>OX451216.1:73880421-74042921 GCA_949628195.1 Phasia obesa | reverse complement strand
GGCAAAAACAAAATCAAAACAAAGCAATAATAATAATAAAAAAACATAACCAGCCACAATAGTAGTTAGCCACACAACACACAGAACACAATGACATTATCACACACACGCACACACCCTTATGTTATGAGAAATGTTAACAACCCACTTGGCCAAACAGTCATAGTCTTCGATGACATTCTTAGGTTTTCTAAAGATAATTTAAGAGAAATCGAACCCGTAGACCCAAATCGTCCGTTTGTGTGGGAAAATCCCAAAAATGTTTGTATGTAAATAAATTTAGATTTATTTACATAAATTTAAATTTAGGTAAGGACGTCGATTTAACGATGCCCGACTATCCACAATTGGTCATTTCAGCAACTTGAATGCACTTCTTCCCTATCGCTTTCTAAGGAAGAATTGCAGCGACAAAAAAATAATGTAAAGGGGATCAAAAGAACATCACAAAAAAAAAATTAAAATATTCAATACTAGCTCTGCCCGCCACTTCGTCAGCGACCTTTCAATATTTTGTTCGATTTTGCTTTGAAAGCAATACACACCAAAGACGCTTACATTTTTAGTGCCGCCTTAAACTATGATGCATATAAGTTTATGTATTTACTTTATAAAAAATAAAGTATGCTTATCCGGTTAATTCACTTCACTTCATTTTATTTTTATAAAATAAAAATATTTTTAAGAGAAACCATATATGTATCTACTATGTAGCTGTCGTTTTTAATTATTTAAATATTCGACGGCGATTGCAGCCAGCAGCATTTGTAGTTGTGTAGTTTTGTAGCCGGCTGTTTTCTATATGATAAATGCAAAAGATTGATAAACATATTGTAAACACAATACATACATACTTACATACTGTATGTACATACTATTTGACAGGGTAATGATATTTACTATTTGAGATAAAAATCATAGAGGAAAATTCCAGTAACAAAACATTGCTCGGTATTTTTAACTCTTATCGTGCCGCTACTTTTATTATCACAACCATCATACTTTTGTTGAATGAATTTTCTTAGGGTTTTTGTGTGGTGGTGTAAAGTTTTCCAGCTGTAAGCAAATTGAAAATAATATTAATTTAAATATTTCCATATATTAATAAAAATAAGAATTAAATACAAAAAAAATAAAAATAAAAGAAAGAAGCAATTAAATTGACCATCGACATTTTTCACGGTAACTGTGATGTAAGAAAAATAAAATAAAAAAGGAACTTGTATTTAAATAGCAAATAACAATGATAAATTTAAACGATTTTTACTATGGAATCAGTTTCAATAAGAACAGATAACACATTTATTTTCATTTTTAGGCCAAATCCCATCGGTGCGTTGTATATGGGCATTTCCAATGTGCGTGATATTTGTACGACAAAACAAAAAAAAAAATTAAAAAGTCAAATTTGTAATTTCTTTTTATATTTGCAAATTAATTAAGTAGCAGTATGACGTGATGTTACAAAAAACGTAAGAGGGTTTTGACTTGGATTACCAAATTGCAAAGTTTTCGAATTGGGCAAGACGTTTTGTATAAACCGTTTTTAGAAGGACTTGTAATAATATACATTTATTTACCAAGTTATGAAATTTCAAAATCATTCTTTGTTTTGTTTTTTTTTGTATTAGCTTTAGTTAATGGCGTGACGTTAGGTTACTTAAATTTCCATTTAATATTTTTTCTTTAAGAAATAAGAAAAATATATAAATATTAGAAAATTATATTAACATTTTTGTTATATCGAACGACTGACTGGTAACTGAAAAAAGGAGAACTCGAAGAGAGTGGCAATCACAGAGACCTCCTCAGTTAAAAATTAAACTAAAAGAAATAACAAAATAAATAATAATTCTACAGGAATCTCAAAGAATTGTATCTCTGAAAAAATACTTTCAAATCTTGACGCTACTCCTTAATTAGATTATCTTAAAGGTTTTCTGTTGCACGACCAGTTATTCGTAAGTCTCCTTTGCGTACCTCATCTGGTGGCTGGAGAAATTTGCAGAAATATGTAAATTTATAATAAACATGCAGAAAATTACACACTTTTGAAAATTAATATAAAATAACTATTCATTTAATAACCGAGTTTTTTTTTTATTATAATTAGTTTATTTTATTATCCTCTGTTAAAATACAAAATTTCATACACTTGATGTCATCAGCGTAGAAATAATGGGAATAAATGATTTTTTGTCTGGCAAAAATTTTACCTCTAATTGATATTTTTGCTCTTTCGCATGTATTTTACGGTTAGTTGTTATTGTAGTAAAAGTTTTGTGGTACGAGTGGAATTTCACAATTACTCTTAGGCCCATTATTAAAACTTTCCAATAGCAATAGTTAGGATTTTATCAGAGAGATACGTAGTTTTTCTTATTATTATAGTATACTTTAAGCTAGAGGTGACTGATAAACTTAAGGGAAGCGCAGCTTGCCTTTAACTATTAACATTCGATATAACAGTTTGAAGTTGCCCTGTTTTGTCATCTATAAAGTTACCGTATTTTCTAATATATAAAGAAAAATAAATTCATGTTCATTTAATTCTTCATTTGAAAAATAAAAATGGAAAACAGATCTCTCTCATTTTCATATCATTGTTGTATATGAAATAATTTCATTTATTTGTTGTGCAGATAACTAATTTGTGATTTGCTGAAAGTATACAAATAAATGAAAGGTATGACGTTGCCACTACGTTCTCAAGAACCAATTTATTTTTACAAAAGTAGTTGGTGTATCTTCTTGTTCTGCCATATTTTACAATGAAGTTGTAATAAAGAAAAATATTTATTGTTCACTTTATCGCTCACTTGAGCAAAAGTAAAATTTAACTAGTACGTACTTTAAAGGCAACTTATAATAATGGGCCTTAAATATGCAAATTGTAAAGAGAAGATACCCTTAGAAATAATACAAAACTGACCGAAACGAGGACTTGAACTTTGCAGCCCAGTGTCTCTATCAAGCGCAGCTAAGGAAAGCTTTCAACCCTTTAATTTAAATAATTTTGAACATTTCGGTCAGGGTGGACCTTTCTATGGAAATGTCCACATTCAAAAGAAGATTTGACAAAAAAAACTCTAAAAATCGCCAATTACTATACTATGCAATAGCTAAAGTTATCGGATAAATTTTATGTTATAAGCTAAAAGTGACCGATAAGCTGTAAAAACGAATTATAACTTTATTGCTCGCTTTAGCTAAAGCTTTAGCTTTAACTAACACGTACTTTAAAGGCAAGTTATAAATAAATCAGTCAAGTGCGAGTTAGTCTCTCACACATAGGGTTCCGTTCTATGTTTAGTACGACTTTAAAAATTCAAGTTGTTAATTTTTTATGTGTTATGGGGCACCTTTTAATTTTAAAGTCATATTTGCGAAAATTACATCATTATTAGAAAAATCCTTTAAATTTTAGTAATTGGCCATGGTAATACACTTTCTATAAAAATATCAGGAGCCTACCCATTTAAAAAGTAAGGTAATATTCGTGAAAAACATATCACTAATGGACACCCTTCAATTATTAGTTATTGTTATAGCGGTAGTAACATATCTATTGTAAACATTTCAAGAGTCTACCTATTACGATTTATAAAATAAGGCTATTTACATAAAAATCGTATAACTATCGGAACACCCTTTAATTTTATTATTTATTATAGCGACGGAATTGCCATCCCATTTTATAAATATATCAAGAGTCTAAGAGTCTACTACGATTAAAAAATAAGTCACTATGCGTTAAAAACATGTCAGAACACCCTTTAATTTTTACTAATTGTCACATCGACCGTGGCAATACATCTTCTGTACAAAATTTTAAGAGTCTACCAATAAGGTTCAAGAAATAAGGCGTTATACATGAAAATCACGTCACTCACGGAAAACCCTTTAATTTTTAATATTTTTTATAGTCATAGTAATACCCCACCTGTGAAAATTTCAAGAGTCTACCTATTATGGTTAAAAAATTAGGCAATATATTTACATACAAATGACGTCACAATCGGAACACCCTTTAATTTTATTATTTGTTATAGTGACCATGGTAATACACTTACTATGAATATATCAAGAGTCTACCTGTAAAATTAATCCAATATACGTGAAAAACATGTCAGGGTGGAACACCCTTTAATTTTTAGAAATTTTTATAGTGGCCACAGTAATACACCTTCTGTGAAAATTTCAAGAATCTATCTGATATGCTTTTAAACTTAGGTCATATACACGCAAATTACGTCACTAACGGATCACCCTTTATTTTTCGGTTTAGTTTTTATACTTGTTTATATATCGAACAAAATTTTAATTACTGTGTGTAGATTGTAAATGTCTGCCCTCTACAGTTCAAGAGATAAATACATATGCGCGAAAAACACGTTACTTTCGGAACACCCTATAAGTTTTAGTATTCGCTGCTGTAGCGGCCATAGTAATACACCATCTGGGGAAAATTCAAAAGTCTGCCTCTTATGGTTCAAAACTTAGGCCATATACATGCAAATCGCGTCACTATCGGAGCACCCTTTAATTTTTAGGATTATTTTTAAGACTTGTTTATATAGCGAACTAACTTTTAATTACTATTTGTAGATTTTTAGTGTATGCCTCCTACAGTTCAAGAAATAAACACATATTCGTGAATAACACCACTCTATCGGAACACCATATAAGTTTTAATATCGGCAACAGCTATACATCATCTGTGAAAAATTCAGGAGTCTACCTATGACGGTTCCAGAGATAAAAGACGCTGACAGACGGCCAGACGGACAGACATTGTAGCAAAATCAATAGGGTTACGTTTTTACCCTTTGGGTACGGAACCCTAAAAACAGCCTAAGACGTGCACTTCACTTCACGTTTGCTTATTTAAATCACAATAAATCTCTATAAAAGATAAAGTCGGCTGTAGTTGTGTGTGAAAAAAGTATCAAGAGACAAAATTCCAAGTAATTTGGTTGCAAGGAATGCCTCATAATTCAATATTGAAAACAAAATATTAAATATTGCTTATACGCACTATCATACCATTTGATAACAAGTAATCGTTTATCATGCGTACAAACATGGTGGCGGCCAACTGCTCATCATAACGGTAACAACACACAAACACACACATAAACATATTTAAGCACATACACATAATTCGCTTACGTTCTCTCTCTCTCTCTCACACGCACCCAAGATAACTTCGTTACAATAACGAAGTCATCCTTTTGTGATTTTTGTGTGTGGATGTGTTTGAGTGTGTGAAACATAAAAGATAAAAACAGCAACAACAAGTAAACTTAGTAAAGCATGTTTATCTCAAATTTTCCTCCAACATTAAAACAGTTTAGTTTAGACTTTCGCGTACAACAGACGTTTATCATAAAAGGAAATTAAATAATGGTTACAAGCGGCCTTAACGTTTAAGATATTTTTCAAAAATAAATTAAATTAATTAGAGAAATTGTGTGAAAAAGTTTTATTAATAATTTTTTTTCTTTCAATAAATCGTAAAAAAGAATATAAATTTAAAAAATAATTTCTATAAAAGAAAATTCATGTTCGTTTTAATCCATACCAACATATTTATGTATTTGTAGCATTAATTACGAATTTATTTTTCGAGTGTAAAATTTAAAGAAAGAAAAAAAAATAAAAACCGTTATAATTAATGTTGCCAATTACTAATGAAAAGCAAACAAAAGCAGCGCACTTATACCTTAAATTTGTATGACAAACAAACAAAAAAGAAGCAAAAAAAGTATGTTATTTCCGTGTTTTTCTTTGGTTTATGTGAATTAAGAGTTGTTGTTATTGCTGCTATTGTTTTTGTTAATATTTTGTGTTTAATTTATAAGAAGTCGAAAGTGCGAAAATCCAAAAAAAGCTAATAAAACTAAATAGACGGGGATAAAACCTCTTGTTTGTTGCACACTGGCGTAAATTAACAAAAAGCATGTTTGTGGAAATTCAAGCACCTTTTCCGCTGCATCCATCTCTATGGGAACTTAATGAATGCCAGCACCAACATGCATGTACACGATACAATAGTTGCATTCACTATTGTAAAGATATTTTTTTTTTTTAGAAAAAGAGTTGTTGCAATACAAAAACAAGTAGAAGTCACTCTATGTGGAGACAAAGTAGTTTTGCCGTTGTTTTATTTAGAGTTTTGTAAAAACTTTGTTTTATGCTATTTCTGCTACTGCTGCTGCTGCTGCAGCTGCAGTTTTAAGAGTGCAGGTTGTTGTTATTGTGCATAAATGTGTAAAAACTTAAGCAGTTGATTTCTTTCTATGCGTACTTACGTACGTATGTACATACATATGTATTTATTATTTGCCATCGTAGTTTATGAATGAAATATTTTTTTTCTTTTTATGTTAAAATAAAAAATCTAGCGGTTTGGTTTGTTTGTTTGTTTGCATGTGACAAAGTGATTCAATATGTTTCTGTTTCTTCTTTATCTAATGAATATCCATAAATTTTATTGCATTTTTAACTGTCTACTTTGTGTAAGACAAATCGTATTTGATGTCAAAAGTTAATGCAAATTTTTTTACAGCATTTGCACACAATGTTGTTCGCTTAAGATTAAAAGACGTTTAAAACGGTTTTTTGTTATCTTAAGTGGTCGGCAAAACTTAAAAAAAAAATACAGTACTTACTTAATCTTCATCACACCAAAGCAGTTTCAGCGATGTTGATGCTGGATATAGTGTTGATTCACGAACCTTGTATTGTTCATAACAATATCAAGAGCCTGTCTCTACAAACCGCCAATCTGTTCCACTCACAGGCAGAAGGTAAACTAAGGTCATGTAGCCTGGTGCGGTGTGTTGTACAAGCAGTA
Source organism: Phasia obesa (assembly GCA_949628195.1). NCBI lineage: Eukaryota > Metazoa > Arthropoda > Insecta > Diptera > Tachinidae > Phasia > Phasia obesa. The sequence continues at coordinate 74,036,062 of OX451216.1, read as the reverse complement.
CCTACGCAACATCTCTGCAAGCCGGATCTTTTTTTATTTTAATGTAGGGGTAATAACTACTCGCCGGATCTTGCTGTGGTAATGATTGGCAATGGATCGGGATCATTTCTTATTGCGTCAGCATTTTTTTATTTTTGACCGTGAAAACATACACGCATAAATTCACTGAATAAAATTTCATAGGCATATTTTGAACTTTAAAAAATAGAAAAGAAAAAAGCCTAAAAAATTAAGATATTATGGTTAGCATAATATGTATATTTAAGGAGTGGATTATTTTAAAGTTAACTATCAAATATACAATGTTTTGCTGAACTTTTTTTTAATTTTAAATTTCAGTTTCTACTTTTATTTTTTTTTTTTAAAGTTCACTTGAACAGTTATAACATACATATAAAACTTCTCAAATATCCTTAGCGTTAATATTAAAGGCCATGATTCACTATCATACTCAGTAGTACGATCTGTCAAAAATATCGAGTGTACTAAAAGAAAATATGATAGTGTGGATTAGAAATGTACCTGTGTGACAAACTTTTTGACAGGTCTGTACGCTTTGTTAGTCTTTTGAAAAAATCCATAAGATAGTATTTTTCCATGCGATCAGAGTTTTCAAATATTTTTTGTATGATAGTGTGGCCATTTTTAAATGATTTTTTGAGTAGGACAGAATACTGTCAGATCTGTTTGTTAATCTCTTTTTTTGTGATTGAATCGTTCGATTGTGTAGGATTGTGAATCTTGGTCTTAATATTGAAGAAAAGTCTATTGATGTGGATTTATGAAATTACGATTTTTTTTTTTTGGTGAAACTAAAATTGTGAATTTTTGGCTTAATATATTAGCAATTTTTATCTTGAAATTTTTTTAAAAATAAAACGTTTCCATATTGTTATTTTTTATTTATCAACGGAATTTTTCGAAAGAATTCGTTCTTCTTTCGATCATGTGAAAGTGACTGAAAATGAGCAAATGAGCAACGAAGACTTTTATTTCTTGTAATAAAACACCCAGAGTCTTTGGTGGCAATCGAACCCATAACCCCTAGACTGATAGACTACCAAACTAACAACCATTCTACCGGAGCACCTTTCTTCCAATTTTTTTTAATTTATTGTTTTTAGGACTTATTTAACATATTGTTTTTGTTTCTGTTAGATCCCGATGTCGATTTTGTTTGGGGAAATTCTGTTTTAGTGATTTTTCTCTTATTTGTTCATAACACAGTAATTTTAAATTATGTTGTTTAATAAATCCCAATAAATCAAATTTAAAAATAGAGATAAAAAGTCCACAAAAAAGCAATTAAAGTTTGTTTGCAGCCAACTTCACTATATTATGCTCTGTCAAAATTGGATCCAATTGCATATTTTGGAATTCAATCTTGATACGTGAGAATTTTAAACATATATATGTAGATAGCTCTTAACATGCTAATTTTGGTAGCGTGTTTGCATCGGTCGGATTTGAGTCTTATCTGATCCCTAGATAATTGATTGATGGCTTGGCGAGCATAACTAAGTCGCCTAAAAAGATTTCCATTTCGGTTGAAATGTGCTGCCTAGTAAGAAGTAGCAGTGCGGTTTTTTGCATGCCCAGTTGTAGGCTATGTGAATCCAGTCAGCTCTTAGTTAGAATCATAGTTTGGTCTAATCTCCGTTGGGCCTACTCCGTGTTTCTCGCTATGATTACTGCCGTGATGTCGTCCGCATGTCCTACGAGGAAGCTGTCTTCCGGCTTTTCTATTTAAATGATCTCGTCATAGGTTGCATAGGGACATAGGATGCACATTTGCCGCTTTTTTCTAATATCTCCTTCTTTTATGTACCGATTGTTACTAACAAAATCTCAAAAACTTTGTCTAACAGACTGGTATATTAAAAATTTCCTGGTGTCATCATAGACAACATGGACATCATATTTCTGGTATTTTAAAGTAAGAAATGTTGAAACCTCTTTTGCAAACCTAAAGTTGAAAAGTAGCTTTTCTGTAATTTTGTTTCAAAAATATGATAATTATTGTTAGATTATTCCCAACTTTCAGTTTCTTTACTTTATATAAATAAAATAAAATTTAAATTGAAGTTGTATACTTCGGTATGTTTTTTATAAAAGTCGATTGATTTTTCAGATTAATTTCGAAATATTAATTTCAAGTCAAATATCTCCGGAAAATAGTAGATATCACTTTAGGCAGATTTTCTAGCAGAAATTTTAAATGTTAAATTATTTAACATCGGTTCGTATATACTGAAGTTACAAAATTTTTGTTGCCTGATGAGGTCATTTGTCCCATTGAAATGCCGTCGGTGCTTTCTGAATATTTGAATATCTGAAAGTTCTTTTTCTATGTTGGGGATGTTGCAAGTTTTAAGCAAATCAGATTATTAAAAAGTTGTGTTCTTACTAACTAATCTCTCTCACTGTGAGAATATTTTTTTCAAAGATCACTTAGTGTATAATTTACCTTTTTAATAATATTTTTAATATTTAAAAGCTTCAAATAAAGTTCAATAAAGTAATTATATGTTTGCCATTATGAATTATTTAAATAAAAAATTTTAATCTTTTTTTTCGTGACGATATAAAGCGATAAAGATTTTGAACACTTTGAAACTTTGTCAATAAGTGAAACGTTTGGTGAACTATGCATGTTCTAATGCTGTAATTTTCACAACAACTTTATTAAACAATACAATCACGTGCTTTTAGTAAACTTTATGTCCATGACACAAACAAAGTGTTTTTAACAATTAAATTAATTGTAAAATTTTCGAAAAAAAATATTTGGGGGATTCACAAGGCGTCATTAAGTCATAATATGTCTTATGTTGAAAACATTAAAAAATTTCTCTTGTAAACAACCCCTTATAATTCAGTACGCTATATAAAGGAAATAGAAATACAGAAAAAATACAAAAGTTAGATAAATGCTTTAATGTTCTTATAAAAATTGAAAACAAATATTTGTTTTCACAATGCAAAAACAAGTTTACAAAATTATTGAGACTTAGAGGAAAAAGAAAATTAATTGCTTACAACAGCACAATACGCATTTAAAACTTGGTTTTATTATTGCAATACCCTTTTGTTTGAAAGGCAACAGCAATCTTTTGATGCTATAGTAAAATTTTAGAACCTTATGACAATACAACATTAAGTATAGCTTGTGAATACCCCAATTATTTTTTTGTTATTAATTTTGTGTTTTGTAAATTATTGTTCTTTTATTGATTTCAATAGATCTCAAAAGAAAAACTTTGAACAATGAACCCTAAAAAATATGAACGATAGCGACGATACATTAAAGTGAGGAGGCGTCTTAAAATAATAAAAAAATCAATTAACAAACAAAGTTTACAAACACAAAATTGTAAAAGAAAACCTCAAACATCAAAATAATCTCATCCATGTTTATGACATGAGTATTTACGAGTGTCTTTAAGTTTTAAACAATAATGTTTGATACTTCATACAACAACAACACAAAATAGAGATAATAAGAACAACAATTCCCAGATAACAAAAATTAAGAATTTTGTATGACAACAATAAAAACAATACAAAGTAATAAATGAAGAAAGTAAATATAAACAAATTATTTTAATTGACAAATAATAGTTTAATAAACAAATAAACATAAACGTAAACACATTAAAACAAATAATACAAAAGTAATACTCAACAACAACTGTAACAACTCATCCTTTCATTTTAAATGATTGTTGTTGTTGGTATTTTTAAGTGAAGCAAAGTGAAGTGAAGTGAACAAAAAAGTAAACAATTCTTTACAAACAAAAAACAGCTTTAAGCGAATAAAAACTGTTAAATTAAGTGCTGGCAAGAGTCAAAATAACAACCAACAATAATCAAATAATCAAATAAACAAATAAACAACAACAATTTGTGGCCTCAAGGCAACAGCATCATTTGACTGCCGACATCATCAGCAACAAAGATGTCAACCACATGTTGCGGATTAAAACTGTTAATTGCCATCATTGTGTTTGTCACTTATGAAAGAGGCAACAACAACAACAAAAACACCTGTAATGGTAAGTCATAACCAACAACAATTATCAGGGATGGAAAATTCAGTGCTAGAGTAACTTTGGCTTTTGTAGAATAAGCGGGTCGTGGAACCGCCCCTTCACTTCGCAGCGGGGGTAACACATTACCAGTCAATTTTTAAATGACTATATTTAGGGTATATCAGATTTTTCAGGTACAACTTCTTTAAGTTTTAAGATAATATGCTTTTATGATATTTAAGATTTCTTCTTTAAGTTTTGGAATCGTGTTCAATTTGGCCTCGTATATTCCACTTACGCCTTATGTTCCTCGTGAACTTTATTTATACATTTATGTATGTGTTTTATTGTAAACTTAAAGTAAACAAAGGACATATATACATATTATGTATGTATATATATTCCACTTTGCATATAGCTACAAAAGAAAAATTCAGGAGGTAAAAATTGCACGAACAAGATCGCACTGTCTTGTTAAACCAGGGGTCCCTGATGTTCACATTCTCTAATTAGTCCCACAAAAGAGTTTATTCCGATTAGGGATGGACCAATGAAAACAACGTATTGATATACATACATATGTTCATATATTGCTTCGTTATTTTTATCAATATTAATATATCGACGGTATCAAGTAGAAAGGCCCTAAGATGAATTTTTTCCAGTTTTCCTCGGTGTTTTGAGAGTAATCAATTTCATATTTTAAGACTCTTACTTTTATAATACTTAAGATATGGTTTATAGCTTTACTTTGCATAGAGATACCCGTCTCTGGATATTTTATCATAAATTTTATATAAAATTCTATAACTGTAGAGTTATGTAAACAGAGCCTATAGATACACGTATACACGTTTTGACGGAAGAAAAATTATTGAACTCGCATCATCGTCACCTAACATTTGTTTCTATAGAAAAATGATTGAACTCGCGTAATTCCCATAATTCCCTAAAATAATAATTTAAATATAAATTATTATTCTCAAGTTACTTAGTTTTCACTTCTATTGGCAGTCCCAACGACTGCCCTGCACTTTTTTTATATTAGCGGTGTTTAGTGATACAGTAATTATGGAATTATCTTTACGAGTGTTTCTTTATCCTTTAATATGTGGAAATAAAGAGATTTTTGTTTTAATAACTATTTGCCTTTCCTATATTTTTTATATAGAAACCGTTTTTTTTAAATTTATTAAAAACACTAAAAATAATTTTACCTTTGCAAAGAAACTGATTAACAAATTTTACTACCGAATACAAGAGTGAAGTATAAAATTCTAAATTTACCATCTGTGCATTTGGTAAGATCATTAGTTTACTTCAGTTCATTTACAATTCTTTATTATTTATTCTTTGCAATTGCACACAAAAGTTTTTTGAAAATGTCAAAGAAATAACGAAACTTAACTGTTTAAATAGATGATATCGGGTGGGAGGGTTTATATTCATAGATGATTCAAGATAAATTTACAGACATTAAAATAGCCAGACATACGAGTAACTACATCAAATAATACAAATGTTAGTTAATGTTTTTTATGATGTTGTACTTATAAAATGTTATAAAGGGGTCGTTAATAAAAAAACATAAAATATGCATTTATGACTTTATCTTTGTCAGTTACTTATATACGAGTGTAAGTGTACCTACTCTATTTTTCACATATAATGGGTGATTTTTTTGAGGTTAGGATTTTCATGCATTAGTATTTGACAGATCACGTGAGATTTCAGACATGGTGCCAAAGAGAAAGATGCTCAGTATGCTTTGACATTTCATCATGAATAGACTTACTAACGAGCAACGCTTGCAAATCATTGAATTTTATTACCAAAATCAGTGTTCGGTTCGAAATGTGTTTTATCGACAAATTTTGTTCAGCGATGAGGCTCATTTCTGGTTGAATGGCTACGTAAATAAGCAAAATTGCCGCATTTGGAGTGAAGAGCAACCAGAAGCCGTTCAAGAACTGCCCATGCATCCCGAAAAATGCACTGTTTGGTGTGGTTTGTACGCTGGTGGAATCATTGGACCGTATTTTTTCAAAGATGCTGTTGGACGCAACGTTACGGTGAATGGCGATCGCTATCATTCGATGCTAACAAACTTTTTGTTGTCAAAAATGGAACAACTGAACTTGGTTGACATGTGGTTTCAACAAGATGGCGCTACATGCCACATAGCTCGCGATTCTATGGCCATTTTGAGGGAAAACTTCGGAGAACAATTCATCTCAAGAAATGGACCGGTAAGTTGGCCACCAAGATCATGCGATTTGACGCATTTAGACTATTTTTTGTGGGGCTACGTCAAGTCTAAAGTCTACAGAAATAAGCCAGCAACTATTCCATCTTTGGAAGACAACATTTCCGAAGAAATTCGGGCTATTCCGGCCGAAATGCTCGAAAAAGTTGCCCAAAAGTGGACTTTCCGAATGGACCACCTAAGACGCAGCCTCCGTCAACATTTAAATGAAATTATCTTCAAAAAGTAAATGTCATGGACCAATCTAACGTTTCAAATAAAGAACCGATGAGATTTTGCAAATTTTATGCGTTTTTTTAAAAAAAAAAGTTCTCAAGCTCTTAAAAAATCATTTTTCTCGTTACATTTGTTGCATTAGACGCTTGCTTACAGTTGACAATATCTACTAAATAAGTATTGAAATGTGTTAACACACACTCAAAAATAAAGAGTTAATTACAGGTAGTGCTGGCCAAGAACTTGAGGCTATAAAAATAATAATTTCACATAAAACCAAGATTCGTTGGACGTTTAATAATGTGTTCAAGAGTAAATTATTGGATCTTGTAGTTTCTTAAATAGCTTACAAAATAAAGTCTCATTTCAAAATAAAATTTCAATATACATACATATTAGGGTGGTCCAAGATCTTATGGTAAAAACTCAAGTTAAAAACTCAATGTGGGGTATCTTCTTTTCTCTTTGTTAAAAGAAGTAAGGAGCCAAAGCGTCAAGATCATAAGGCATTTGGAAGCCAGAGCTGTCAAAAAAATGAAAAACGGATTTTGTTTACAATTTTTTAATAAAAAATTACAAGACATTTTAGGATGGAAAAACTTAAATTTATTTAGTTATTTTACATTAAAGTGAGATTTTGCATTTAAGTAAAATTTTTCAGCTTAGCAAACCTGAAACAAAAAAGGCGTTAAATACCCGAAAGTAACAATTATTTAATGTTTTACAGCTCCTTTACATTCTAGTACCCTTTAATAATATAATATATACATATATTTATATAATACATACATATATATTTTATATGTTTTTTTAAGTGTATAAAATATACATATTGATTGTGAGCAACAATGTCTATATAATTATTTTGTAGCAGTTTATTCTTTTTTAATTTATTTTTTCAAGAAAAACACGTTATATTTGACACTTAAATACATATGTATGTATGCATGTATGTACTTATCTGTCTGTCTGTTCGTTTAAAACATGTGCTGACATGTTAAGGTGCAGTAAAATACATAATGTAAATAAATATGCCGGCAAATCACCTTAGTAAACATACACATACACACACACATCCACACGCTAAACATTCAATGGCCAAAAACGGAAGCAGGCTCGTTTGTTTTTCTATTTCAGTTGGTTTCTCGTAAACAATAAAGTGATGAGCACCAAAAACTACTAGGTATTTGTAGCTCTTATTTTCAATTTTGTTTTGCTTTCCTTATTTACTATCTATTTAACAAAAAAAAACACACCTTAATATTTTTATTTTTTGTTGGCAAATATGACTTTGATATTTGTTGTTTAATTCTGTAACCATTAAAGGGCGGTTTAGACGATAAGACTTTATGTACATAAATTCTAAGAGAAAATAATATTAAAATTCATTCGTGGTTAAGAAATGAGAATAAAAATCTTACGGCTGTTTTTTTGCTGTATCTAGTTGTTTTTGGGTGATTTAGATTTATCACTTAGAAAAATGTATCGCTCTTCTAATTAGGTGTGATGGTTACACTGAACCAAATATACATAACCAAATGTAAATAAGTACATAGTGTAAAATAGGTTTTAGAATTGAAGAAAAGTAAGTTGTTATACATCTATCAAAATTTTTAGTTAAATCTACAGACTATTTTCGTAAAAAAAATTATTTAATTCTTTATATTGAAGATATTTTGTTGACTATTTCTTTACATTATTTAATAGGGAAATATGAAACAATTAACATGGTTAAATTAACTAAAACTATTAGTTAATTTCTTTATTAAATTTTATCTTTATCATTATTTGATAAAAATCTTCAACTTAATCTGAAAACAAAATTGCATAACATTAATGCCTTATTAGATTTATTCTTCTTCTAAGAGGAATATAGCTAATAATAATTCAAAAATAATAAATTGTTCCTAAACGCTAATATTTTAAGATTTGCAAGAAAAAGTTATACGTTTAATTTTAATCTTCAACACCACGCCGAAATTGACCGCAAACAATTCATCAACACTTTGAAATATAAATCTAAAAATAAATTAAAAATTTAAAAAAATTTAAATTTTTCATGACAAATCAAATAATTTTACTGAACTTAAAATTTTACGAAATTTCTTCCATTCGACATAAGTTTAATAAAATAAAAAAAACTAAAATTAAGTAAAATCATTATTATTTTTGGGATGTAAATTTAACTTAATTTTATGAGTTGTTTTTCTTTTATCGGAGAGATAGGTAGCTTTTCGTTAGTATAAGTAAGCTAAAAATAATCTTTATCACGTAATTTAAAGGCAAGTTATAGTAACGAGCCTTACCCTCTTTATTATAACGAAAAACTTCTTATTGCTCCGATAAAATCCTACCCTTAGCTATTGGTAAGTCAAAATAATGGGCCTTAAAGTTTTGTATAAGGGTTTATTAAAACATGTTTTAACAAAAGAAATTTCGTTAATTTCAATAAAATTAGTTTATATAAATAAATCGTATATAGATTTGAATAAAAATTAAGTTGTGTTAATTATTTTTGCCGTTAAGGATCTACTAAGTTTTTTCGTTAATATTACCTACGAAATTTGGTTCAGTGTATTTGAAAATTTTCATCTGTGTATTTGTAAATTTTCATCCTTATATTATTCCAAAGTTTCACAGTTTCTTACTGTTTTACACAAAAATTTGGCATGTCGTAAGACTTCTGTGATCATGTAAACCGCCCTTAAATCACATAGTGACAGTTTTATTTTGAAACATCGGTGATTATTCATATTAAACGTATTATGAAGTCGCGTATTTGGATTTTCACATCGTAAACCTGAGATGTTGCGTAAAGGAGGTTTTACACTATAATGCAAGTGTTAATTGAATAAAATGCCCTGATCTAATTGCTGTTCGAAATTGTTCAAAAAACAATAACAACTTAACAACTGATTGGAGTAAAATTTTTAAATTAATATAAGTGAATAAGTTGATATATATTTTGATTCGTTTATTTTAATTTTGTAGAGTTTTTGTTTTGGAAAAAGACGATTGTTAATTTTAAAAACCAAATTAAAATGTTTATAAAAAAATTAATAAAAAATTAAAAATAATATGTTTATTTATTCGTTAAGTTTTTCAATAAATCATTAACTCATCCAACAAAATTATTAATTTTCTTTTCAAGAAATTTAATAAAGATCAAGAAAATTATGCAAACGGCAGATAATTTCTGATTGAAATAAATCTCTCTTTTCTCCGACCACTCTTCATAAATATACATATGCATACATCACCTCAAACTTGAATATGCTGGCCTGTATACTATTTTGTTATTTTTTGGTAGTCGACCACTTGATATGAGCAGCCTTTAACCCTCTAATACCACATTTTTTCCTTGACTTCAAAAAATAGATTAAGGGTGGAAAACACAAAACTAAAGTTAGTTTTTTTATTTAAGTACTATTTTACCTGTTGCAGGTAAAAATATATAGTCCTCCTTGAGGCGGTGTCGGGCATTTCCGTGGTACTCAAACAACATGTAATATTTTTATTATAACATTTTTATTACAAATTTTAGAAATTTTTGTGTTATAAAATATGCGAAATAATCATATGGAGATTTTAACGTATTTAAATGTTCTGGCAAGGATTTGTGGCCACAGAAAACCACTCCATTTATATAAATGAAGTGTTTTTTTGTGCCGTTGAAAACTCTGTTTTATATAATATTTTAATTTCTTTCGAATCGTTCCTAATTTCGCTAGCAACTCCATTAAATATACCAGTAAATGAGCAGGTTGGGCCGTGAATTTCTTCTTCAGTTTCAGCTTCTCTGTTTCGCTTCTTTGTAGAAGTGTGTTTAGTTGGAGAAACTAAATGGACAGATTTAGTAGAACGAACATTTTCTGGATCACTTTTTTTAGGGTCAGTAGAAATATTCATGCCACAATTTATGGTGTTTGCTAAAAGCTCCGATTTTCAGGAAGCGGTCTGCAGGACAAAAAAATCTGGGCCATCCATGTCGTATCCGTTAAAATCACATTCACTTTCTTTGGCAATACCTTCGTATCCGAAGAATAGCTTTCCATAAAAGCCGTAATCTCCTCGTCCGTTATACTCGAGAGCTTCTTTTGATATTTTCCATCCAGTTTTATAGACTGGTAACTAAGTTATAAAATGCGTGTTCATAAAAAGAAAGTGTTTTTACTGTAATAGTTTTATCAACTATAACGTTCACATTGGCATTTCACTCAAACCAAATAAGGTGTTTCCCAAAAATATTTTTTGTTTTTTATAAAATAAAGTTTTATTTACACTGTAAAAACTAACAATTTTTAATGGTTTATTTGAACCACGTGTGGATCCAAACCTGAGCATTAGAAAATATTTGTTTTTAATTACATATTTTAATTGTTTTATTTATATTTTTTAATAATTTTTACATTGTTATACAAGTTGGCTGTGTTATGGTCACAAGAACAATTTTTACGGTAACAATATGTGGCTACGATGAAGAACTTATAGTTTTTGTAACATTACTATGGTCACGCTAAACAAGATGTCGTTAATATTTGATCATTCAATGGTTACTACACCCAACTAAAAACAATATAATTTTTTCTAAACTTCGAACCACAACCAAAGTATTATTATTCCAAAATGAAGTAGGTTTGTTTATAATAGATTATTAGTAAACAAAATATATTAAGTTGGTTCGTAACTAAAAATAAACAAATAATTTTCCATACATATCACGAATATTTTAACTACAGTCTACTATTTTTAAAGCGAAAGAGTCTTTAATAAACTTACTATATGTAACCGCACACAAAGATAGCCAAGGGTAGGTTGAGGAACCTCACATGTAATCACGTTAACATTTTCGGTCATAATCGGTAATTTTGAGTCATATCAGTTATGTTAATAAATTTAAACTCGTAAAAAAACATTAAAAAAATGATAAGACGGCTTTCCTGAAATATTTAGTTTTTTACTCTTCGGACTCATTCTATTTGCGTATTCACATATATTGTTCAAGTTATCCCAAGCCTATAAGGGAGTCCAATAAAAATGAGCCCTGTCCATTCTAAGCTTTAATTCTCAAAAGAAATTCTGTTGTTAAAAATCTCCACGTGTTGTCTAGGGTCCACAAAATATGTATCAGATGGAATTATTAAAAATCAGATAGATTTGAATACTACTGATGGGTATTGTTAAAATGAACTCTCCACCTCTCAAGAATATATCGTATCCTAAATCAAAAATAGTTACAACACAAACTAGTAAGAGTGCTGTGTATTGGAACTTATCCGTATTGGAACTTATATCCTTCACCTGTTTTACTTCCAATAGTGTACGGTTTTCACTATTTTGCCGATTATATATTAATATTACCATCGTCATTTTTTATGAATTTAAAATAAAAATTAATTAAGAATCAATTAATCCTAATTATAAAAACTTAATTTTTCAAATTTATGAAGTATACAGCGATCAAAATCGGTCATACAAAAATTACATATTTTTGGTTATAATTGAATTATTAATTTTGATTTGTTTATAAGTTTATAAAACAAATTACTCAATAGTTAATTTTTTTAAGTAAACTTTCGATTATTTGTTAAAAAAAAAGTAAAAACTAATCACCTAATTAAAAAAAATAAATCTCCTGGGGCTGAACTCAGGCCAATACAAAAATTCCTTGTTTGAACAGAAATGATTTGTATATAATTTTTTTTTTTGTTAATTTATTCTTGGAATAAAGTCTAGCCTTTTTTCTTAAATTTCGTGTGAACGGATCCAACTAAAAATAAATTAAATAAATAAATTTTGCTTTGAAAGTAAACCGCACCAATTGTAAGACTCTTACTTTTACAGTGCTTCAGTTATGGTTTATGTATTCACTTTATATAAAGGTACCCAACCCTGGATAGAATTTTAAAATTTATAGAATATTCTAAAAATTATTGTAAAGCTCTATAAAAGGTGTATACAATATTTTAAAAACATAAAAATACAAATTTTATACAATTGGCACCTAATATTACGCAATAGTGTTTAAAATATCTCAGTTTTAAACCTAAAATTTTAGTGCCTTTAAAAAGGAAATTGCTTTTTTCACTGATTTTCTCCACTTTCTCTTAGAAATGAAATAATCTTATATTAGAATAAGGATTCTAAGGTACCTCCTCACAAAATTTCATTAAAATCCATCCAGTAGTTTTTACGTGGTGCGAACACAAATGAAAAGCAGACAGACGGAAATGAGTTACTATTTTATTATATGTATAGATAAAACTTTATTTTTAGGAGATCGTATCTAAAAGGACAAAACTTAGCTCTATTAACACCGCTCCAATGTCTGTCCATGGTGTCGCGAAAACAATAGGATAACATTTTTACCCTTTGGGTACGGAACCCTAAAAACACGTAAACAAAGAATTTCCAGGAGAGGCGATTAAAATTTACTCCTTTTTTCAATGTTTGTAAATGCTGTTAACATACCTGTTATGAGTTCAAATTTACCGATTATAATCGAAAAAATTTCATTTTTTTCCGGTACTCAAATTAACCACTGAAAATTTTTCGACCTCAGAAACACTTTGGTCTGAAATCTTTTCCATTATATTTCTCACTACATTTTACTCCAATTAAAACAAATGTTAACGCTTTAAAACGGTTCACTGAAAGGCTTCATAGTTTTTAACCAACCCTTAGGTAGGTTTCTGAAAGCATGGTTGTAGAATCAAATTGAATTCTACAGTAACGGTATTTTTCCAGTTAAAGAAGTCGAAATCTTCGTGGTCGTTAGAGATTTGGTCTGCGAATTGGTTTATGAATTGGTTTAATAAGTTGTGGGTTGTGATTGTTTATAATTTAGTACGCGACGTGCAACGTTTTTTCTTTTCAACTTTATGTGGGCACAAAAATAAGTGTTGGTAACTACCTAAAACCAAAAGTCAATTTGAAACCAATTTAAGTTTCTTATCTGTGGTTCAATATTATAAGGTGGTACCGAATGGCAAATTTCTTAAAAAAATAGATTCCGAATGTTTTGAATTTTAGATCATCTTAAATAATATTAATATTAATAAAAATTTTTAATTTTACTTAATTTATTTTAATTTGAATTCTTATACTAAAAAAGATCCCATTTGAAAGAACACAACAGTCATTCCGTTGAAAGAATACTCGTACGAAGAAGTAGAGTAAATATTTAAAAATTTATTTTTTATCTTTCAATTAAGCAAACTACTGCTGCTCCCAAATTTTTGATTTGCAAATAAATTTAATTGATTAAATTAGCATTCATAAATCAATTATGTTTTCCACACACATCACTACAAGTGATATAACAATGTAAATATGAACGGAGGAGTGACTATGTTTGGTATGTATAACAATTTACCTACGACTGTTAAATAAACCAGGTGTTAGTGCGTCAACATACACTCACACAGATGTATTTTTATATGAACAAACAATATGATTTATTAAGAAATACCAAAAAAAAAGACCAAAAATTATTTTAGTGGCAAAACATATGCTAATCATTGTTAGAATTCGGCACAGATGCATTTCATTATGAATAGTGTTTGACGATGTCATCACATTCTGAAATAAGTTTTGAAAATAAATTTAATAAAGACATGCCATTCATAGAAAAGTCAAATTAAACCAAATTCAGTGATAAAACAAATGACATTCTTTATATGAATGCGTTATCTGCTTTATATGGTATTAATGATTTCTTTTTTAAAGTTGACAAACTTCATTTTAATTTCAAAGGAATCTACAAAAGATGGCACACTACCTACTGTTTCATAAAATTTTCCTTTAAAACCTTCTTTATAGAAATATGTTTCGTTTATGAAATTGCAATATCAATAAAAAAAACGTGTTCAATTTTTATGACAACGTTAAAGCAAAGTCCGCTACTAGCCAAAGAACGGCAGCTTTTTTTTTTTGACACCAGCAAAAAATATGTACACAAATATTATATCTTCTGTAATTATTATAAGTAACAAAAAAACTGAATCGATAACCAATTTTTATAATCCTCTAACAACAAAAACATTCCATTGAGATTCGCGCCTTATAGGATAATCTTACGCTGAAAATCGTGGCTGAAACAAACTTTGACTTCATTGCAAATTGTCTGCTATGGAGAAGTCGAAGTCTATTAGCATATGTTCCGATCGCCCAATGACTCGTTAGCACAGCCTGCAACCTTGATATGTCCTTACTGCTTTGTTAATTGGACCGAATGCTTGTCGTTATAGCACGGCCACATTTTTCTTACGATCTTAGAGTTGTTTAATTTACTGAAGGTGATATCCGAAAATATTGTTCCTAATTCCACCAAGCGGCATTGCGATTCATCCAGGGTGGAGCAAGCTCTGAGCAGTCCATCTGCCTGTTCATTTACAAAAAAGTTATTATGTGCTGGTACCCAAACTAGGTGCATCAGCTTGACGGCATAGCATGGACTACCAGAATTGAAGATGTGATGTGTGCTTTCAGTGACAGCCGCTTGACTGTCAACGAAAATGACAACCGTCCCTCTAACATTCCTATCAAGTAAAACTCTACATGCTCCCCTAATAGACAACATTTTAGCCTGAAAAACAATTGCTCCGTTGGAAAAACGACAGGAGAGTCGTATATCAAGTTATACTGAAAAGATTCCAGAGCCAACACCACAGTTCATCTTCGAACCGTCAGTGTATACTCTGGTATTAAAATGATGCACTACCAATGCATCAATGTTTAATTGTGGTAGTAAGTAGTCATACGAAACCCTTAAATTTGAAGGAAGTCGATTTTAGCGTGATTTTAACATGATCATACTCATAAACATCCCCTAATATAATACAAGCAGATCTTTTGACCAGTGGTCTACTACCAGCTGGTCAACTACATATTTCTTGTTTAAAGCTGACCACCATACTATCGATCCATGGTTAGTATATGAAGTATTATAGTCGTATACATAGGGCGTAAGCCCTATTTTGCGCCAAACATCCTACGACAGCTTTTTTTACCCTCTGGTGAACATTTGTAGTCGTGGAAGAATTGAGTTTTGAATTCTGGTCTTAGTAGGAAACAGTAACAGTTCCGTCTTGCTTGGGTTTACTCCTAGTCCACAGTCTGTAGCTAAGCGCTGGTTATGATAAACATTATGAACTCATTAATACCACATCGTCAGCGTATGCCACAGCTTTAAGGCCCAACTATAATATGAATAAGCTAGCTTATGCCAACTTAAGCAACTGTGCAATTACATACAAATCATATGTGGCAAACTATAATGTACTTGCGTTTCGTCAAATGTCATTTGCTTAAGCAAAGTCCGAAACCGACAGCACATTCCGTACGGAAACAGCTGTTTGTGCTTTGTATTTTACATATGAATGTACATTCATTAAAAATTGCAATGGAGAACGAAAGTAATCGAATTATATCTAAATTTAATATAAAATGTTTAAAAAAAGAAGTTTCTATAAGAAAAAAAGGGGGCGTTGTATAATAATCGTAATTAAAAAAAGAGCAATTTATTGTTTATGAGTTGAGTGATGCAAACCGCTGTATTTTTAGTACTTTAGCCAAAATTACACAAATAGCAAAAAATGTAAAAAATTTTTTTTTCGAAATTTTCTTAAATCTATTAAAAGTAATTATTACTTTGTATATGAATGGTATCAGTTATATAAAATATGTTTATTTAACACCTTTTTGTTAACAAATTTAATTTATTTGGAAAAAAGTTATTATTTTTCAAAAGTAGGAATAAAACAAATGTGCAACTGTGTCGTAATAGTTTTTAAATTCATATTAGTACATTCTTCTTCTTCTTCTGGATTGTTGCTCATACAGAGCAACAATGTTGGTGCCAAATGGTAAAAAGCTGCCGTAAACACTAGGTTCTTATTTGCAGCTTTTGGTCATGTCCAGAAACGACGGTTAGGTTGAAAACAATGTTTTATGTTCTAATTTTGTTTAGTTTTTCTGTATGCAGTTTTTATTCATTTGTTGTAAATCCTTCTTTATTTCTTTTCGTCAAATGTATGTAAAATTTATTTGTTAATTTTTCGTGTAGTTTCTTTATTTCGATGTTTATTTTCAATTTATTCAAACAATTTAGGTTATACACGATAACCCAAGCGATTACACGTGGCTGATTAATGCAAGCACCGTGGAAGCCAATCAGCCAGTGCGAGAGGGAGACGCAAACCACTTGAAGACCGAGTAACAAGGACGGCCTGATTGACCTTAAACGATAATGACAATGACGCGCGAACGTGTTCCTCAATCCAAAGCTACTTTACGACTCATATAAGTATGTACATTGTAGCCACCTAAAAGTCTTTAATAAGTTGCTTAAGCATTTGACAGACTTTTCGTTCATTTTTTGACATTAGCTTAAGCCAGCTTATGCATATTATAGTTGGACCTTTAATCCTCTTATTGTTTAGTTCAAGAATTATCGAATTAATAACGAGAAGCCAAATTTTCATAGTACACATTATGCATTGAATCGTGGAGATGGCTACAATTCTTGTTTTCACGATACAAGAAAATCAGATAGGGTTAAGGCTTAGTTAGCCGGTAGTAAGATAACGGGATGTAACACATGAACATTATTGTTGTTTGACATTGTAACATATGAAAATAGTTGTCGTTTGGATTCGCTTGCTCTCTCTTCGCTTCTTCTTGTATTTTTTTATTGTTTTCAAAAGTGATGGAAGCCAATCTGTTTTTAATAGAAGCCAATCTATTAAAAATATCTATTAAAAATAGATTGGCTTACATCATTTTAACGAGTCATTGAAAAACAAAGCATAAACGAAAGCAAGAGCCTCAAAAAACAACAATTTTCATGTGTTAGTAACGGTCGGCTTACTAAGCCTTTAGGATCTGAGGTGCTATAACGTATTATGGCACAATCGAAGTAGAATTTTAAAATGCAGGAATGACTGCAGAAACTCACAAAACTTTGTTACAATCAGCTTTCCCTAGGGTAAATTATATTTTTCGACTGATATCATGGATTCTACAGCAAGATAATGCCAGAGTTATAAAAGAATTTATTATAAACCAAAACGTTCGTCTTTTTAACTGGCAACCATATTATCGTGACCTTAAAATTACTGAAAATAATTGGGTTTAGTTTTCCTGCAATGAGACTCCTGGAATAATATTTCTTTGGAAGTATAAAATTGTTTTAATTAAGGGAGCTAGTGTATCCACCCTCTACTTTATAACCCAAATTTTATGTAAGCTATAAATCCCTTTTATGCTACAAATTTCCTTAACTAGATGATAATTAAGACAAAGAAATTAAAAATAAATTATGACAGCTTAGACAAAACAATAATAACAAATAGTGATTTATATTTTGTTACTTTAATACTACACTGGCTAGTTCATTCCAGCTATAGTTTTAGTTGTAGGAAGTAATAGAATTTAAAACAAAAACAACAACACAATATTTTTTGTTTTTGATGGTAGCTGTCGATAAAAACTGAAAAAGATATGATCTGTTAAAGAGAGAAATTTAGGTGGTTCGAATCATCTGATTGAGAGTGTATATACATACATATAAAGTTAAATGACTTTCTTTCCCTTCAAATGTAGAAAATGTTCGCCTTAATTTTTCCTCTTCGTAGCGAGGTTACCTGATAAATGTGCCTTGATCAGTAAAATTGGAAATGGGATATTTTTACGGTTTTTACGTGATGCGAACACAGACGGACACACAGGTAGACAGACAATAATTCTAAAAAATTGGTGTTTTGCCTTGCACCAGCAACAAGATTTCAAAAAAATATCTCTTGTACCGTTTTATTATATGTATGTATGTATATGTAAATGAATAGATTAAACAGAATTTTATTTCTCTTGTCGGCCTTTGTTGCTGTCAATTAACAGTAAACTTAAAGCTTTTAATTATTTTAACGTTGCAGGACAATAAAACAACTTGTGCCTGCTCAAAAACAAAGACTGTATTTATTTGTTTTCGATATTAATTATTTTTTAATACTTTCTGTTTTCTCTTGCGCGTGTTTTACAAACTTCATTTGTTAGTTTTTCAGAAATACAAAAAAAGTAAATGGAATTAGTGAAAAACAAATAAAAGATAAAGAAACTCAAATTGCTCTAAGCAATTTATTTCTACATGTTTACTACCATTTTATTATAATTACTACTCATACATATTGTCATATTACCATTGTGCATGCAGGCATTAGACTACAAACGTAGCACAGTGGGGTAATTGGCAAATAAATGGAAATAAATCTGTAGTTTCAATACTATTTAACTTGAGAATAGAGATGATATTCTGTTTAAATTTTATATTGTAATAAAAAATAAGTTTATTTCGGAAGGCTTTGGTTTTAGGTATAAGAGAAATTTCGATTTTTCCTTTGCAAATTTTCTATAAAATTCTTTTCTCCAAAACTGAAATACGTAACCCATAATACATACATACATATGTGTAGTAATGTTGTTTTTTTTTTGTAAAACTCAACCAAATATGTATGTCGATTTTAATTTTTCAAATATCCAAGGCGAGCTATGAACTTTAAGGCAACCTTTTTGGCGCTTGACTAAAACTCTGCTACAGTTATAGTCAAGTCTCAATGAAATTATTTTATTATTATTATTTTTTTAAATCCCCCACTATGTTTTGGTATGTCAGACCGTATTTCAATTACGTTTAACTTCTGTAATGTTTGTGCTCGCGTAGTGCGTTCATTATGACCGAAATGATTAAGAGGATTCACTGTTCAAACATCAGGGAAAACAAAATGTCAATTATGTAGAAATCGCTCATTAAATGTCATTAAAATGAACTGAAATGATAGCAAAGACTGAAAGGGTTGAGTAATAATACACCTTGTGTAAATGACACAAACAATGTCATTTTGTAGGTGGGTTGTTTTAAAAATTTTAAAATATTTTTTTAGCTTGAATTATCAAATGATTCATGTTACTAAACCTTAATTTATTTTGCTTAAAACAATTTTTTTTATGGACCTCTGTGAGGTCATTCGCCAATCTAATGATCTCTTTAGAAAGATAGCACTTTGTGTTGACAATACTGCTTGTTATATAATCTGGCGATGTTACCACTGAGCGATTTAGGTTTAAACCAGGGCCATCACGTTACTTTCCAAACGGCCTCACCAATAGCCGAGCATAGAAACTTGTTGTCCCTGTGAGGCTACCGTTTCCCGTGGTGTCTGCCGCTTGGACAAAAGTTAGATCTCGAAGGAAGGATATCATTTTCCAGATTTTGGGTCCGTGGAAACCTCGGAATTGGGTACCACCATATACCTCGGAAGCATTAGCGTAAAGGTGTTAGAAGTCGCCAAGACAATATGCCTCCGGGCGACTGCTTGAAATGTCCGCTCATTTGTTACTTGTTTTCTATTTAGTTTGTTTTGACATTTTAGAATTGAGGCTGCACGGCGACGGTACCGCCGTACATGTCAGGAATAGGCTCAACTCGAAATTGCTGTTGATACCAAATTTCACAAGAAAATGTTGTTCACCGACGAAGCTCACTTTTAGTTGTCTTCACTCTTAGGGAAGAAAATATAAACCCCAAGCCATTACATCCAAAGAAAGACAATTGGATTGGTGTGGTTTATAATATGGTGGAAACATTGGTCTATATTTCTTTAAAACCAATATTGGCCAGTACATAACTATTAATGGTAACCACTAGCAGCTGATGATTCCCCTTTTTTTTGTACTGTGTGCTAAAATTGGCTTATCAGAAGACGCGGTGCTACAATTGATTTATCGGGTAAACGAATAATTTTGCGTATTCTGTAAATTGGCTAGACTATGTGAAGTCTCTCGTTTACGCTGATAATCCCCAGACGATTCGTCATAACATTAAAAGTAATAGGAAATTGGACTTCCCGGTTGGACCTCTTCTGACCCTTGCATGGGTCGTAGAACAATTTTATTTAGGAAATGCTACGACAAGGTTGGGAGGGCTAACGAGACGACCATCTATATTGGGTTTCTTTGTGTGGTGTAGTTTTTGTAGTGTCAGTTTGTTTTGATTTATGTTCTTTTTTATTAGTTCGGATACGCGGCTTGGGACCCCCTGAAGAGTGAAAATTAAGAGCTAGACGGAAACCTCGCCAGTCCAACCGGTCCGTAACAATATGGCCTTTTCTGGAAATCATATTCAAATCAAAATGGCAAAACATTATAAAGCCGAGTCGCAATTTATCTTGTTTTTATTTCACAAATAAATTTAAATAATATCAAGGAATTTGTAAAAACTATATCTGAAACTTTTTAAAAATATTATATGGTTAATCAAATTTAAAAGGAAAACTTTCTGTACCACCTGTGTAATTGTTTGCTAAAATAAAAATGTACTCTTATGTCCTTAAAAAAGGAATCTATTAAGACACGGACAACAACAGACAAACTGTAACCAAGAAAACTTTCTGTTGGGAGGCAACATTGTTTTGGCTTGAAGAACAATATCATTATGGAATAATATTGAATTTTATTTTAATATATGCATACATACGTACGTTACTTTACTTACTCAAACAAATTTAATGTGAGTTATTTTTCATTAGAAAGATAGGAAGATTTTATAATAAAAACAAGTAAAAAATAACTTCATCATTAAGGAGGAGGAAAAGGGTTTGGATGTAAACAAAACAAGTTGGATGACATAAAGAAAAAAATGTGTCCATATTACAGCGATAAATTGGGGTGATGGAAAAGCATTTATTAGGGTAATGTAAATGGGTTGGTCTTATTCAAGCTTTTGCGTTTCAAGAACCTTTGGGAATTTTCTTTTAAAATTTTTCGAAAACAAAATGTGAATTAAAAATGTTTTACAACAAAGCTGACAGATAGTGATTCGCAAAAACAAATGCTTTATTTCATTAGTTATATTACATAAAATTACTTCATATTTTGCTTTTCAATTGTTTGGATTAAAAAATTAATACAAACTTTTGATGTGCGCATACAAAGGATGGGCAAACCAAAACAAATATATCGATAAATATTATACTGATAACGTATATATACGAGCTCGAAAAGAGCGTTATTTTGATAAACCTGTGTACATATTGATGTTTTAGTTAATCATGATTTTTATATCAAATCCCAAAAATTCATTCAAACATGGAAAAATAAAGATGCTTTAGAGTTTAAACAAAATACAAATATTAGTTTAAAACTGTCGACCCTCTGCGCCACCTGGATGTCTGTGGTTTTATGTAATGTAATATAAGGGGAATATCGAAGCAGACCACTTCCATAATGGGTCTCTTTTCGCAATGACAATTAGTGCCCCCGCGGGTTTTGTAGTTTTATAGAACAATTATTAATCAGACAGATACACCCTCTTTTTAAAGTGCTCCGCTGTCAAGCAGCTTGTATTGTTGGGTTCTAACCGTTTACTGGCTAAACGACCTAACTGCCACAACAGATAATAACAAATGAGGCGCGAGTGTTGTTTATCCACCCAGATCATCTTACGAACGGCGACAACTTTAAATGTGGATGAGGTTTTCGAGGCGTTGTTGTCAATACACAAATAATAAATTTTTTAGAGCCAAATTCATAAAAAATAGTTTTGTTTTATAAAAGGTTTATAAAGCAAAATTTTATATAAAATTGATTGATTATGTATATACTAAAGATTATACCAAAAGCCAAAGGTGTTTATGTTAACATTTTTGCCATATAAAATGTTAACATAAAGATTGTGATGCCACAACTAAGAAGATGGTTAAATTTGTAGGGGCCGATGTTAATTTTGAATAAAACACAAATTATTTAGGAAATTATTGTCGTTACTTTTTATTTTGATAATATTGGTATGGTTCAATTATGTATGGATCAAAATATCGGCCAAATGGCGGCAGACTTCCATCCGTTGCTCCAAACGTTCGATGACGCTGAGGCATAATTGAGATTCTATGCCGTTAGTGTGCCGAATTATCTCATCGTCATCCTGAATTTTTGCTGGCTAATCGACGTAAACCTTTTCTTTCAAATAACCCCAAAGAAAGAAGTCCAACGATGTCAAATCACATGATCTTGGCGGCCAATTGACATCGCCACCACCTGAGATAACACGGCCATTGAATTTGCTGCGCACCGTCCTGTTAAAACTACATATCGCCCTCATCCATATCTTCCAATTCGTGCCATAAAAAGTGCGTTATCATCTCACGATAGCGAACACCATTCACAGTAACTGCCTCACCGGCCTCATTTTGGAAAAATGAAATGTCAAATTAAATGCAGAAAAAAACTTGACGCATATTTTACATCGGCCCTTAAAATTTAACCACCCGAAGTAACATAAAATACGAAACCAGAAGTAAAGAATATATCGACTTTCGATACTCTATAATAAATTGTGGAACAAGATTAACGTGAGTACCTGCCTAGTTGGCCTAATCTCATGGTGGTCTTACCACCGAGTGAAATTTAAGCGTAGACTAGCGCCCCCATTGTGTAGTATAACAACACTTTACGATTGCCACCAATCGCAATTTGTGTGTGATACAGTCACAATGAGTACCAATTTATATAATATGGCAAGCCTTATCCAAGGCAAGCCTAGATCCATATTATAGCCTCTTGCTTAGGGGTTTGGAGACTATCCAAACTCCGTCTGTTGAGAGTGCAACAGCACACTTGATCGACCTTGCACCATACCTACATTAATCGATCTTAAACCACAACCACCACGTATATCCCCGAAGAGGACCTCACCAATAACCGGTCACAGAAAGGATAAGCTCTCTGTACCAGTCCTTTGGGCACTGGTCGGGCCTCGAAGAGGACCCGCGATTTTTATCACAGACCTTTTCTTCCAGATTTAGGCTCTAGGAACCCTAGCGTCTGGTGCCTCTATTTTCCCCGCGTCAAAGCATTTGTCATTCCTGCAGTGACAATTGGAACCCCCGGGGGTAACTCTATAATAAATATCGATATATGTATATCGGTGTTTGTAGGAAAAAAAACTATCTAAGGAGTGGCTGGATAACGATGGTCTTACATCGAAATCGGTCGCCGATCGACCAAACAAACATCCACTAACATCGGTCGTCACAGAAACGGGTTTACATTCTATATTAATATCAATAGGTAATGAATTTATATTTTTTCAGTTAGACCTAAGTTCGTCATTACATGTGATTAATTACAAAGCAGAAAGTCAAATCAAGCAACCATTTTACATTGTGATGTGCAAGAGCAGGACCATATTATTAAGCTTTGCATTACATCGGCGTACTCTCAAACTATTCCGTGCTTCTACCAGGGTTTTTAAATAAGGCGATTTCACGGCAAACGTGGCGATTTTAAAATTTATTTGGCCATCTAATTTGGCGACATGGCGATTGTTAAAATAGCTGCCGCTTTGTTTGGCTATTTTTCATTAACTTTTAGTCAACTATAATAGAGCCATTAAAGCTATAAGAGTACATTGCTTTTAAAGGTGATTTAATAAAATTAATAAGTATTCGAAGTCTTCATTTCAAAATGTTGCAATTCGTTATCACAACCAAAATTCTTTGTTTTCAAAATTTTTTTATGAATCGTAACTTACCTTTGGATGCTTTTGAGACAGATTTGAATATACATTTGTACATAATAAATTTTGTTAATTGGAAAGATTATTTTAATGATGATATTCCATCTAATTTACATCAGTTTTGGTCCGAAGATTGCATTTATGTATAAGAATGCAGGTGCATGTTATTTTAGAAATGTTGCTTCCGCTGTACTTGATGTGTTGATAAATCCAATGAATTTTTTATATACTACATATTAGTTTTTACTTCATATGCTGGCAACTCTAAGAAAGACTAATAAAGTTTTTCTGCGGTTAAACGCCAACTTAATATCTGTCTCTTAGTCATAAAATAATGTTTTACAGTTTGGTAACTAAACTTGGCTGGTTTAATGTTTGACATTAAAGGCTTTTATCTCACATTTATACATATACATATGTATGTACACCATATGTATATGTACCATTGTTTGTGACTTAAACAAACAAGTCGATGGCTGTTCTTCTACTCCATTATACAGGTGTGGTGGTTTCTAAAGAAAGTTTCCTATTAAAAACACATTTAACAAAAGTTTATGGATACAATTGCATGAAGTTGCATTAGGACGCTAATTAACAGCAGTTTTTAATTAATCATCATTAGTTTTTAATTTGAAGATTTCTACCATAACAAGGAAAATAAAGTGATGACCTGTTGTTGTAACACGAATACGAAGGATGAGAAAGGAATTGCCACTAATTGGAAGTTTTTATAAACTATTGCATCATTTGGTTGATGTAAAACGTTTTGCTTTGAGGATTTCAAATGACTGTTATTTGTGGTAAATGTAGAGAAACCATAAAAAAATTGTTAGATTTATTGGTTCTAATCTGTGTTTTTACTACTTAATTCTAGTCTATTCCTTCAACAGCATCCCCATGAATGAGTCATTTAACTTTTGTTGTCATGCTGTGTTCTTACGTTTTTTCCAGGGATTTTTTTTTTTGTTTTTCTAGGAAGAAGTTATTATTCAAAGCAATTTTGATACTCTACATCATGCTGAAATTGAATTTGCAACGAAAGTAAAGAAATTTTTTATAATGTTCAATCTTTAAAAATTTTTCCGAGAATATTGTGATGTTAAACAAAACTATATAAGAGGAGGAGAAGTCACTAAAATAAGTTTATAATTTTTTATTTTCCTAATAATCATCTTCTTGTTCAATTTACTTGTTTCGGTGATTCTCCAACTTTTTCAAACCCCCTAAATTTTTTTCCCCGGTCATTCCTGAATTATAAAAATATTGCTGTGTACAAAAAAAAGCTGGATGGAGCAACAGTTTGAATCTTAATTTATGTACTTTTGTCATCGAAACTGCACAAGTTTGCACCCGAATATTACAGCGAACAGGGTAATCCAAAATATTCTTTCTCAGTATTATGCTAATATTTAAAATTAATATTTAAATGCTTTTAGCTTTTCTGTTTTAAAAGATTACGATGCAAAATAAATGTTGTATGTATAATTACGTAACTTATAAGTTGAGCTGTTTTTTTTTAAGTGGTATAAGTCCACTTTTAAAAAAAAACTGAGTTACCGGTAATTTTAATGAGCTATAGACTCCTTCTTTCCATTGTTATAAAAACAATTGCAATAGAGTTCTATTTTGACATAAAATAAACAAAAACAGTTTTGCTGTACAATGCTATCGCAAAAATATTTCTTTTGAAAGTGGAATAAGTCCATTCCTAATAATTATAATTAAAACAATTTTCTTATTGCAATTATTATTTTTTATTGCTACTTTAAAGTACGCTTCTGCAGATTTTACTAACGCCCGTTTCACACTATAATACTGAGTATTAAGATTTACATTGGATATTTTAATAAATAAGTCAAATAAGAACTGTTGTGATTGTTAAAAAATCTAACGTAACATAACATTTCGTTTTTACATTATCACACATTATCACACACACAAGCCAAGTCGAAACATTAAACAGCGGCGGTTAAGAACTGTTTTTATTTTTGTTTTTATTTATTTATTATTTTATTTGGAAAAAAGGGAAGACCAAAAAACCTCAGCAAAATTAATATGTTGTCACTTTATAAAACTTTAAGTTTATTACTTTATATATCACATATTCACCATAAATACTTCAATATGTTAACTGTAAAAGAAAATTAACGAAGTAATTTTTATTTCTCCATTTTTAATATAACTGAAATTAACTCTTAATAAACTTGGTTATTCGTGTATTTAAATGTCTTCATTTTAACAATTATTTTTTTCATAAAAATCCACTTTAGTAAAGCTTTTGTCTATGAAAATATGGACTTAAATTTGCTCCTGTTTTTATTTCTTGTAATATGTTATTTTTGAAAGTGGTATAAGTCCATGTGGATCTACAAAAAAGTGTATTTTTCCAAATAATTTTAGTTATTAATATTTTATAATAAAATTTAAAAGGTGTATAGTTTAAAAAACATCACTCGAATTGTCTAAAGTTGACCAATATTTTTAATTTGATTCAAACGCAAACCCTTAAATATCTCAATTAACGAAAAAATGCAATTGTACCACTTTCAATAAAAACCAGTTCACTTATTAGTGCTATTAGTCGTTGTGACTTTTAAAAATTTTTTAACTTTTTGCTAAATCTCCTATTTAAATCTTCTTGCCGTCAACCAAATCTTGCACCATTTTGTAGTTCGAACCCTCCCCTACTAATTTATATATCACCAGGTTATGCCCAGAAATATTTTGAATATTTTTGTGCAAAATTTATGAATAAAAAAGTTTTACAAAAAAAAATTGTCTGCACAGATTGAAAATTTAGATCGTGAACACGACTTGACTTCGTAATTACCCATATTAGAAAAATAGTATTCTAATGATTAAGCGTCTTATAGCGATACATATTGGTTTGCTTATACCAATAATAACTATTTTATTTATGTTACATGTTTTCTCCACATTTGGGAAATTCCTTTTAGTCTTTTAGTTCAATTGAATTTATTAAAATGTTTGTCTGCAACTTTTACTTCTACTTTCCAAAGACTCAAAGAAAAAAACAATTTAAATGCTACGAGCAAAAAATATAAAAAATATCATTCTTCTTGACCTTTGCCAGCCAGTTTGTATTCGTGATTTCATATAAAAAAATTACAAAACAAACAATAAAACGAAAACAGATTTTAATGCAAATTTAACAATGAACAAACAAGTATCTACTCGTTCGAGGAGTGTTCAAGTGAAATGGAGTACAATGAGTAGTGTGAGTAGGATGCCTTGTTGTTAACATCTTTAATCGATTTGTGGGTAAATGAAGTGGAATCTAGTCGTAATCTTATTGGAAAAAAATCAACTTTTTTTATAGCAAACCTGAAATAGGGAACAATTGATTTTATTTCGAATTGCGAATGTAGAATGTATGTACATTAGGTGGCGTCTTATTTTATAACTTGCGAAATTGTACCATAGCTACTCCTAAAAATGTTCTTCTTATCGAAAAACGATGTTCCGCAAAAAATTGATCACATATCGGAAAGGCGTTATATATAGTTTTCACATGTGTTTATTTTAAGTTAAACTAATGCAAAGTAAATCACAATAATAGAGGAATCCATATCATAAAATGGATCAGACGGCCCAAAATTTTAAATTTTAAAACTTGATTTAATAGACTATTAGTTCGTTACTCCTGACCTAATTCCTATTCCAACATCCAATACAGGACGTAAGCAGGGTGAATGTCTTCATTTGGAGTATATATTGCAAAAAGAACTATTGTATTACCCTTACCGTTATTATATCTTTGAAATTTTTTTGAGAATCGTTTTTGAAGAAATATGAAAAAAATTGTCTGGACCCAGTGTACAAATATTTAACATATTTAGACAGGGTTCCCAGATATTTTTCGAGTCACATCCGCAATTTTAAAATTTTCATCCCCGAAATTCCCCAAATAATATTTAAACTATCCCCGAAATTCCCCGCTAAAAAGGATGCTGTTTTCATTGAAATTAACACATGATTATTTTATTTGTTATCTAGTTATCTAGTTAACTTATAACTTTGTTATCCGTGAAACAAACATTATTTTTGTCTAGCACTGGCTGGACTTAAAAAGTATACTTTTATTTTAGACTTAAGATATGAGTAATTATTGTTAGTTCAAAAATATTGAAGATACAATAAACAATTAAAAAAAAAATCTAGTTAACTTTATTTAAAAATATAATGTACACTTTTTTGTAAGCTAGGCTGCGCTAGTTTATCAGTATAGTTGGTTCGATTCACGCCAAAGACTGGGTCTTTTTATTAACAAAAAAAACTAAGTTGGGTGATGTTTTACCTTATTATTTCTCGGGATGGATCAAAAGATTTATTTAAATTTCAGTATTTTTAAAATGTAATTATATTAATTCTCAACAAAGATTTGAGTAACTAGTTCTGCAATTTATTTCTTATTTAAGATTTTCTTTATACCGAAAAAATATTTATATATATGTTTATGCATTCTACAATACAATTCTAGTTGATATGTAAAATAACTTTGCCAGGACTAGAAACAAGATTGTTTCAGCTGCATCTTGATATTTATAAACTTTTCCCCAAAATACGGTTAAGTTTCTACACTTTTTTATTGCCATTTTTCTTAGTTGTTATTTTTAAATGTCTTTTAAAACATTGTTATTTAGTGCTGCTAACTCGGGCGGCCGCCTTATTTATTTTCTTTATTTTAGTTCTCTACAACCCTCGATACAATTTTTTTAGTAGTACCACCGCTAAAAAATACTTAAGCCTGTTAAGCCTGTTCTTTCTTAAAATCGTAACGAAGATAAAAAAGACTAAGTGCATTAAATCAAGTTATATTGCTTGAATTATTTTTGGTACTTTTTTATCTTCCTTTAACTCTTTAAATTTTAAATGACCACTTTGTTGTCACGTTGTATGAGAAGCACTCAATTTTTTGAGTTATTCCTTTTTAAATTTTCTGGACGGTTTGTTCAATTGGAATATAGAAATATCATATTAAAAAAGGAATTATTTAATAATAAAATTACAATATGTAATCCCCAAAAAATCCCTAAAAGATTGAAACTATCCTCAACGAAATCCCCAATCCCTAAACCGAATTTTTTATCCCCATAAGTAAATAAAAATCCCCGATTTGGGGATAAATCCCCTAATCTGACAACACTGTATTTAGAGAAGAGCGGGCAGAAATGAAAAACTCTTTTCAATCTGGAATGGAAGATATGCATGTAAAAACATACTAGGCGATATGAAAGCTACAAAGAACTTCTCCAACTGGCTTTAGTTTTTCTTGGAGAGTCGGTTCCAAAGTTAACTTTCCTAATGCCACACGCAAAGAAAGACATGGTTATGGTATGGTCATAGGAAACACATTATGTTCTCTGTAATAATGTATGGTTGTAATGAACTAAAATTTAATTTTTTTAACATTATTTTGGTCACGATAAATAAGTTTTAGTTAAGATTTTATCATTAAATGGTTACTACACCCAAAAAAATTTTGGTTTTAATTATACAAATTTTGTTAAACTTAAAACCACAAAAATATTTATTATATTTAACCATAATATATTAATAGTAAATAAAATATGTTAATTGTATTTATATGTGAGGAAATAATGTTTGTTTTTTATCATCGGGTTTGACAAATTTTTGTTTTTTTTTAAAAATAAAGAAAAATAGTAAAAAAATGTGTAAACAATTTTTTTTTGCAAAATCTTAATGAGTATTATGTTTTGCTAATTTATGTATCAATGAAGTCTACATGACGATTTTATTGATACATAAATTAGCAAAACTGAAATCGTGAATACAAAAAATATGGAAAAATTGTATTTTAAAAAATCTTCTCTTATGACATTTCATAGTTTTTAGCCATACTATAATCGCTTAATTTAACCATAATATTATAATGTTTAATAATAATATGGTTTGTCTATGTTTTCTTTGCTCCCAATCAAGATTTAAAATTATTAAAAAATTTATATGTACATACATACATATTTGGCCTGGTGGATGAAAATGTTACTAAAAAGGAATTACCGGAATTTCGCAACCATTTGTGGTATTAATCACCGGATGCTGTAGCTTTCGCTTTTTTGATCAACAAATGTCTAATAAATCACAATGAAACAATAAAATAATCACTAATTTTAGGGAGAATAACCCACACCTTCCCGTCATGCGATCAGAACAATTTTTCCGAAGCTTATTTTTTTGATGTGTAGGACATTTTGAGAGGGAATTACGACCGAAAACTTACAATACGGGTAAGGCGAACCCTAATGTATATACATACATCTCATTGTAGATGCTCAAACTTTGCAATATTAGGAACAGATTTAAATGGATGAAAATGTCTTAATGTTTTTTAATTTAAATCTTTGGTTAATCTAGTCGCGGCACAAAGGACAGTGTCGTTTTGGCATCTTACCTTAACGAAAGAAGGTTTCCAATTGAATTAAAACGCGTGCTATTAACCCAAATTGTTGCAAAGAGTCACTAAACTTTATTGTAAAAAGCAATTTTGGTAAACTAAATTTTAAAATTGCATAAGCCGTCGTTTTTATTTGTATTTTTTTTTTTTTTTTTTTGATTTCCCTGAATAAATTGCTTGTATATTTCCCATACTTGAAAGCAAAAAAGGTTTCGAACAATAACTAAATAAAATTTATTTTTTCATTTCATTCTGACTAAATAAATTTCTAAAGAGAAAAATAAACTCCAAAAAGAAAAAAAAACATAGCCATTTCACTGATATTTTCTTGTAAAGTGCCAAAAATGGTGATTTTTTGAAATGTTTGTATGGGCAACCCCCAGGGAGTGTGCCACTAGCATAGGTGCATCGGCCCTCCAAAGTTAGAGGGAGTCCGTCATACATTTGGACTCGATTGGGGCACTCTAAATGGGTAAAAGTGGGATTTTTCAAAACTTGCTCCTTCGGGTCAAAAGGCGGGACATCAAAATTAATTTTAGAGGTATGATTCTTTTGGCAAAGTTTCTTATTTTGATCCCTAGAATACGATTTTCCTTGTAAGTTGAGCCATTTTTTTACAAATCTACCCCGCCCAATATATATACATATATATTCATGTTGCTTGGTAACAGTAATATGAGCGCCTTGAAGTTTTGCACCCGTAACCTCTATATAAATATATATAGTTTAGAAAAAAATAGACTGGATTGGAATAGTGGGCGTGGTACCACCTCCCACACAACGTAAAAAATTAATATCCTGTATCTAGAGAACTGCAATAGGTAGCACCTTGGAATTTCGTACCAGTAGCCATCATATTAGCGTACATAGTTTAGCTAAACACAGACTGAATTGGAATAGTGGGCGTGGTACCTAGAGTACTACAATAGGTAGAGTCTTGAAACTTTGCACAAGTAACCCTCACACTAATTTGACATAGTCTAGCAAAATAACGACTGGATTAGAATAGTGGGAGTGGGAGTGGTACCTCCCATAAAAAGTAATCAATTATTATCATATTAATACGTATAGTCTAGCAAAAAACAGATTGAATCGGAACAGTCGGCATCGTTCCTGGCATATAAACTCAAAAATGTTTGACGTGAGAATAGCGTGCGTTTTCAAGTTAAAGGTTGGCCATACTTTTCTTCTAAGTATTTATTGCATTTTTTGTGGATGGGTTCAGCGAAGCGCACCGCTGATAGCTAGTATATGTATTCCTATTGGCCAAAATTTCTGACTGAGATTATAACTATGTATGAATAAATTATGAGTGTTTTTAATATCAAGGATAAGAGTTTGTTGGCAGGGTTGTCAATTTTTCCATATCACTTGGATTTATTTGTACGTATTTATTTGGAGCAATTTGTTGATTACAGACTTGGCAACCTTACATTGGCCGAACAACGTCATATTACGAAAAAACATGCGCATGGCGTAGTCTTGTCTTCCATCATTATTGTAACGTGTTAAGTGTGCTCAAAGATAGACAGCACGAGGACTCGTGAGCAATTGCTGAAGGCAGGGTTAATAAATTTGCATCCCCAGATCAAATTTATTTATTAATAAATTTAAAATATTATAGAATTGAATGTGAATGAGCTCCCCTCGGAAATATTGCCTTTAAATTACAACCACGAATTAGTAAAGTTGTTTGTATGAAGTTTTCTATTTAACGAAAGTAGTTGTGCGATTTTTTAAAACCCAGCAACACAAAATATATCGAACTTTGATACTCTAAAATAAATATCTATAAATCGCTATTACAAATATCGGCGATATATCGATATTTGTTTAAATATCGTTATTTCATTGCATCGATATTATTGCCCAACCCTATTCTCTACTATAATTTAAAAATTGAAATCAAGTTTTTGCACTTTCCTCTTCGGTTTGATTGCATTAGAAAATTAATCTTTTCGAAATGATGTGTCAAAAAAATCATCAGACCATATTTTTATTTATGTTTTCATTTAACTTTTTTCTTCAATGCTCCGTATTCGAAACAAATAAAAAAACCCTTGTGCGATGTTGTAATAACAAGTATGAGTCCAGTTGTGATTGTTTGTAAAGTATTGTATGAATTTCCGACACAATTCTTATTCTTTTGTTCCATTGTCTGCAAATAAATATTTAATTTGTGCGGAAATTAAGAAGTTTCTTGTTTAAAAATTTTTTTTCTCTTCATCTTTTTCTTTTATATATGACTTGTGTTGCAAAAATGAAAGTTTCTTAATGGTGAAATGTTGGTATTGACCAAAAGATTTTAGTAGAAATCCGAAACTAAGAGTCATTGCGAAATAAATTGTAATGTGTAAAGAGCTTCTATACTACTGTCAGATTTGCGAATGACTTGGAACGTTCATATAGTAGTTGTTAGGCTTAAAAAAAAGGTCTGCAAAGAAAGCCACTTAAGTCAAAGATGGCTCTACAGTGGCCTTTGTTAAAATTAATTATATGGTTTTACGGTCCATTTTCGTAGTAAAAGTTTCCTTACCACTGTGCAATAAGAAATTACTTTAATTTTAAATTCTAAGGGTTAACATTTAGAAGTACTCAGTTAAAAAAACTTACAAAAATATTTCTATTGAATTTTAAGGGCCGATGCTGCACACCAAAATGTCAAGTTTTTTCTTCATTTAATTTGACATTTCTCAATTTCAGACTAACTTAATTTGAACCATGGAAAGATACACAATTTGCTCGACAAATTTAATGGCCGTGTGTGTTATCTCACGTGGTGGCGATGTCAATTGGCCGCCAAGATCATGTGATTTGACACCGTTGGATTTTTTTCTTTGGGGTTATTTGAATGAAAAGGTATACGTCGATAAGCCAGCAACAATTCAAGATCTAAAGGATGAGATAATTCGGCACTCTAACTGCATAGAACCTTAATTATGCTGCTTATGCTTCAGCTTCGAAAATTTAGAGTATCAGGTGGAGGTGTTCAGCCGAGGTCGCGGCGGACATTTAGCCGATATTTTATTCCATACATAATTGAACAGAATCAATATTATCAAAATTAAAAGAAATCGGTTCTTAAAATTTAACCACCCTTTATAACTAAATATTTTAAACACAATAAATTTTTTATTATGTTTATTTATTTTCCGCAATAATTTAATATTAAAACGGAACCTTAAACTTAACTTAGATATAAATTTAATTTTCCACTTTATAAAAAGCTCTAGTTAATATTGTGTACATTATCTATGGCAATGATAGCAGCAGGGACTCATTTATTCGTGGAAAAAATTAAATTTAAATTTTCTAAAACATTCTAACAAACGAAAAACACCTGCAGACGGACACACTTACCGAGCTAACAATAAAAGACAAAAATACTAAATTATCAACTGACCTCAAATAAATATATCAGGTAGCAAGCAATCTACCTGTACAAGACCATTTAAATAAACACCACCATAATGAACAATTACCTAAACTCATTACTATTTATA
Organism: Phasia obesa; assembly: GCA_949628195.1. Classification (NCBI taxonomy): domain Eukaryota; kingdom Metazoa; phylum Arthropoda; class Insecta; order Diptera; family Tachinidae; genus Phasia; species Phasia obesa. The sequence continues at coordinate 74,002,038 of OX451216.1, read as the reverse complement.
CTAAAGCAGATAATACTAACTCTCCAGTACCATTTTAAACTCGGCTTGAAAATGATGTCTTTACATCGAAAGCGCTCGCCAAACGTACCAAAACAACAGCCAGTGACGACGGTCTTCACCGAAAGTTATGATAACAATAAAATTTGGAACTTAAAGGGTGTCCCAATAGTTAATGTAATTCTATGTATGTGGCCAAACTTTTGAACTGTTAGAGACAGACAGCTGAAATTTACAAGGAACCTGTATTGCAAAGTCCACTATAGCAAGTATACAATTTGAAGTTAGAAATTAAAGGGTGTCCCCATAAATTACGTAATTTGATCTATATGACCCTATCTTTTGAACCGTTAAACACAAACACTTGAAAATTAGGCAGAATGTCCACTACTTTCTCTGGTATGATAACAAATATAAATATTTGGAATTATAATGTAAAGGGTGTCCCAATAGTTCATGTAATTTGATATATATGGTTAAACTTTTTAACCGTTATAGACAGATAGTTGAAATTTGCAAAGAATCTTTGTGACCAAGTCCTCTATAACAACAGGTCTTTAATTTAACATTGTAAATTAAAGAGTGTCCGAATAGGTGATGTTATTTGATCTGTGTGCCCCTATCTTTGAAACCGTTATAGACAGAGGCTTGAATGGTGTCCCCATACAAGACGGATGCTGGTGAAAATAACTTAACTTTTAAACAGTAATAGGGAGAGGCTTGACATTCAATAGTCTTTATTTTTTCCCTCTAATTTTGGCGCATCTTTTATTTGGTTTAAATCTCATTCTTACAGATAACTTCTTACATTTTTAGTTTAGAATTGGTGCCCTTCTATCTGTTTTGAAATCGGTTTTTTTTGCAAGAATTATACAACATAAATTTACTAATTTATATTTTCAATTTAATTTATGTTTTCAAAATTAAATTTATGTTTTCTAATTTACCACTGCTACAGTGGGACAATGGTCGGATCAGAAGTTATGTTAAAAAAACTTCAGTTTGATTCATTACAAACTGAAACAATATAATTTTTTGATAAACTGTTTAATAAAGGTACGAATTATTCGTTAAAACTGAAGAATATGTAGTTTTTTTAAACATAACTTCGGATCGCACCATGGTCCCACTCTAAAAATTGTATGATGTACTCACTAATCCACATTAAAAAACATATGTAAATTGAAAAACAAAAAAAAAATGAAACACACTATCTTAAAGATTTTAAAAAAAGCGATATTTTTCTAGTTTTATAAGGTTATAGCAGAAAAACTGTAAGAGATACATTTTTTTTAATTATATTTGGATTCAGGGAGTCAAGGAATATAAAAAAAAAGTTTAAATAAAATCCGAAAGTCAGTTTGAGTGCCTCGTTGTTTTGACATGGGATTACCCGTAATTTTAATTAATCAAATTATAAATTCACTAAAATTGTTTACTACGGGGTAAGCTAGTTTCTATGGTCATTTCGCTATGTGCTTTATTTAGCCCATCAGCAAACTTTAATCCAAGTTTTAGATGAGCTAAAGATACCCTTAAGCTGAAAAATTTATTTTGACTAAATAAGAATTAAGTCATAGCAATTTAACAAAAAGTTTCAAAGCTTAAACAAAACACTAATAACCAACAGTGAACTAATATTTTCTTACCATATTTCTTTATTTATTTCTCTTACTGCTGGCTGGTTTATTCCAACTCTAGTTGTAGTTGTAAGAAGTAATAATATTTTAAACAATAAAACAAGAAATAAATAAATTAGTCAAGTGCGAGTTAGACTCACACACGTAGGGTTCCGTACTATGTTTAGTACGCCTTTAAAAATTCAAGTTGTTAATTTTTTCATGTCTTATGAGTCAGCCTTAAATTTTAAAATTAAAGTCATAATTGCATCACTGTTGGACCACCCTTTAGATATTAGTAATTGTTACAGCGGTCGAAGTACAACATCTTTTGTAAACATTTAAAGAGTCTACCTATTACGCTTCAAAAATAAGGCTATTTACGTACAAAACATGTCTCTGTCGGAACACACTTTAATTTTGCTATTTGTCATGGCCATGGCAATTATCTTTCTATGAATATATCAAAAGTCTACCTATTACTATTAAAAAAATAAGTCATAGTAATACCCCACCTATGAAAATTTCAAGAGTCTACCTATTATGGTTAAAAAATAGGCAATATATTTACATACAAATCACGTCACCATCGGAACACCCTTTAATTTTATTATTTGTTATAGTGGCCATGGTAATACACTTACTATGAATATATCAAGAGTCTATCTGTAAAATTAATGCAATATACGTGAAAAACATGTCACTGGTGGAACACCCTTTAGTTTTTAGAAATTTTTATAGTGGCCACAGTAATACACCATCTGTGAAAATTTCAAGAGTCTACCTGATATGGTTCAAAACTTAGGCCTTATACATGCAAATCACACCACTATCGGAACACCCTTTAATTTTTAAGTTTATTTTTTAGACTTGTTTATATAGCGTACTAATTTTTAATTACTGCTTGCATATTTTTAGTGTATTCTTCCTACAGTTGAAGAAAAAAGCACATATTCGTAAATAACACCTCTCTATCGGAACACCCTATAAGATTTAGTATTTGCTACTATATCGGCCACAGCTGTACACCTTCTGTGAAAATTTCAAGCAACTACCTATAATGGTTCAAAACTTAGGCCTTATACATGCAAATTACACCACTATCGGAACACCCTTTAATTTTTAATTTTATTTTTTTATAGTTGTTTATATAGTGAACTAAGTTTTAATTACTGTTTTTAAATTTCAAGTGTATCCCACCTACAGTTCACGAAATAGGCAAATATTCGTGAATAACAGCTCTCTATCGGAACACCCTATAAGTTTTAGTATTTGTTGCTATAGCGGCAACAGCTATACATCATCTGTGGAAATTTCAAGAGTCTACCTATTACTGTTCCAGAGATAGAAGGCGCTGACAGACATAGTAGCGAAAAAAATAGGGTTACACTTTGTGTACGGAGCCCTAAAAACAACAATTCAATATTTTTTTTTTTTTTTTGTCATTAGAAAATGTAAAGAAAACAGCTGAGTTTAGCTTATCGATGTCGTTATCGGCGATATTTTTTTTTTTTTTATTTCGGTATTGCATTGACAAAAAGACGTATCAATACAATCCCAGTTTTTTTTTCAACCAGTGAAAGCTGGAGACCCGTCTTATTATAAGATATATTTGCCGAAAAAACTTAACTGTTTTGCTGATGCTGCCGAATATTTATTTCTCGACTTTCTCTTCGTGTTCGAAGTTGAGAGAATAATTTATACAAATTAGGTGATTAATTTTTAAATATTTTACAAATGAAGGCACATTATTTCTATCATCATCCTTCTTAATATTAGTAAGTCCTCTAAAAACTCCAAATTTAAATTTTGAATTGTTTAATTCGATTATTTGTTTATTAGATATCGATTAGATATTAGACAATGTTGACAATTTATGGCCTTTTCATAATTTTCAGTTCTATCTAGCAAATTTATCTCAATTTGGAACTTCTATTTATTGGGTTATCTTAAACGAGATAAGTTAGGAATACATTTTATGAAGAACATTGACGTCCTTATTAAAGTATCTAATTGCAGTAAAGGTAGGTGCTACACAAAGCTACGCTTGACGCACTGATTTAGGTTTGTTTATTAGCAGTTTTAAAATCGAATTAAAGATTTATTCGCCGTACAGCTCTTATTTGGCACTTAGAGACATTTTTTGTGCGGTTAATGCTTTTAAAAGCACGTTTTAGAATTAGCTCAACTACACAACAAAAATAGCTCTGAAAATTCATAAATTCAAAGTTTGGAAAAAAAACTCATGTTCGATTTATAATATTTATGACAAAATTCATGGGATATATGAAGTTCAAACAATTTTACGATATTTAAATAACCAGATATTATTCAATTTACTATTACTCATTTCTATATAATCACACTTTCATACACTCATACCATATTACACTCATAATATTTATTATTTACACAACTCTTAATGTAATATTTCTGTCTGAATGTAAATGTCCTTTAGAAAAATAATATAAATTGATATACAAAAAAATACACTACTAAAATACACTTTTTCTATGCAATTGTATTTTGTTATGCGAGTAAATTTTAATTTATCAAAGCTAGAATCTTTTCCTCGCTTCTCTGTGTAAACGACAGCGAAACCAAAATTCAAAAGAAGGGAATATGAGATAATAACGGTTCAAAATAAATAACTGTAGTACTTCCGTGCAATAGCAACAGCAATAACGCAACTTCCCTTAAAAATACTTGTAACAAAACAGTGAAGCGCAAAAGTGTTTGAAGATTATTTGCAATGAAAATTGTAATATTTAATATTATGCACTATACTAATAACTATTGTATGGCTTTTAGTTCCCTAACTTCTCTATTTTAGATTTTGGAAAAAAAAACATTATTTAGTGCTTGAAAAAACGTAAAAATGAATGTTTTGCTGTCATAAAATTCTTCTCTTAAAAATCTAAACACTTCAAGAAATCAAAGAAATCATAGCACACTGCACCAGTATTTTACCCTATTTACAGTTGAATAAAACAATATTAATGTGACCAGATTCATCCTTGTTCAGGATGCAAAGGTAAGGGAGTTACTTCAGATATTATCAATAAAATCACGATATATTTTTGATTATTAATTAAGGTCATGTGAGCATATCACATCGATCACATCAGCGATATGAAAAAGTTATCGGCAAGATAGTTGCTATACTCGTATATTATCTCTGACTGACAATAGCTTGTTTAAAGCTTTTTCTCATTGCAATCCTGCTGATTTTTTTGCCGACGCATACACCTACACGGATTTTTGAGATGAACATGAAATTTTCTAAGTTGATTACATACTTGTTGAAAAATCTGGAGTGGCCTACACTCATCTTTACCATACACAAGGAAAACAGATATTTTATGTGGATATATTACATAAAGAACATAAGATCAAAGTATATTCGAATGGAATAATTAATGATTTTCGGTTTGGGGTGTTAAGTAAACTTTGCCCTTCCCGATTATGCCCAAAATTTACACAGCTCTTCATCTCCATATACCAAAGGCACATACTGAATTTCATTTTAATATGTCAGATGGTATGACCTTTAGAGCGTTCACTTAATTTGTAAGTAAGTAAACTACCCCTTGCCCCTTCCCGAATATACCCAAGATTTACACAACTCTTCATCTCCATAAACCAAAGACAAGTACTAAATTTAGTTTTAATATGTCATACGATATGACCACTTGTCCGCTTCCGATTATGCCCAAAAACTATATAGCTCTTCATCACCATATACCAAATGTACATACTAAATTTAATTTTAATATGTCAAACTGTATGACCTGTGTAAAAACTCCACAAAAATAGTGGCATACACACCCACCCACCCACAGACATCATCGCGAAAATAGCCAAATGGATTCTGGAGACCTCAAAACGTATAAATCGGTCGATATCCCGACATCGATTTTTTTTACGATTTCTATACTTTACCTTACTTACTACGTATGGTAAAATCAAAATAAAATATTAGTCATAATTGTGGGGCGAAATAATCGAAAAAATAATAAATAATAAATAATGAAACTGAACTGAGATTGAACTGTCTGGTTTAAAAAGGATTTCAGTGAAAAATTAGCCGAGAACCATCCCCCATGGTTAGGAAATCATGCGAATCCCGTGATAAAAAAATAGGCCAAATGCCATAAGAATCAGATGAAGAAACATTCCGTTTCAACGTTTCTATTTATTTTTTTACTTCAAATTTGTATTGTGATACTTGTTTGTCTCCAATGACTAGCTCAATCATTGCGTTTGATAAAGGTCTCCCACCATTACGTTTGTATACCTCTCAATATATTTTGCTGTCTTCATGGATAACTAAGATTCGACAGATAAGAATATCAAACTGAGTTGACATTTCTCTTCAATAAAGTTTAACGCCAGAATTTATAAAATTTACTTTGAAAAAAATTAATCTGTTCGCGGTCAACAAGCAATTCGTGCATTTTTTGACCGTTTCCTCTCTAATTTTCCTCTTCTCGAGTCAAAACCATCAACAAGACAAAGAATTTTGCGTACAGGGTATTGTTGCTGTACTGCGAAGAATTGAAGAAGAAGCCGAAATGTCGATTCGTCGTAGTTCTCAATTTGGTGGCCTTTGTCCTTCGACTACGAGGAAAATTTTACGAAAGGATCTTGGCTTAACTATCTATAAGATTCAGCTCGTGCAAGAATTGAATCCAAATGATCATCTTTTGCGTCGCATTTTTGCACAATACAGCGCGCAGTAAACATATAAAAAAATTGTATATGTTTCAACACTTTTGTACCTCAGTGTTATTTGTATGTGTTTATTGTGTTTAAGTGTTTATGTTGGAATGTGACATAATTTTAGTGGGAGTTGTTTATGGCGCTCTACTTCAACGCCATTGAAATTGTTTAAGCGCGTAGATATTCAATTATGAATTTCATATTTTAATACATATTTTATATACATATTTTTATCTTCTTTACATTATTGCTAATGTAAGTGTAAAAGTGGAAGTGGGTCTCTAACAAGAATGAGTTCGAATAGGAGTAAAAATAAGTGCTCGTTTTTATGTTGTTATTTTGAGTGATGTGCGTGAAGATATTTTTTATTATTTTTCTTAAAAAATATTTTATAAGAGTATTTAACTTGGCCACAAAATAGAACAGACGCTTAACAAAAACAAACTGCGGTAGTTCTGATCCCTGATGACATCTTAGACAACAACAACACAAACAAAGAAATAAAAAAATAAAAAAATCTGAAAAACTCGTGACGACAATATGACGCCAATAGATTGCAATTTATTTGCTTGTTTCATTTGATATTTTTAATGCAGACAAGAAAAACAAGCGGAAATTGGGGGTGAACGGAATCGGAAATGCAACTTTTTTCACATAAAGGTATCCCGAAATCTATGTAAAAAATGTATAATTTAAATAAAAACACAGTTTTTTTCTAAGAGTTTTATTTTTTATTAAATCATAAAAAATGCAGGATGGGATTGTATACGGCTTAAGGCAATCCATGGCTTTTGCTGGCACATACGCCTTCTTTTGCAGCATTTCTGTATGAACTTTTTCATGATGCAGCATTGAATTTAGCGCAAAACTAACGCACAAACCTTAATTTTTTCGAAATATTTTTTAACAATGTAAGCGCATTGTTCTCTCGTGTGCTGCATCTTTTTTTCTAATCGTTAACTGTCAGCTGTCAAGTTGTTTTTTTCGGGTTGCCAATTTTTTACAGCACAAATGGCGGTAAATTAAATTTTTAGAATTTCCTTAAGGTATGTATATAGCGGTCCATGTGAAAAATCGTTTGTAATAATTTATATTTATGTTCACAGAACAAAATGATTTAAAAAAAACCGGAAAATTTTCAAAATATTTGATAATTTAATATTATTACGTCATTATTGAAACATTTTTTATTTTAAACGTTTTTTTGCAAACTAATGCACAATTATTTCGTATACAGGGCACGAAGAAAAATAGATTTAAAATTTGTTTCAATTTACCAAAAATAAAAGATAGAAAACGTTTGCTGCTTCCTTTGCCTACTTCTTCTATAACAGAAAAGCGGCTCATTAATTTTTTACTTTAATCTCACTCTGCATTCTGATACTTATATGATGTACGAGTATACAATTTTGACAAGCCTACGAATAGTGGACTCTTGCGCGTTTATTTAGAATCGATGGAAGATGAGACTATATATTCTAAGCTTTAATTTGTCTTAACAGAAAATCAAGAGAAATCTAAGGACTCCCTTTATATTTACAGATTCAGATCCGTTTGTTTATTGACGAAAGTCAAGGCATATTTAACAAAATACCCTCAGTAGGAGGTGCATAATATTACAGGGGGGAATATTTTTATAATTAATATTTTTTTAAAATTGAATTTGACAGTTTAACTCTCATTTAAGAGAAAAGAAATGAATTTAAATTGTTAAACTCCATATAAAAAAAATTAAAATATTTCTCCCCTAAATGTTATACCCCTACTACTGGGGCCACCTTGTTGAATATGCCTGCACAAACGACCTTGCAGTACTTTGGCTTCAAACAAGTCTGCCTGAATATTTTTCAATGCTGGTGTCATTCAACAGAAAAATCGTCTATCTTTGCAAAATTTGAGAATTCTTTGTTCTTAAACAAAAAACTAATCATTGATTTTATATACAAATAATAGCTCAGGCTGCCACTTTGCACAAGAGTATTTATATTAAAAATAAAAATAATAATAAAATAACTTGAATTTTAATTTTTAATATATTTTATCTTTCATTTAAATTTACAAGGTGTATCGGTATCACCGATATTTTTATTTAGGGTTCGGTACCCAAAGGGTAAAAACGTAACCCTATTGTTGCCGCTACAATGTCTTTTCGTCCATCTGTCAGCGCCTTTTATCTTTGGAACCGTAATTGGTAGACTCTTGAAATTTTCATAGAAGATGTATAAATAACTGTTGCCGTTATAGTAACAAATACTAAAACTTATAGGGTTGTCCGATAGAGACGTGTGTTTATTTCTTGAACTGTAGGAGGCATACACTTAAAATTTACCTGCAGACAAGCAAAAAGCTTCGCAAGTTGTGTTGTCTTTATTTAAAAAATGATGGTAAAAATTAACGGGTTTTCCAACAGTGACGTGATTTGCATTTATATGGCCTAATTTTTGAACTATAATAGGTAGACTCTTGTAATTTTCACCGAAGGAGTATTAATATATAACAGATGGTAAAAATTATTCTGAATTCCGATAGCGTCGTGATTTGCACGTATATAGCCTTATTTTTAAACCGTAATATGTAGACTTTTGTAATTTGTACAGAATATATGTTGCCATGGCCGCTATGATAATTACTAAAAATAAAAGGTGTTCCGACAGTGACATGTTCTTCACATATATTGCCTTATTTTTTGAATCATAGTAAATAAACTCTTAATATATTCCTAGAAAGGAAATTGCCATAGCCGCTATAACAAATAATAAAATTAAAGGGACGTATATGGCCTTATTTTTTGAACCGTAGACTCCTAATTTTTACAGTAGATGTGTTGCCATCGCCGCTATAACAATTAAATGGTGTTCTGCAATAACATTTATTATATTGCCTTATTTTTTGAACCGAAATAGGTAGGCTCCCGATATTTTCATAGAAAGTCCTTAAATTTAAACAGTAATAGGCTGACATTTAAAATTTATTTATTTTTTACAATATCTACGGTAACAACAAGAAACGAAAATAAATTTAATAAAAATAAAAGGGTGTTCCCTAGATGTCGCGAATTTCAGGAATTTGACCTTCTGTTCTATACGTTATAGACACACACTTGATATTTACACAATATATTTATTTCTGTTTTAGTTAAAAAAATAATTGAAAATTAAAGGGTGCGCCATAAGACGTAAAAAATTAACAACTTGTATTTTTAAAGTTGTAGTGAACATAGTACGGAACCCTACGTGTGTGAGTCCGACTCGCATTTGACTGATTTATTAGACTATCGGCATCGGTATTGATTTGCAACAGACGTATAGATGTAACGTTTCAACGGTGTTATTTAAATTTGTGTTTATATCAAAAGAGAGGAAATAGCCATTTTAACATTGTTTTATACCAGCAGACTTTGACAATAAAATATTTAATATTGTTTATTTTAGCAAACCATTGTTTTTTTTTGTAAATGTTAAAGTTAAATAATTACGTCAGGCTTTTTTCATTTCAATTCTTTTTTACTTCTTTCTCCCTTAACTTTCAGTTACACGGTTCGGGGAAATTCTGGTATTATATAATTGTAAATTGATAAGGAAGAAAGTTTGTTTGGGTTAAATGATTAAAATCATGTATGTATATAAGAATAGATACATATACATACATACATACATACATACATACATACATACATACATACATACATACATACATACATACATACATACATACATACATACATACATACATACATACATACATACATACATACAAACATACATACATACATACATACATACATACATACATACATACATACATACATACATACATACATACATACATACATACATACATACATACGTATTTGTGTATGTGTGTATTAAAAATAAGGCTCTCATCGTTTTGGGAATTTGTTAATGAGTGTTAACGAAATTGTTTAGTACAAACATTTTCATCATTAAACTGGCGTAGAGAAATTGTATATTTTTAATTTAAATAAAGAAAAGTGAAAACTTGATGACAAAAAGAAGGTGTAACATACTCTTACCTAAAGTGCAAATTTTGTTACATTTATCTGGGTAAAAATTAGCTATGTACTGCTTTAATCTAAAAATGTAAGGAATTAATAAATTTCATTTAGAATTAAGTTCATTATTATATTTGATTAATTGTATGCATTAATGCATAAAAGGTAGTTATTAACTGCAAATATTGTTAATAATGTTTATTTTAATGAGAACATTATTTGTTAATTTTTGCAATATAAGCTGTGTTGATAACCAATTATTCTTATCACAAGCTTGTCTATCAAATAAAATTATTTTCACAATATGTTAATTTTTACTGTTAATAAATATGTACATATGTATACATATATATATTGTGTAATATAAAAGTTTTCAATGCAATAATGAACATTTAGCAATATATAAACAAAAAAAAATTAAATATTGACATTAACTTACATCGTTATTTATAACGATTCCGACTAAAGGCAGTTTCAAAGTGAATACCAAGGCAGACTATTATCTTTATGGATCCCTTTTCGATCGATAATTTTCGACTCTCTTACATCCATTGAGTTTTAAGCTGCCACTAGCTTCTCACAAAATAGATTATTACATATTGCAAATTATAACAAATAACATAGTGAAATAGCGGAAATATCGTGTTCCGTGCTATTTTATTCTAGAAAATGGGACGATCCCACAAAAAATCAGGATACCTGGCAATGCTACCATATCTCTTATTTGCTAACATATTTATGTCTAAGACAAAGTTCACCCATAGCACCCATGTTTTATATCGGTCTACTCGGCGTCTTAGTGCTCATAAACAAGCGTTTTAGTCCACTGCAAGTACAGTCTGCCAGAATCGTCTTCTATGATTTTCATCTTCATCAGATGATATTTGAACTTTCCAGGACCTGCCAGCTAAAGGTATTTCTATTATATCCAAGCAATTTCTGGATTTTATGTGGAGAGGCCATAAACGCAGTAGTAGCTTTTCAAATATAAGAAGTTAAAACTTTTGAAAAAGCATAAATTGGCACCAAATTGAATTGAATGCTTTACACCAGATAACACTGGTCTGCAGAAAATTACTCCCTGAACATAAACATGTGGAATATAGTGATTTCAACTCGTTAAATTCAAATCCGCTTTCAGTTTTCGCGTATCACGTACAAATTTTTTCATTATGGGCTTGGCTAATATTTTCCCCTAAACAAGGCGACCACGCTAATTTTACATTAAGATTATTTACTTTTGTTATAATAAAAACCTAGTATTATTTTTTTGTGTCATATTCTATTTATTGCATCGTCAATATATTTGAACTAACAATAATTACTCATATCTAAAATTTAAAAGTAAATTAAATTAATAATTAATTAAATTAAAATTAAATTAAGTTCAGTCAGTGCTAGACAAAAAAATTGTAATTTTCACGGTTGCCTATTAAATATTTCAATATCAGTATTTTATTTAAATAAGAATATTTCAAAAACTAGACGTGATAGAATCAATCTGTAAACAGATTGTTATGTGATCAAGGGTCAAGCTCCTGACTTTTTTTTTCCGACTATTGTTATCACAATAACTATACATAACATATATCTAATATTTTAATATTTTTATTTTACATACAATGATATTTATAGTCAAGCTTAAATTCTTTTTTTTTCTCTCTAAGAAAGTATTAATTAAATTACAAATTAGGTGATAATATTAAATAAGAATATCCTGAAAACTAGACGTGACAAAAAATATCTGTAAATATATATATAAATACGTATTTAATGTTCCAATATCAGTATTTTATTAAAATAAGAATATCTCGAAAACTACCACATAAAAGTCCATTAAAATCACATAGCAAGGTTCAAGCTCCCGACTTTTTTTTTACGACCAGTGTAATTTTTTAATTGACGCATTTAAAAAAGCACAAGTGATCATATTTCTACATCAAAATTCATTTATTAGTCCTTAAGTAGCTGTGAATTACTAAGCAATTCTTCCATCTCTGAATGTCCAGTACGGTGCAACCACATTTCTTGGAATTCTAGAGTTATTCGTCTTACTTTAACATTAATTTGATTTGGTGGATTAATATATAAAACTCAGTTTGATATTGGTGAATGCGATAAACACTATGAGTGGACCTTGGGAGTTTATACATACCTGTTATACGAAGGTATAGATAAGTGCATCAGCAGTATCTAAAAAAGCAATATAACTATGGAATTAGTGGCCACAAAGCTTTTATAACAAAAAATGTTCAAGCGATGTATACACAGAAGTGGTGTTGCCAGTGAAACTGCAAATCAGTAAATCAGGGCTTCCGTTTTACTTTAAATCTGACTTGCAAGTATTTTGATTAAATGGCTTAAAATTTGATACAACTGCAAAAGTATATTTATTTTATTTTATAAGCACTTAATTATTAAAAGTCTTTTTGATAATAAATTTACGTTTAGTTGAAAGTTGAAATGACTTCAACAATTATATTTTAATTTCACAGACAAAAAGCTTCGATTATGTTTATTATTCAACTTTACTACCAATCAAAAAGTGCTAAGCAAAACAATTGTGTATTAAGTCGAACATTTGTCGTGTTCATACTTTACATTTCCGATAATTTAGCTCAATATCAAATGTTAATTTATGAGGAGAAAAAAAATCAAAACTAAAACTACGGGGTTTGGTGATTAACCCAAATGTCAATTAAATTATCTATATACAATATATGAATCTTATACATAGGCATATAAATAATAGATTGTATGTGTGAGCACAAATACATGCATGTGTACAGATGTTTATATTTGTACAGTAGGACAGAATCAAAATATTTTCGAAATAAATGTGCGTATGTACATATGCTTAGGTTTACTCGATATCAAATATTATTATGGTGGAACTCCTTGGGGCACTCCCTGCAGGTACATACAATTTTATAATGCTTAATTTTTCATTATTTTTTTATCGTATTTAAAAAATGTTGCGCTATTTGTTTCTAGTTTCCCAATTAATAATTTGGTGCAGTTTTTTCAAGACACATTTTTTAATTGTCTATTGTTTCTTCAATTATATTTGAATTATAATTGCAATATAATTAACAAAGTGTTGACACCTTAAACCTACGAAATTATACTTAATTAAATAAAGGGGATACAATTTTTTTTCATGTTTCACGTTTAATTTTAAATTAATCTAAATGAAGGTAATCTTTCTCCTTCTTCATCAAATGCAACTGATATCATTTAGAATCGTATGATTCGCGATTTTTATTCAACCAATGACATAATACGGTCGTAGTAAATATTCGTTTTTAACATACCAGGGAGTGGCATTCAAATCTTATTTTGGAATCTTATTTTGACGCTTTTGGATATATTTGTGATGATAAGGAAGGCCTTAACGTGCCTAATAATAATCTGCTTTTAGTTTTTTATATGTAAAATTCATCATAATACGAGAACGATTACGTAGCACAGTAGAGGTTATACTTACAACAACGTTTATATGATCAGACTAAGAAAACCTATTAATATAAGTAGCACCCAGGTTAAAGAGATATAAACTCAATAGAGTCGTTTTTATTTTTTATTTAATGGTTGCCACAATACATTTTTTTTTTTTTTTTGAAATGAGAATATATCTGATTGATTTATAATTTAGTTCGAATGGTCATTAATATTGTTCGCACAAAAATATTGCATATGAACTCCACTGTTCATTGAAATATTAGGTAAGTTTTATATAAATATATATTTATATATGTAAATAGAAGAAAATAGGCTGAAATATTTAAAATCGGTTAGTCAGATAAAAGAAAAATTCAATATTTTTTAAATCCTTTCCACTTTTCTCTTTCCAAAAAATAAAATAATGCAGCATTGATATCAAGTTTTGATTCAACCACAACCACTTCTACTTCTGCCCTTCATTGCATTTATCCCCATGCTTTAGAAAAGGTAAATTTCGTAAAAAGAGAGTTAAGGATGGTTTTAAAGGTTTAAAACAGATTGAAATTATACTAACTTCAATAACTGCAAGCAAAATAACCCTATGAAAAATCGCCCAAAAGCAAAAAATGAAAAATAGTCCAAGAAATGTTCTTAATATCTCATATAAAATGAAACCTAAACATTTTGAGTACTTTTTCGTCGTTTTTGGGCGATTTTTTCATAATGAAAAATCACCCATTATTGAACGAAGAAATTTTTCCAGAGTGAGTGTAAAAATAATGGTTTATGTCCTAAAAACTATAAAATAAAGGATCACTAATAATAAGTAGCTACGAAATTTCGCTTAAACTGCAGAAATGTTAACATTAAAAATTTATCAGAATTAAAGCTGGAAAAATTAGCAAGATATGTAGTTCCTATTGCATTTTGCATATTAGAGACCACAAGGGGTCATATTTCCATATCTAGTGAAATCTACAGTACACTCAGAAATCGCCCTTGCTCTGATGCTTAACTGTTGCAACAATTTATTACATTATACAAATTATATTTTATAACAGTAAATTTCTCATAACTAACGTTTTTTTTTTGGAGAACAGCTTTTGATAACAGTTTGCATACAGAAGTTGCAAGCTCAAATCTTGATCGATGAATTATCAATGCCCATATTAAAACTACTGTCATTTTCCTATTTTTTATTTAATAAGAAAACTATAAATAAATATGAGCGATATATACATATATACATAATTCATTTATGTTTTGGTATTTTTTCACTATTTTTAGTTCAAGTTCTATCATTCTTTTTTGGGCAACTTTTAATTTTTTAAGGTGGGTGATTTCTCATTGGGTCATTTTGCATGCAGCCAACTTCATTAGATATTTTTAAACTTATTATTCAGCATGTTTGCAATAAAGTCATGATCTGAGCCCATTCTCTCCTGTAACTCCCGTTTTTATTGTTCAGTAGCATGCTGGAGCGGTATCTCAATCGGCCTAACGAATAAAAGTTGTAATGCAATACCTGATGAACGGCTGAGTTTATAGGGTTTTACTCACTAATAGGCGATGTACGACGCATTTCACTACTATTTATTTTACTAAGTTTTAAAATAAAGTTTTAAAAGATAAATAACTTTATCTTCTGGAATTTAGGTGGCAGTGGCGTACTTTATTCAAGCTACTCAATGCAACAGTTTGTTAGGTATTCTTTCTCAACATTAACACTAAACCTACCAGAGCGTTCAAATGACCGCTTTTGAAACTTTAATCAAAACTGTTAAATTCCAGGTTTTTATTTTTCTTGAACTTACTGCACGACTTTTTCTATAAGATATAGCTGTTTAATATTTCAATATACATATATTTCTCTTATTCTATCGTTTTTCCTGATAATAATATGTACTCTACCGGTGTCTACCCTGAGCGGTCTTTTAAGCGCTAGAATATATGTGTATGAAATTTTATGAAGTTATGTGCATTAAAATCTCAAACAAAAACAAAATCACAAAAACAGTAGTTTTCAAAGAAAATGTCATTCAATTGTGTTCTAGAAAAACGCCATGTGCTTACAGTTTGTTTTATGCTGGGTACAGAGCGACTCACGAGGTGAGGCAAAATAGCGATCATTCAAATTAGATTACTGGCTCTGTATGTATAAAATTGGATAATAAGCAAATAAAAATAGTAAGTACTAATTCCTATATTTTATTATTGGTGAATTATTCAAATACAAATTCAAAATTTAGCTCTAAAATGTCAATGCAAAAGAAATTGCTGGAAGAAATAAATAATATAAGTGAACTATGCTCTGAAGTAGATGAAGAAGAGTGAGGATAGTATATATGATCCATTAGACATTGACTCTGAGCTATTCGACATGGATAGTGAGGAAGAGAACATTGTGAACTCGCGTAGGGGACGAAAAAGAATGAGATTGTTCTCCAGTTCCGAAGATGAATGTGAAGAAAACGATCAAAATATTGAAACTTCAGGTTATGGAACTGTGTGGCAAAAATTCACCAAGGTTCTGGACCTGGAAGATCTCCGCTTCACACAATTTTTAGAGAAATATCAGGGCCAACGGGATATGCGAAACGCAACATTATGAAGGGCAAAGTAAGGAGTGCATTTTCGTTGATTCTTGACCAGGGAATTATGAATCATATAAAAATGTGCACAGAATCAGAAGCAAAACGAATACATTTTATTTTAGTTTGAATAAGGATATGTATGTAAATTGCTGAAGTAACATATAATTTTTCAGTTTCGAGCCTTCTTTCTAAAAATGTACTCCTACACCCAGAAAAATAATTGTTTTTTAATTTCTATGTGATAATTATTTTGTGTTTATTGTTTATGCTAAATCCTTTATTAATTACAATCAACTGGAAAAGACTATAATTGGGGTGTCTTATCGAGTCATATTGTCATAATATTTTAAAACAGTTTTAAAAAATTGTTTTTGGTTTGTGTGTAAAAAGTAAAAAAAAAAATTAAGACTACATATGTTTATTGTTTTGTCATAAATTGGCAAAAGAATTCGGAGTTAAGTGGTTAAAGCTATTAAGTTAAGCAGGCGATGGTAAAAACAAGATGCCGCCAAAAAAATCGAAAAGCAGAAATTATTATTAAAAATAAATAAATTAAAAATAACACACTAAATTACAACGGTCGTTCACAGCAGTCATATTTTTTCGTTTTATTATTTTATGACATATGACTTTAGAACGACCGTTTGAATACCCCAAATGTTTATTTTAAAAGAGGTCATTTGACCGCCATCAGTAAAAATAGGTATATATAATATGTCGGTAGGTTTAGTGTTAATGGTACTATTAGCTCTGTAAACACAACTTTATAGTAAGTTTTTTATCTAAGGTTGAGATCTCAAGGAATCTTTATTTTACTATTACATTTCCCTGCGAACGTGCGAGCTTCTACTGCAACTTCACTGCCTTTAGCCTTTCTTCTGTTAAAATTTTGAGAGAGATATTTTAAAAACTGGACCTGGAAAATTCAAGGGAAAAGCTTCTTACAATAATCTTAGCTGAAACAAATAACTATTTAAAATTGTACATGTTCAAGATGCTCTAATTTGAGTAATCCCAAGGCCTCGCCCAAACTTGTACTACAACACTCTTTTGCTTAGCTCAGATTAAAATGTATTTCAATCGGATTATGGGTTGAGAATCCGCTAAATTATTTCCCAAATACATATTTTGATTTTGCCTCACTGTGTATATTGTAACTTTATTTAGAGGAGCACTCTCACACACATGCATGTGCAAACGAACAGTAATATCGCAATATTGGCAATAATAAAATAACCATAAAACACACATACGCACACGCACACACACACAGACATTTTAAATGTAAACAAAATTTTACTATTAATAATAAAAGCAAAACAAATAGGAAAGAAGTGGTTGTCAAAAGAAGTCATTATGGGATTTTTATTGTTCAATTGTGGCCCAACTCTTACGAGTGTTTGCAATGAAGAATTTACTTTGTTAAGTTAATTATGCAACAGTTTGCTATTAAACATAAAAACATACAACTCGTAAATAAGTTTGTCCGTAATTTTTACACATAATTAGATTTATGATATCACGAACAACGTTCAGACTTCATCATGTGTTCGCACATTTCAGCAATCATTATTATTGTGTTTTAATGTACACAATCAATGACGGAGAGCCCATCATAAATTTATCTAGTATATTATTTGATATACTTACATATGTATGTACATATAAACTATAAAGAGCTTTTCCTTAGGGTAGGTATTAGTTGCCTCGCACTTAGCGCCATTGGAAATACATGTTCACATGGTTATTTAATAGTGATGACTGTGATAAGTTGAGTTCTTGTGGATAGTGGTACACACATTTTTAATAACTAAAATTTAAATTTGGAAAAGACAATATAGACATTCAACCACCTTCAAATATTCCGGAATTGAACCCAGTTACAAGCTGTCCTAAGAAAAAATAGAGAAAATAAATTGAAAACTTCTATGTGCACATATTTGAAACATTATATGCTTCTGTATAAGAAAATATTTAGATTTATCTAAAACCCACATCCGGGTAGAAAATAAATTAGTTTAAAAGCACATACTGATTTTCACTTTGATATGTCAAACGGTATGACCTGTAGAGCCTTCACAACAATAGACAACAGACATCATCGAAAAAATAGTCAAAATAGATTCAGGAGACCTCAAAACTTATACATCCGTTTTATACTATTACTAACTTACCCATACTTCGTGTGGTAAAGCGAAAAATATTCCAAAATACATGATCCACTTAAATTTTTCCTGAATCCTTTGTATGTATATAAATAATTTGAGACCAAGTCGTCACTACGTCAAAGAAAAATAATGCGAATGCCTTATCACAGACTACACTGCATTTTATCATAGAAATAATAAAATCAAGAAAGAGTGCTATATTCGGACGTGTTAAATCTTATATACCCTTCTCCATGTTTTCTAACATGCAGTAACGTATTTAAAAATAGGCTAAAAAGAAGGAAGATGCATCTCTTCGAACATCAGAGGATGACCAGCAAGTGATAACAGCAACCGTTACGGTTACGCATACAATTTTTTGTCTAGCTCTGGTAAGACTAGCTATCCCCAGTGCGCTTCGCTACACCCTCCACAAAAAATACAATAAACACTTGGAAGAAAAGTGTTGCCAACTTTTAACTTGAAAACGAGCGCTATTCTCACTTTTGTTTTCAAACAATCTGTTTTTTGCTAGACTATACGTATTAACACGATAATAATTTTTCACTTTTTATGGGAGGTACCACTGCCACTATCTTAATCCAGTCTATCTTTTGCTAGACAATGCAAATTACTCTGAGGGTTACTTGTGCAAAGTTTCAAGGCTGTACCTATTATAGTTTTCTAGGTACACGATAATAAGTTCTTACGTAATATAGGGGGTACTACGATCACTGACCCAATCTAGTCTATGTTTTTCTAGAGTATTCGCATGGGTATGAGGGTTACTTTTACCTACTTTCAAGACCATACCTATTATAGTACTCTATGTAAACGATAATAATTATGGAAGGTACCACGCCCACTATCCTAATTGGTAAACTATGCGCATTAGCATAGGAATTAATCGTGCAAAGCTTCAAGGCTCTATCTATTGTAGTTTGCCAGGAATACGATAATACGATAAGCTTGACTGTGTACGTTAATATGTGAGTTACTGGTGAGAAGTTCCAAGGTGCTACCTAATTCAGTTCTTTAGATAAAGGATAGTACTTTTTACTTTGTATATGAGGTACCACGCCTACTAACTTATATAAAAAAAAAAAATAAGTACCCTTTTTACCAACCCTATATCTAATAACAAACAATGAAAATTTCAGAAAGATCGGTTTACTGGTGTAGGCAGCTATAGCTTTCCGACAGTCTCTATTGAACACACATAATTTTTTGTAATTGTTGATGTAGCGACCACTACACTTTATTTTACCTTTTACGGTGTAGGAGATAGGATGCACCGACACACGTACAGATATTGTAGGGAAAACAATAGGGTGACGTTATTACCCTTCGGGTACGAAACCCTCAAAAATGAACTAGTGCCTAAATAGTTTAACACTTTTAAACTACTTAAAACGAAATATAAATAAATCCTCAGAATACGACAACATTATCATCAAATATATTGGAAACCTAACAGTTACCTAGGGTCTTCGGAAGCCCCATTTTAACCTAAATTAAACGTAAGTACAGCGTTGGTTGCGTTGTTGAATAGTATTAAAAATAATGCTAATTAAGCGGCCACTATATCAAGCATCAAGCTAGTACTCTCAGTCAAATAGTTATATGTGCAAAAATGCTTTTCTCTGGATCTTATGTAATACTAACGGTACAGATGTGGTTTTTGACATACTCATTCTCTTAAAATTACTTTCTGTTTTGTTGTTGTTTGTTAAGTTTATTTTTGCACCGCCTTCGTAATACCGTCATTTTTAATAAAGTACATTCATATGTCGAAAATCCCGTGTAAAATATTTATATGTGCAAAATTAATTATTTGTCTTCTAACTGGTGCCAAATCAACATATCAGCACACAAAGCGCAGAAAACGATCCATAAGTTAGTATAGTGGATAAGCAAATGTATAAGATGAAAAACAAAAGAAATTTTAGGATAATGCCACGTGAAACTGAATTAAAAGATGAAGAACGTGGACTAATCAAGGGAATGAGGCAATCCGGCATGAAAGTTGGCCAAATCGCTGTTTCTGTAAAGAAACCCGTAACACGAAACAAATTTCTTGAAAAATCCAGATGACTACGTTATTGATAAACGAGCGGCCGGATATGCACTATTGATGACAGGACCAAACGTGAGTTGTAAGCAAATAAATGTAGAACTTGGTCTTAATGTGACTAAACAACGTGTTCATCAAATAATAAGAAAATATTTAGACCTAAAATACGAGTACCGAGTGCCTAAACCATGTCTAAAACAACGTCATAAAAATGCAATGGGAAAATGTGGCAAAAAAGATAATTTAGACGGACCAGAAAGTCTCCACAGGCAGAATAATTCACTAATCCAAGTGGTGAAGAAGATAATAGCGTTTTTTAATTTTCGACAAATTGATTTGCTCGAATGGTCTACTTTAAGACCAGACCTCACTCCCATCGAGGATCTATGGTGAATACCTTCTGCCAAAATATATGCATCTTTAAGCTGTATGACAGCTGGAAACAGCTAAAAAAGCTAAATTGGTTGAATGAGACTATATTGATATGTCTGTCCTTTTTGTATCTGAAATAATATATACAGTGAGGTGCACAAATGAGCACATGTTTTATAAATATAAAAGTAATAAAGCAAATCGTTTATTATGTATCTGGTATTTAGTAAAATTATATAAAATTTGTAACAAAATGCATCAAGCACCAAGAAAAAATCAAAATAACACTTATGTACTCAAATTTGCAGCTCTGCATTTTATGAAGAATTTGAAGAAAAGAAATGAAAAAGTACAGTTATTTTTCTATCCTTATGCTTTTTATTAGTTTTTTTTTAGGAAGACATAAGCTCGACATTATTTAAATCGCGTGTGGTAAAAACATTGTGCAAATTTTTAAACAAAAAACAAATAAATACCTAATAATAATAAATAATGAAGAAACTTTCAAAATCCACCGAGGAAAGTATCCGGGCCATGACTGAAAGAGGCTGAAATTGCAAAACAACTTAATGTGAGTTAATCAGGGGTCATAAGGGTATAAAAACGGTGTTTCGTTATTCGAAAGCCGAAGAGGTCGTAAAACACTTCTAACTTATACGAATGCACGTCTAATGATAAGAGAAATGAAAAGAGATAAGTTTTTAACACCAAAAGATGCTTCGTTAGCAATCAAAAACCCCGTTAGTCGGTGGAATTTTATTAATATAATTTTGTTATTTCGTTTTTCCTTCTTTTAACTATTTATAAATTCAAAAAAAAAACATATTTTCCCAATTTCCATTGTTTCTTTTAATTCAAATTAAAGTTAAAGCATTGCACATATAATTATTTGTATTAAGTATATTCCCAACTGTTTGGTGGGGATTTTGGTGTTGAGGCATTATTTATTTGACCATAATCCTTCAAAAATAAGGGCGATCTAGAACTGACTATTACTGGTTGTCCACGACATGTGCTTTCAACAAAACAGTGGCACATGCGATTCAGCGCGTTAAACAATTTATTACTGCATAAGACTTTTTCCATTCGCCAACATTTATGGAAAATGGTCATGGAAATGTTCGACAAAAAAGTGCCTATGTGCCAACAAAGGAAGGAAATGCTCGACAAAAAGTGCCTATGTGCCAACAAAGACGGGCAAGCTATTTGTCCGATGTGCGATGTCCGTACATAACCCTATCATATGTGTTATGATTCAACAAAAAACAAAGGTCTGAAAAAGGCATATTTTCTATTTACTTTAAAGCATGCGTCAATTTTAGCTTAGCTTGGTTTTGGGCTTGTTGGCTAAGATGTTTGACCTCAAATATTCCCATAAAATTAAATCTAATGACGTTAAATCATACGAATTATGTGGCCTATTCTGTTCACCAAAACAAATACATGACCAATAAATTGTTTCAAGGAATTCAGTCTCGAAATCAGTAACAGTCACCCCTTGACCATCCTCATTTGCGAAGAAGGTCGAAAATTATTTCTCCTGCCTTAAATCCTCAACGAAGATCAGTCATTGTGTATTTGTTTTTAACAATTCAATGTGCATTGGCGTAGGAGGACATATTTTCTTGTGGGGGGCAAAACCAATTTTATTGGAAAGTAGTATTATGAAAATAAAAGTATATTACAATTTCCAAAAATTCTGGAGGCAGACTGCATCCCCCTTCCAATCCAATGCCAATGCGGATCCCAAATATTAAAAAATACTTAAGATGAAACGGATTCGGATGATTTTTCATTAAAAAATGCCATTTATTTTTAAATATTGTAAAAGCAATGTTTTTCGTGTTCCATATTTAACCCATTTTAAACCCTAAACTATTTATTGGCTGTCGTACTGTTTTCTTTTTGTTTTTTTTTTTTTGTTTTCTATAGTTTTCAACACTTATCTGCACAAATAGCGCCAAATTCAACTATTTCTTGAATTTCGGGTGCACTTATTAATAATACTTTAGAGTGGTTAACATAGTCGATAATACACAAACGTTATTAATTTCCATTAAATAATTAAATACTATATACAAAAAATCAGATGGTTGGATTGTCCTTAGGTGCATAGCAACAAATAAGTTTCTTCAATTTTGCGGCATCATTTATAGTAGAGCTGTATTCAAATTGTAAATGACTTTAAGAATAATAATAAAATAATCCATGGAGATAATAAAAAGAGTAATAAAAAAAAACTAATAATAATAACAATAACAATAATAATAATATTAAAAATATAAATTTTTTTTCTTTTCAGGATTCGAAGTATACTTTCCCATGTCAGCCATACAATTAAATCTGCCATTAAACGAAAAGTCACAAAGTATATTCTCCAAAATACCAATTGGACAATTTCAAGTCCTCGCAGCCAGCAATAACAGTTTAGCAACCAATTATGTTTACAGCATAGAAAACAACGATGTCCTCAATATAAACAGCACAACAGGAGAAGTATTTATCCGAAATGATTACAAAGCTATCAAGGATAAAGCTAAATACATTTTAACAGCTCTTAGCAAAAGTACAGAAGATGTAACGAAAATCCCTCACATGTCTTTGGAACTGAATCCACTAACAGAACAAAGGTATTGTTCCAATTTAGAAAATATATGTTTCTGGTCTTCGGCTCACTACACGATACTGGAGGATGTAAATACTAGTTTTAAAAAAGATCAACAAAGTTTCAGGCCCATACAAATTGGTTCTCTTAATCCCAGAGCATCTAAATACTTGTGTCCCTACATGAATATTACTTACAATCTTCTGAATGCCACGGAGCTTTTTATATTGAAAAATAATCAGTTATTTACACGAGCTCCTCTGGACTATGAGTCACTGAATTCGACACATCAAACAAATCTTTCGGTGGCAATTAGTTGCCGTGTTGAAGTAGAAGCTTATAAAGTTAAAGAAATTCGAAAAAAGATCAATATTCAGATTGTGGACCGTAATGATAATGGTCCCGAACTGCAGGATAAAAAAATCTACAACTTTTATTTGGATGATCCGCATTTTAAAGAGGTAAGTATTTATAATATTGTAAATTCCAAAACCTTTTATTCTCTTTATCTGGAACATTTTGTGTAATAATTTGAACTACACTTTGAGGAGAAAGAAAAAAAGAGTAGCCGTCAAACTCCACATAAAAATATGTATCCTCGATATTAAATTCAGTACAAATTCTTAAAATCGGGTTAGCGTTAGCATAATTTGCTCTGAATACTTAAATTTTATTATATATCGTTGCTGTTGTTCTTCTAAGGAGCATAGGGCCGTATTCATTACGGTTTCAGTAATCATCTGTTATCTGCTATCTGTTTTGAATGGCGCCAATGATTCGCCATGCCGTTTCGAGTATCATTAACACTCAGAATTAGGTGGAGATCGATGCAACCCGATATCCCTCTGCGACTCTCCTCTCGAAACCGCTGCATAAAGCAGCTACCCCGCATATCTGCGGGACGTACCACTCACTATCCGCAACCTATGCTTCCCACATGGAGATAATAAATCGGGCACCATCATAGGTGGTAGTATCTGAATTATTATCCGCAATCAGGCGGAAAGACTTTAAGACTTTAATTGCCAATGGATAAAAATAGCACGTAGGACGGCATGGAAAATGGAAAGAAATATTGCTTTTCAAAAAATCAGAGCATACATTTCCTTTTATTAAATGTAATACAAAGGTGACATTTAACATTGTAATCTTAATTTTTAGAGTTGGCAGCTTTATTAGAGTTTCAAGTCTACTAGTATAGCCCAGCGTTTTACAAATCCAAGAACTGTACGTGTTGTATTAGAGGTTAACGTAATATACTGTATAAAATTTAATTTAGCATCCAGGAAAATACCAAGATCTGAAACGACATTTAGGCCCATTATTATAACTTGTCAATAGCTAAAGTTAAGGTTTTCTCGTAGGGATAAGTAGTTTTTCGTTATTATAAGTAAGCTAAAAATAACCTTTAACTATCATGTACGTTAAAGACAAGTTGTTGAAAAATTACTTACATATGTAATGGTGGTTAAATTTTAAAGGGCTGATGTTGATTTTGAATAAAACACAAATTATTGTCATTTCTTTTTATTTTGATAATATTGGTATGGTTCAATTGTGTATGGAACAAAATATCGACCAAATGGCCGCCGCAACCTCGGCGGCACACCTCCATCCGATGCTCCAAATTTTCGATGTCGCTGAGGCATAATTGAGTTTCTATGCCGTTAATTTACCCTTATTATCTCATCCTTTAGCTCTTCAATTGTTGCTGGCTTATCGACTCACATCTTTTCTTTCAAATAACCCAAAGAAAGAAGTCCAACGGTGTCAAATCACATGATCTTTCAATGGCCATGTTATCTGTCGCGCAAAAGAGCCACTGTTTCGTTAGCTGTGTGGCAAGTGGCACCGTCCTGTTGAAACCACATATCGTCCACATCCATATATTCCACTTCGAGCCATAAAAAGTTCGTTATCATCTCACGATAGCGAACACCAATTACCGTAACTGCCTGACCGGCCTCATTTCGGAAAAAAATACAGCCCGATGATGCCGCCAGCCCATAAAACGCACCAAACAGTCACTCTTTGTGGGTGCATTGGTTATTCGACAATCACTCTTGGATTATCATTCGCCCAAATGTGGCAATTCTGATTATTGACGAATCCACTGAAGTGAAAATGTGCCTCATCACTGAAGATGATTTTTTTCGAAAATTAATCATCCACTGTTGGCATTTCTTGCCACCATTCTGACCATTGCTCGATTGTTTATCTTCCCATGGTTCAAATTGAGTACGTCTGAAATTGAGAAATGTCAAATTAAAGTTATAATAATGGGCCTTAGTTTGTCAAGTTTCTGACCATTTAAAATAAATTTCAGATTTATATGACATCTTCGAACGAAACACAAATATTTTCACTCTTTAAGGTTCAACTCCATGAGGTTAAGATTACACCAGGAACTAAATGCATCTTAGTTTTTTTGCATAAGAATATGATCAACGTGATACAATAGAACGTTTTAGTATTTAATGGATTTAGACAGATCATTGATGAACAGGGAAGACACTAAAAGACCCAAATGGCTTCCCTGCGGCACGCTGGATAAAACAGAAATTACTTTAGAATTTTCACATTTTAAGATGAACGTTTTGAGTTCTGAATTAATTCACATCAGGCAATTGTTTGTAAATCCCATAAAGTCAAGTTTTTTTATTGAAAGTTTGTGATTGACCTTATCAAACGATTTAATGAAGTCTGTGAAAATAACATCAGTTTGATTTTATTGAACAAACCCCCGGGTTAACTAACGTTGTTAATTCCAAGAGATTGGTAATAGTTGAACAATCCCTACGAAAACCGTGTTGAGCAGGATACAATATAGATGTTATCTTGATGATAAGAAAGATGATCAGATGTAATTTTCTCAAAAAGTTAAGGTATGGTGCTAAGTTTTGCAATACCTCTGTAGTTTGCAACATTATTCTTACAACCAGATATAAATAATGGGATAACAAAAGAATTATTCCAAATTCTAGGAATGTAACCAAACTTTACTGATATTTCGAAAATTATTGAGAGGTTTTACCAGGCGCCACAGCACATTTTAAAACAGGAAACTCGGAATACCATGCGGACCGTATTTATATGAAAATTTTAAAACATTTAAAAGCGTATGGAACCTATTTGTATTATTTAAAAGCACGGTTAACATATGGTACCTAGTTCGTTTTTTTTTTTTTGAAGCAAAACAATTTCTCACTCACACAACAGGATCCGTTGGCATAGATATGTTGATTTCGATTGTAGGATGGTGACCATATTTCGGAAGAGAAATTGGATGAGGCCGATCAATAGTAATGTCAATACACTCATTTACAAAAACTAAATCCAGCTTAAGGCCAGAATTCACTATTCTACACAATCGTACGTTTCCATCACAAATCTTTCAGTATTATGTCCAACAAAAAAAATCGTGTAAAAATGATTTCGACCACGTTCGTTTACGAGTTGACTACACCCGTTGTCAAACAAAACTAACAACATAAAGGTGTCAAAGTGACCACATTCGTTGTCGTGACCACATTCCTGTAATCGATCGAATGAGCTAGTTCGTTAATGCATTACCCAGTCCTGTCATAGATTATATATGTGAATATTTCTAGAGTAATTGTAGTAAGTCTTAAAAACTAGTACATGAGCCATGAACTTTGTCTTATTTATCTCTGATTTCTGAATATGAGTTTTTCTTTATGTAGAAGTCTTTGCTAACAGCACAAATATGATGTTTTTTGAATTCCACTTGATGTTAAATTCTAAGTGCTCCTCATATAATTTTAATCAGGCGCACTATATGTACGACACACCCACCCAAATAAATTCGTAAATATTGCTATTTTAGAATGACAATAGTCCATGTTCGATAAATTATAGATAAAGGCGCATTAAAGGCATTGACAACTGACTTTTATGATTGTAGATTTTATTATACTCAGAAGCGTAACAAATGTTCTCGCCTAAAACTGTGTAAAATATCCATCATTTTCTCCCTGGAGTGGGAGCAAATGAAAAATAATATCGACAAGAACATGAAGCAAAAACACAGGTAGCGTGACGCGTCAACATTTATTAATCGTGCTATAGTTGGGTGGTTAAAAACTTTATTGTTAAATATTTTTGTTGTTATAGTTTGTGTGCTTTTTTTCCTACACAACTACATGCAATTTTCTTTACTAATAAACCGAACATTAATTTTAAACGCTGTTGTTTTTGTTGTTTGGAAAAATATCAACGAAATTGATAAATACATTTGGCAGACAAATGGTAGACAAAAACGGAAAAAAGTTCGTAGACACCAACCTAGACACGATATCAATAAAATTAAAATAAACCAAAACTTATTTGAGTCAACAGTCAGACTTTGGTGCGGAAGAAAATGAAAAGTTAAAAAATAAAAACAACAAATCCTTGAATTTCAATGACATTGACAAAGAAAACAGCAAAATATTAAAATGTTTTCATTTTCATATGCATACGAGTACACAAGTACATACATACATCATAGTTTTACTATGACCACATGCATAAAAAATATTCTTGCTTATGGAGTTAAATGCATTTCTTATAATAGATTGCTAGACAAAATTATACATAAATACAGTGGGCGACATAAGAACTTAAATAAATTTTCTAATTTCCTGGCAGAATATAATTATAATTGAATTTAATAGCGTGCTAGGGATATTAACTGAAATTATTATAAAAGTACAGTGCACAGTGGGGCAGAATCAAAATATTTTGGAAATAACCTAGTCATTTATAAACGGCTAGGCCGATTAATCCAAAACTTGACATGAATATAACAGAGGAGTATCTATACTAAAGTTTTAAAAGTGGGTACCATACACCCTTCAGGGTGGCGCTACTTGGTATTAAAGTTGGGAACCTCGCACCTTAAAATTATTTTACATCTTGCCGTTTCTTCAATTTTATTCCGAATTTTTAAATTTATACATGGTCTGAAAGGTCTTGTCAATACCTACAAAATGGTATCTTTATTTCCAAATAATAATTTAAAATTATTGAGTTGTAAGCATTTTAAGAAATTACATTTTTGGTTTTTCGCTACCCTGGTCCAGTTTTTTCAAATTTTTTTTACCAAATTCTTTAAAATTTTTTGCCGTAGTTAGCGAGCCAAATTCTAAATATTTTTGATGAATTTGAAGATTGTTTATTTACTGAGTTAAAAGCTAGACGATGTTCCATTTAAAAAATCCAAAATTATTATTTTTGTGTACTTTAGTCAAAAAAAGGCCATTAACGCTTTTTGTATAAAAACATTTTTCAGATACACCTCTGTTATATTTATGTCAAATTTTGGATCAATCGGCCTAGCCGTTTATAAATGACTAGGTTATTTCCAAATTATTTTGATTCTGCCCTACTGTGTAGTGTTGTTATGTTCCGAAAATATTTCAATGACTTTTAATAATAATATTATATTATATACTCGCCCTAAGAAAACACAAAAAGAATTAAACAAAAATATTCACCCTTATTCTAGTTGGCGACGCCAATATTAAACGACGTTGCTTCTTATAGTTTGTTGGAAATCGGTATTCCCGTTGTCAATATTGCAATTTATCGGTAAAGTATGCTTAAGGCAAACTTTATTTTTTATGAATAAGGGCCTAAATGTACATGTGTATATTTGGGTGGTTCCAAAATTGTAATATTTAATCTAATATCTACCTTCAATTTGAAGACAACTACAAAACTGAAATAGTTTGTTTGCAAAATCACAACTTTTGAAAGAAGTTTACGATGCAAGTGTATGCAAGTTGTGATTCGAAATTATCTACGAAAATGTCGGAGAAATATGCGAAATCTGTACATGATTCGGTAAATAGTAGACAGCAATAAACATTGAATATGAAATGAAAGTTGTAAAACAACACCAATGGAAGAGTGAATATTTAAGGAAAAAATTACTACTTTTTTAAAGAAACAGAAAATTAGTTAAAGCTATTAATATTTTTAATCCATTTAATACTATTTATTTAAATAAAACTGTTCTGGCATTACTGTTTATCTTTTTGACTCTGACTTGCTACAAAAAATCACCGCCTTACACTGCAGCCACAGGTTTATGTTCTTCCTTCAAGTTTTTTTATTTTTTAAAATGTCACCGTCAAGAAAACAGCTGAAAATTATTGCTTCGTTGAAATGGTGCATGAAAAGGTTCACAAGAATTGCAATCAGCTGTTTTCTTAACTGAAAATTAAAATGCTCAAGTTGAAAGTGAAATTAAAAACACCCAACATACTATATAGCAATCAAACTAGAACACAAGTTGAGAATAAGCTTATAAAAAATAGTGTGTGTTATGCATTTCTTAATTTTGCTTATAATAATATTTATAATTCACAAGCATTTTTTAACAATGCTTGATAAACTATTTTTATACACAACTCTTTCTAAACAATTCGTTGTGTTTCTTGACAAAGGTATATGTATTTATTTTACTAGGTAGTGTCGCCTGACCAGCTGATTTACTAATTCGTTATGTCAAAAGTTGTTTGTTTTCAGAAATTTTATAGCGCAGAAGTGAGAAAGCAATAAAATACACGCCTTCTTAATTTTTCTCTATGTTTTTAGACATTTCGAACTACAAAGCAACAATAAAATGCCATATATTATTGTATTTGTTGTAGAGACGCTACTACCTAGTAAGATAAATCTACTTTGTTCTTGACAACTTCTGTTGACAGAATAATTTTTCTGAAAAAATTTTTAAATTTGTTTGTTTACTTATGTATGTATGTACGTATGTATGTATGTATGTATGTATGTATGTATGTATGTATGTATGTATGTATGTATGCATGTATGTATGTACATATGTATGGATTTATTCAAAAATAAATATACAAAAATTAATTTTTTGGGATACTGGCCATTACACCATACATCCATATATGATTATTTCAAAAACAACACATTGGCGGATCTAAGGATACTTTTTATTTTTATTGCCGCCATTTTTGTTGCAGTTAAGGATATTTTCAAGCGTCTCATTTGTAACAATTCTGAAGCAATCGTTAAAAATGTGATAGCTATGCATTCTCTAGGCAATGTTCCTTCATAGTAGTGTTGTGTGCTAAATTTTGATGTACCGATTCTTGTCCTGGCTAATAGGATACAGTCTGTTTTGAAAAGGTGTTTATTGTAAGGAGAACGCAATGTACTGGAATTATGAGATCATAGAAAGCTGGTTGATGTGCTGCATTGCCCTTCATATTGCTTTAGTTGTAGATATTAGCAACAATTATGTAAAGAAGGTTATACAAATATTGATATAAATAAGCTTTTTTATACAAAAGTTAATACAATATTGTTTCAGTAAGCTTATTCTACAATTGCATGAATAAGCTTATAGTAATCAAGTACACATAGGTTTCGTTTTGATTTTTCTAAAATTGTTACGATATTATTTTTCAATATATTCTAAAAACTTTTTCTTATGTATGTAAGCTTTTTATAATATTTTTCTCAAGTCATTTGGCATGATTGGCAAGTTCCATTCCATTCAATTTTGAAAATAATGAGTGTATTAGGTTATTCTTTATGTTTGTTTCTCACATTTTTTCGCTGTTTGATTTACCGTTACTTCAATTACTTAGAGCAATTCTGGCACCACATTTGGTTTTGTTTCAAAAAAAGCCGCAAACAATTATAAATTGTAATGTTTGAAACCGTTTCAGTTAAAAATTTGACATAGATGCATCAATTTTGCATGACCTGAAAAGGTTGAAGGATATAAAAATGGAAAAACCTATCCATTGTTTATATATTCATACGATATATAGAACATATGTATATTTCAAAAAATATGAAAAAAAAATCCGAGTTGTTCAGCGTCAGGTCTGCGGTGTTCCCACGCGATCCGCCATCTAAATACTAGACGCATCAGAAAATAAAATCCTTATAATTTCTTTTTTTTTTAATTTGAAAACCAACAAACGAAGTTTAGTAGCTAGAAAATAATATCCTATTAACGGAGATATGGAATAATATTTTACGAAACGGTGCAATGAAACTTTATGAATCTTTTAAACTTTTGTTTCTGCAATCTTTTTCTTTTCTTCTTTAATATTGCAATTTTGTTTATATCGTGCAATTGCTATTGCAGCAATTTTTATGGATGTATTCATTTGGATGTATACATTTGGATGTATACATTTGTTTACATTAAAAATTAAAACTACGCAAAACAAATTTCAAGTGTACATGCATATGTGTACTTCCTCTCTCCAATTATGAAAGACAAAAGTTGCTAAATGTAAAAGGGGACTAAGGAACGCAATGAATTTAATCAGTACGAATCGGTTAACAAAAAAAAAGTTCAAATATTAACTAACTATAAAGATAAGTCTGGAGCAGTAAAATTTTAAGAATAAAATAGAAATTTATGTAATACAGAAATTCCGAAAGGATAACGAATTTAAACCCACAGCAGGGTTGGTAAAGTTGGTACAATTGTACTTTTTTGGTACATTTCAAACCTGAAAAGTACAATGGTACACCAATGGCTTATTTGGTATAATTTAAAAGCTTGGAATGTCAAGTTTAAAAAACTTATTTTTTTATTCTTCTCAATTGTAATTACACAAATCCTTCAAATACTTAAATTAAAGTTGGGATTCCATGTAGCCTAGAAATAAGTGCTTACGTCAGTTATTTTTGTTGCCTGTAGAGGATATAGGAAAATTCTCCTTAAAACTTATAGCAATACATAGTTAATAAAATTAAAGAATGAAAATAATAACAAATATATCGTCATTTATTTTAATACAAAAACTATCTCATTAATCAGTTACAATTAAATTTATTGTGATCAGACGCAGAATATATTTTTAATTATTCAACCCTTCTATTGAGAGTTTAGAGGGGCTAACAGGGGAGCGATATCCCGAAAAACGCTGGCAAATGAAGGATCTTTTCCTTTTTGTTTTAATTTCATTACAATATCAAAAGACTTCAGAAAGCTGGTGCTAACATACGTTTAACACTTGCATGCTAACACTAATTCTATCAGTTTAAAATTTGTTTAGTACAATTTCAGTACAAAAAGTACAATTTCAGTACAAAAAGTCCAACTTCAAAATCCGGCTGGTAGAATTTGAAAATTTCATTTACCATCCCTGACCTACAGTATTTTGCAAAAAATTGTAAATAATAACTGGCTTTTTCTTTTTATTCACTTTTTACAGCTGTTGCCAATGATGCAAATGATTTGCTTTTAAAATGCATTTAAGCGTATAAATCACTAATATAAAATTAATTTAAGAAAGTAAGCAGCATTAGTATTTCAAGATGTTCAATTTTGGATTCTTGTTTTTCAGCAACTTTTTGGACTGTTTTGTTATGCACCTGCAACAAACCTTTTCTTTGTCACTTGCTGATGTTACTTAACCCACATTAAATCTGACAAACTAGCTGATCACATTCTATATTTTCTATAGTTCATTCGAATTATTATTTTTTTTTTAGAATTGTTAAATTTCACTTTTAATAATTACACACATATGTATGTATGTATGTATATACTTTTATTAGAAGAATAATTATATAGGTATAACAAACGTTAAACTCATATAAGTTCAGAGTTTATTTTAACAAAAAAAGGACATAATCTGTCCGTGTTGACGTTGAAATGTCATTTGCCAAGGCACCAAACGGGGTACAGAAAATTTTGGGATTTCAATTCAGCAACACCGGACCTTCCCATTGGAGGCTGCGGGCAAAAAACCACGCCCACCTATATATACTGGTACTTTCACGTTGTTTTCGTTTTTTCGGTTTTAATGTTTCTCTTTTGTCTTTTTTGTTGATTAAATATTAGACCCAGACAGGTGGATCGCATACAGATATCGAGGTATGTAAGGTTTTTCTGCTTTAATTTGTATTAAGGTAGCCAATGCGCCCACAGGGTGCCCACTGGTAACCAAGAGCAGTTAAAAGGCAAATGGGGTGTCAATATGAGGAAATTTTTTTTTTTTTTTTGGATTTTTTTTTTGCTTTAGTTTGAACTCAATATAGATTGCAGGAAGGTCCTAAATTAAAAAACAAGTAAAAGTGCTATATTCGGCCGTGCCGAATCTTCTATACCCTTCACCACGGTGATTTTATTTATACAGACATGTACAGCATTATCCATATTATTGACTCTTTACATAAATTAAAATAAGTTATATGAGAAAAATCTCATTACTCATACTTTAAAGAAATAGAAGACAGCGGCGACTCAGCTAAATGAAAACAAATTGCGTTGGCTACAATTGTCGCCGTGTTGTCAGCTACTTAATGATATTGAAGACGACAGGTACATCGTAAACTCTGACATTGTTGTAGAAATACTTATTTTGCTTTTATAAAATTAAATAACTTTAATAAATTAATTATTTAGGCTTAAGTTCTTAATTATAAAGAGATAAAGAAAAATTAGATACCAGCAAAGCAGAATGCATTTTCTAGACAGCTACGTCAATAAAGTAATAATGTACTTTTAATAATATTTATTAAATAAAAGACACGAGTTGTTTTCGTTTTAAAGAAAATATGAAAATATTTCCTTCAAAACTTTTTGTTTGTATATGAATTTGTAATTTTGTGACATTTTCTTTTGTTGAATAAAATAGAAATTTGCCTAAGTTTACGACAGCCACAACGGTGGTCGTGTAGCCATATAGCTATGTATACTGGCTTCAAAATAATCGTTTACCTATAAACATGTGTATTTTATTTTTGACAGTTTGTAGTCGGTATCCTGATAATGACTATGTGTTAAATGCATGTAAGTTTTAAAACAGAGATCTCATCTATTTAAAAATCAAACGCATTTAAAATAATTTTTGCAAAAAAAAAAAAACTACTTCAAAACAGATAGAAGGGCACCAATTCTAAACTAAAAATGTAAGAAGTAATCTGTAAGAATTAGATTTAAACCAAATAAAAGATGCGCCAAAATTAGGGGGAAAAAAATTAAGACTACTGAATGTCAAGCCTTTCCCTATTACTGTTCAAAAGATAAGCTATTTTCACCAGTATCCGTCTTGTATGGGGACACCATTCAAGCCTCTGTCTATAACGGTTTCAAAGATAGGGGCACACAGATCTAATAACATCACCTATTCGGACACCCTTTAATTTACAATGTTAAATTAAAGACCTGTTGTTATAAAGGACTTGTCCACAAAGATTCTTTGTAAATTTCAACTATTTGTCTATAACGGTTATAAAGTTTAACCATATATA
Organism: Phasia obesa; assembly: GCA_949628195.1. NCBI lineage: Eukaryota > Metazoa > Arthropoda > Insecta > Diptera > Tachinidae > Phasia > Phasia obesa. The sequence goes on along the minus strand of OX451216.1, from coordinate 73,967,190 downwards.
TCAAATTACATGAACTATTGGGACACCCTTTACATTATAATTCCAAATATTTATACTTGTTATCATACCAGAGAAAGTAGTGGATATTCTGCCTAATTTTCAAGTGTTTGTGTTTAACGGTTCAAAAGATAGGGTCATATAGATCAAATTACGTAATTTATGGGGACACCCTTTAATTTCTAACTTCAAATTGTATACTTGCTGTAGTGGACTTTGCAATACAGGTTCCTTGTAAATTTCAGCTGTCTGTCTCTAAAAGTTCAAAAGTTTGGCCACATACATAGAATTACATTAACTATTGGGACACCCCTTTTAGTTACAAATTCAAAATTTTATACTTTTTGTTATAGCTGACTTAGCACTACAGGTTCTTTGTAAATTTCAGCGGTCTGTGAACAACTATTCAAAAGTTCGGCCATATACATCAAATTAAATGAACTATTGGAGCACCCTTTAATTTAAAATTTTGAATATTTATACATTTTATTATAACGGTCATAGTAATCGACATTCTGTCAAATTTTCAAGGTTTTGTCTATAACGGTTCAAAAGATAGACCCTAATAGGTCAAATTATGTCACCTATGGGGACACCCTTTAAATTTTAAACTTATTTTTTTATTAATTTCTGCTGTTGGGAGCTATAGCGGCACGCAATTTTTTTAAATTTTAATTTGCTGCCATTTACGGTTCTTAATACACGTAAAAAACATGTATGTTGTATGGGGACACCCTTTAATTTTTAATATAATGAACTGTTTTTAAAATGGGACCAACCTGAAAGCATAACCTTTCAAATAAAGAAAAAAAATTTAAAATCGGTTCAGAAATGGCTGAGTTCTGCGGTTACATACATAAAAAAAAGCAACATTCAGACGAATAGATAACCTCCTTCTTTTTTGAAGTCGGTTAAAAATATGTTACTCTGTATACATACATACATATATTCTTATATTAATACATATTATGTTACAGTCATGATTTTCATTTGCACAGAAATATTGAAATATTTTCTTTAATTTTTCGACAATTGTTTTTTTGTAAAAATATTTTTTGGGAAATTTTTTGAAAAATTTTTTATAAAATATTTTTCGAAAATTTTTTTGTGGAAATATCGTTTTGAAAACGGTTTGTAAAGTTTTTTATAAATGTTTAAAAAAATTTTAGTTTAAAAAAAAATTTTAATTTTTTTTTAATTTTGTTGAATTTTTTTTACACTGTGGGTCAATTGGCTACCTATATCTGAATTGCTTTCTATAAAGGTCTCTAATACAAATCAAAGCAGAAAAACCCTACCAACCTAAAAACAAACAAAAATTCCCCCTCGCAGGGGGTTATTGATCCCCCGAGATCTGTATGCACTCCTTGCGATCTACCTGTCACGGTCTAATATTTATTTGACAAAAAAAGGCAAAAGATTATCATTAAAGCCGAAAAATATTTAAAAAAAACGTGAAAAAAATATAGGTGGGCGTGGTTTTTGGCCCGCAGCATAGTTTCGAAAATTTTCTTCTGGTGTCTTGGCAAATGACATTTCAACCCGAACACGGACAGACGGATAGACAGACGGACGGACATCGCTAAATCAAGGATCCAGAATATATATACTTTATGGGGTCGGAAATGAATATTGTAGAAATTACACACGGAATGACAATCTTATATATACCCTTTCGACCTGTGGTGAAGGGTATACAAATTTCAATAAAATATTTTTTTAAATATTTTTTAAATCTTAAAAAAAAATATTTTTTTAAATCTTACAAATAAATTTACAAAACATTTTCAAAAAGTATTATTACAAAAAAAATTTAAAAGATTTTCCAAAAACAATAAAATTTTACAAACAGTTTTCAAAATATTTAGAAAAAATTTTCAATATTTCTATGTAAATGAAAATCATGAGTGTATATATGTATGTTTATAGAGTACCATATTTTATAAATGCGTTTGATTCCTAAATATATGTGATCTCTATTTTAAAACCTAGATCCATTAAACAAATAGACAACATCAGGATACCGACTACAAACGTAAGGCACTTCGTATTCGATATCTATTAAGCATTATTTTGGAAATATAATCAATACTCTATCGAGTTTATTGGCAATTTTACAGTATTATTGCCATCATTTTCGACAGTATTATTGCCATCGAAAAAAACTATCGATAGTACAATGAAGATCTAACGATAGTATTCTCAATTGTTCCCAGATTTAACGATATTACTATCCAAAATACATGTGGTTTCATCTTGTTGAAATCACATATCGTCCACATCAATATCGTTCATAACTCTTTTATAATTTTGAGATATCGAGTTCCTCGATAGACTGATTGGTACTGCGCTAAACTATCAGTCTGGCGGTTGCGGTTCGATTCCCGCCAAAGATACCTGTGTGTTTTCTGCAGAGAAGTAAACAACTTTGCAGCTACACGAAGAGAAAAAACATGGTCACAAGAACCATCTCATGTTCCCCATATACGTTTTCGACGAGAAACTTATGGTTGTTTTAATCATTACTATGGTCACGATAAACAATTTTTTTGTTATTATATAATCATTAAATGGTTACTACACCCAAAAAAACAGCATGGTTGGTTTGAACTATATAATTTTCAATCCACAACCATTGTTTTATTAGAATTCCAAAATATTATTGTATGTATAACCATAATATATTTATAGTAAACAAATTATGATGAGTTTGCTCGTATGTAAACACAGTATAACTAAAATCAAATAAATAATGTATGATTTTTAAAAAGGTTTGTGTTTAATTTTAAAATTATTAGAAGTTATTTAATGGTTTATGTTTCAAAAAAAATTAATTTATAAATTAAGTAATTTCTCACATCGGATACTTAAAAAATAAATTAATTAATAAATAATTGTGTCTTTTATTATAAAGTGTGTTCATAAAGAGTGATCCATTTCGAGGTACTTTTTTCAATATTTGTTATTTTTGTTTAGTATTGTTTGGCATTTCATAATGGAAAGCATAGACTATTTTGTGATGGAAAGACTTACCCCTAAATCGCTTCGCTCTATGGGCTGTTGAAAAGTTCCAAGAAGATCCGACGTTTTCGAGGCAAATTTTGTTAAGCGATGAGGCCCATATCTGGCTCAATGGGTATGTAAACAAACAAAATTGCCGCAATTGTGACAAAGAGCAACCTGAAAAGATTCAAGAGTTGCCACTTCATCCAGAAAAAACAAAGGTTTGGTGTGGTTTGAGGGCCGGTGGAATCATCGCTTTATATTTCTTTAAAAATGATGCCGGTGTGAACGTAACCGTCAATGGCGACCATGATAAGTGACCAAACATCGCATCAATCAATGGATTTATTGAGAGAACATTTCGGTGAGCACATAATTTCACGTTATGGGCCGGTCGATTGGCCACCAAGATCGTGTGGTATCACGCCGTTAGAATTTTTCCTGTGGGGATATGTAAAGTCTAAAGTTTATGCGAACAAACTCGCTTCGATTTAGGGCACTTACCAGTCGAAATGCTTGAACGAGTCATCGAAAATTGGACTCAAGGGATGGACCATCTGCGACATAGCAACGGCCAACATTTGATAGACATAACCTTCAAAAAATAAATGCCAAAGAATGTTCGTTCAAATCATAATAAACATTCTCCATTAAATTTGAATTTTCTGTGTTTTCTTCTTTAAAAAAGTATGGAACCTCAAAATGGATCACCCCTTATAAACAAATAAGCTATTTTTTATAAATATACTTATATACACATATCTCATTACAATTATTTAATTTATTTCATAATAAAATACAATTTCATTATAATAAGGTCATACTATATTTTCCAATGTTATTTTTAAGTTAGACAATAATATGGTTCTAACATAACAATATTATTATTATGTTAATAATATGGTTTGACTACAACCATATAATTCTCTTAGAATATGGTTACCTCAACCCTGTTTAATCTTTTCGTATAGTGTTGCTGTTAAATATAGGATAAGGTTACAGTCAATGATTAACCAATCTACGAAAAAGTATTTCCTAATAATGACACCAGGTCAAAAACCACACCATCCGGTAGCCGTTGTGGATCTATTGAATTTTCTACAGTGACTCGTGGGTTCTCTAAACCCCAAATGCGGCAATGTTACGATTAACAAAGCAATCAAGGTGAAAATTAGTAGTAAAGATTTCTTAGGATGATTTTACTTCAAAATTTCTCCACCGAACTTGCTTTATTTTTGAAAGTCTCTTTAGCAACGCGTTGTGTTCTCATTCCCTTGTTCATGGTTATTAATTCTTAAATTGCAGTGAATTTCTTTTTTTTTTTAATGACGGCCTTTAACGCACCTCCGCAAATAATTATAAATATTTAACATTTAAATACTAAGCCAACAAACAATAAAATGTTTAACATGTTTTATTCAATTAATTAATCCTTGACTGGTTAGCCAGCTGTAAGGATATCACTTAGGGAAAAGAATGTGACCTAATTTATTATAATATTCAACAAAGTCATTTAAACGAATGAACACATGTAAACATACAATGTACATATGTATGTATGCTTTTACATTTAGTATTTACATATGTATGTACGTACATATGTCAATATTAAATAAAACTGACCTTGTAATACGAGCACACACTTAGATGGCCAACATTACACAGAGAGCAAAAACCTGTTGAGGGATAAATAAAATATTTCTCATTGGACTTAAAAGAAAACATTTTTAAAATTTACATTTTTAATTGTTTAGAATAAGCCAAAGTAACGTGTAATTTAAGTAGACCTTCATGTTTTGAAGAAAAATTAATTAAATAATCGGCTTTTCTTTCATTCCAGAATGATACCATTGGCGAGAAAATAATATTTGTGGATAGAGACTCGATGGAAACAAATGCTCATCAAACTTATAAAATTCTGAATGACACAAATGATTTGATACGGCCCTTGTGCAACGCCTACGAAGCAGATCATACGGGAAAAAGAAATTCAATAATAAGCTGTCGTAAGTTAATTAAATTAATATAAAAGTGCACAATGGGGTTGATTGCAAAATGAATGCCCATGAATATACATATGTAGTATATAGGAGGATTTAGGTCAGCAGAAAATATGCAGCGTAAATACAGACTGCTAAACAGTGAGCGAAATTTGGGTATGAAAACCCAAGATTTTAGTAAAGATAATTTTGTTAAATTCTGTTATTTTATAGGGTGTAAAAAATATGATAAAAATAAGTTAAATTAATTAAAATTATTAGTTAATTTTTTATACAACTTTTTTTTCTTTAAAAGATAAAAATCTTCAACATAATCTGAAAATAAAACTGTATAATTGCTTCATTGCCTTTATTCCTCTTTTAAGAGTAATAAACGAATAAGCCTTTCAGTTCCTGTTGCGGGCATTTGATATTGGTTTAATGTTTTTCTTATAATGTCCACAAAACTCTCTCTTATATTGTCCACAAAAGTGTCTCTTTAAAATCGCTAATAGTGTAAAATGCATTCGAAAATTTATTCGCTTAATGACTAACCTAAACAAGGCCGTAAGGCGTAACGACGTCTAGCGCCTAGCTTTGAACAAACCCAGCAAACAAAATTGGGTTTTTTACCGTATGATTTTAGAACATCTATACTTCGCTGCATTGAGCGCTTAAACGGAAATGCTACTAAGTGGGACATCGCGAACAAATATCGTGTTTCCTTTACAAACCTGCATACGACGAAGCAGTATTTTTTGCTGGGAACCTAAATAAGAGTGCAACGTTTTGTAATAAACAGTAATGTTAACATATTTTGTTTAGTAAAATCGAATAAATTTAATCGCAAAAGGGATATAAAATCGGTAGATAAAGCAGAAAATAGCTTACACAAAAAAAAACAATAACATTTTGTTGGCACTCAACTTCACTACCTAACGCTCTGTCAAAATTGGGTTTTCCAATTGCAAAGCGTTGACGCCGCGCTATTTAGGTTTGCTTCATACATTTTGTATGTACATGAGAATTGTTTACAGTTATTTTAGGCCATACGCCCTTGTTTAGGTTGAGCAGTTAGTTTTAATTTCCAACACGTCGAAATTGACCGCAAATATTATTTATTTATTGCCACAAAAGTTTAAAATAAAAAATATATATGTATATGTATGTTTGCACATACATCTGTACATAAATTATATAAAAAATTCTATTTTATATGTATGGCAACTCAAATAATTTTTCTGAGGTTAAATTTAACGAAATTTATTCAATTGTGCAACTCTTTTTTCGTTTTTATATATTAAAAAAACGCAATGGAGATATTATTCGTAGTAACTTCGTTTTGGGATGTAAATTTAAGCAAATTTATGGGTTGTTTTTCTTAGAATGTGTTACTACCGTTTTAACTAAATTTTTGTAATTTAACAGAATTTTATTTGAATTTTTATAAGGGTCTATTGAAATATGTTTTTAACAAAAAAAATCTGTTAATTTGAATAAAATTATTTTTTCTGAATGGTTTAAATATTTTTGTCGTTAAGGTTCAACTAATTTTTTTCGTTAATATTACCTACAAAATTTAGTTTAGTGTAACAAGGCCTTAATAAATAATCAAAAGCAGTTTTCTGGGCCTGAAAATTTTTTTTTTTTTTTTAATCTATAAAAGGACGAAGTTTATACTCATTGGCATAGAAAGGCCATTCTGGGGGCAATGTTTATTATTGCTCAATGATATGTCACAATTAAACACAAGATTTCACATTTTTGTATTTCAGAAATTATTTTTGCTAGAAATGGAATTCTTAGTCAACCTTCATATTGTTTTATATTGGAAGCAACAGATAAGACAGTTGATGTTCATGTCTTTAATACTGTAAGTAAAAACAATCTAGAACTTTTTAAAATGTGAAATTATTTATTACTATGTTTTTTATTCTCTCTTTAAGGCCAAAGCCTATATTTGTATTAAGTCGGATCCGAGCAAAATACACGAAGCTGATCGACCTAAAGCTTTAGCATTACGTTCTCGACATCATCGCAAATCAAACGTTATGAATTCTGAAGAATCCATCTTGAAATCGGAAGGTTTTAGTCGTAGCATCACTCAGAGCATATTGAGTTCGTATCCCAAAGATGCATTTGTCTATCGTACTGCTCAGGCTATGTATCGCGTGACACAACCAAAAGATTTTTTAGATTTGGTAAAAATTCCAGATTTGAAGTTTATTATAGCGGAGGATCGCAGTCAAGCGTTCGCAATAACTTCTGTAGCTGGTATTATATATGTGAAGAATACGTCGGCTTTGGAAAATGCTCCAGAAACTGTTTATTTGTAAGTACGAGTATTAATTTTTAGTAGTTATGTTTAAAAAAAAAAACTTTTCTTTATTCTTTTTTATTTCAGTTTAAATGTCTCATGGCATGACACACATCAACGTTCGTTTGTGATTAATGTTCATTTGATAAATGGACGTCCCGATAATGCCACATGCGAGCACAAGGTTAAATCTAGATCTCAAACTTGTGCCCAAATTAAGTACGCTACGCAATGTGCAAAATTTTGTGGTCTCGCCACTAATGGAGGCAGTTGTGTTTGGCGTGGTTCTAGTGTGGGATTTTTCGGGCGTAACTTTAAATCTTGCGTACCAAATCCCGAGTTTTGTCCCGATAATATTTGTGATCCACTAGAAGAGCTTAATGTAGCCGCTTGCCCACAAGACTGTACACCGAGCAACAAAATAATGGGACCCCATTCAACAAATGAGAACCGCAAGGGAATACTCTCGGCTTCAGGAACCTGCACATGTGAAGATAATGGCAAATGTTCATGTGCTCCTTTAGACGACGAAGAACCCAAACCAAAGCGCAAAAGAAAAAACGAAACAAGATCAGAAAATGTTGACAAGCTCGAGAGTAATAGTTTCAATTTAAGTGCGAATAAACCAGATAACGAATCAGTAAAGGAAGTTTTCAATTTAGCTGGCTGGGAATGTGACAATACATGTGTGATTATAGCAATCACTTGTCCTATGATTTTTATCATATTAATAGTATGTTTGATACTTACAAAAAGGAGTTTCCACAAACAATCCTGTGGCAAAGAAAGTGCCACTAGTCGAGAAAAAGATCGCTTGTCAGACTGCGATGTTAAAAAAGGTGATTTGCCTTTAATGGAATTGGAGAACACATTTAAATTTGATAGTTCCGACGCCAATACCAAATGGGAGTTTCCCCGTGAGTCATTAGTACTGGACTGTGTTCTAGGTGAAGGTGAATTTGGCAAAGTAATGAAAGGTTATGCCACAGATATAGCTCAACGTCCAGGCGTTACTACTGTTGCAGTTAAGATGCTTAAAAAGGGTGCAAATTCAGTTGAGTTTATGGCATTACATTCTGAATTCCAATTGTTACAGGAAGTATCCCATCCTAATGTAATAAAATTGCTGGGAGCCTGCACTAAAGGCGATACTCCGATGATAATTATAGAATATGCTCGATATGGCTCGTTACGCAGTTATCTGCGTTTAAGTCGTAAAATCGAAAGCGCCGGTTGTGAATTTGCTGATGGCGTTGAACCAGTGACTGTTCTTAATATTTTATCATTTGCTTTGCAGATATGTAAAGGAATGACCTACTTAACAGAAATAAAGGTAAGATTTTTATTACAGCAAATAAAATTCTTCTTGCGAAAATAATTATAAATCGGAAAATTGTAAGACTTTAAATAAGGTAGTCACCAAAAATCCATTTTTTCAACAATCTTTCTGATTAAACTTTATACTTCCTTAACTGTAAAAATGGTTTGCACAGCTTGATTGCACGATTTAAGAAAGTAAGACTAGAAATAGCTTGGTCACGATCATGCAAAAAATGTGTTAAAATTTTAATCCAGTTTAAACTAAAGGGTCTTCCATTAGGGATTTCCGATCTTTGACATTTGATATCTGCCAAGTTATTAAAGCTACTGAAGAATTAGCTGAGATTAATTCAATTTGTTTTGTCAAATCACTATTAATGTATATAACGTTAAACAACACTTCCAAATAATAAAATTGTTTTGTCGAAATAGGTGATGATGATCTGTTTGGTCAACATTAATCGCAAAATCATATCCAGCTATGAGTCCTATTTCTGAATGGTTATGTCAACAAAATAAAAAAAAAATAAAGAAAAATTAAAAAATTGCGTAAGAACATCATTATCTTTGGTAGGACTCTAAAAAAGTGTTTGCTTGGTAGTTTGTATAAATAGCTTCTCATCACCTATAAAAAACTATAATAATAGTTCCTCGCATACGTAAATTGGCTCTGGGTTAAAAAACATCGCACGCGCAAAATTGTCGTTATTTTTTTTTAAGTCAACCAGAACGTTTTTGTTTCTTGGCCTTCGAGTGGTTTGCGGCTCACTCTCGCCCTGGCTGATTTGCTTCCTCTGTACTGCGGTAAAATTATTGGTTGTAAGCTAGTAAATTTTAATCAATAAGTCGTACCTTGGAAGAGCACCATTAATAACTCAAATTTTCACTGGAGGAGCACCATTAAACACAATTTTCACTGGAAGAGCACCATTTAACTCATTTTAATTTTAACAAGCCAAATTTGGTAATTCTCCCTTCTTATACAAAGGTATAGGTCGCGCTGCAGATCCTATAAGAGACTAAAGTTATCACACCTTGGATGCAGGGCTGCCAAAAGTGCCGATTTTTACTCTTAAAAAGTCACGAAATGCCGATTTTTGGTCAAAAAATGCAGATTTTATCAAATCAATTGATTTGGGAGTTTATACTAAAAATTTTATATATAAATCTTAAATTCACAATATCTATACATATAATAAAAAAGTAAAATGACCATATTTGTACATGAAATATTTTTTGAAAGTTTTGCTGCTGGTGCAGATAATAATCGAAACAGAATACAAAACACTAATTTTTAAATTTTTGTCTGTCTGGCTGTGTTCGCATCACGTAATTTTAAAAAATTTTAATAATATTTTGTGAGCAGGATACTTTTCTTCCGCAAAAACATCTCATCTCCAAGAAAAGATAGAGAGAAAGTGGTGAAATTACGCAATTCTACTAATTTAAAGGTACTGAACACTTGACAAAACCTTTTATTTTTGATACCATTTTCCAAACTCTAGAATAATTTTAGAACTTTATATACATTTTAGACTTGTATCCTGCATATAAAGAAAATATGTGTATAAACCTGAACTCACGCATTATAAAAGTAAGAATCTTAAAATTTGGTGTGGAGTACTTTTAAAAGAAAATCGAACAAAATATTGTCAGAATACCCACGACGTAGCGGGCACAGCTAGTTGGTAATAACTGCGTACATTTTATATAGACATGCTCATTTAAATACGGAAATGGTTTGGTTTTGAAATTAACTTTAAATCACTAAGTTTAATATATCGATATGCAATAACGTATAACAAAATTAAGACTATTTTTGATATCCTTAAGGATTTTACCAATTTCATTGATGGAAATGAAAAAGCAAGTATTATACGGGTATGTTCTGTAATCCGAAAGCGAGTGAAATTGAATCCGAATGAATTTTTAAATTGTCATAACTTTTAAATCTTACAACATTTTGATATTATTTTTTATACATTTGATTAAAGACCATTCACATAACTTCCTTGATGGCTAATGTTTTAAAATAATAGGCGCAACTAAGTTATATTTTTCTTTAAAAATTTATTCGATTTCAATTTCACTCGGTTTCGGATTACGGAACATACCCTTTATTCTGAGTACCGAGAATTTCAATTTCTTGAATTTGTACAAATATTTACTGAAAGACTGAAACTAATTTATGTAATTTCTGAAATAAAGCGAGATTCCGAAAAAGCTTATAAAATTTTAACAGAATTTGTGAAACAGATTATGATTCTGCCACAAACGTCCGCAAATGTCGAATGAATATTTAGTGCTGTCATTTAAAAAAAAAACAAATATCGATGGTCCTTAGAAAATGAAACTTTAGAAGGAATTATTATTTCAAACTTAATAAATCCAGTTGTTTTGACATATTAAATACGATTGAGCAAAAATGTAAAATTCTAAAATGTATTTCTAACTGCATACGAAAAAATTAACTTAAATTATATTATTATCTATCTTTTTAACAAATTTTGTGTTCATGTTTATAAAACCATAAAACACTTTGAATTTATATTTACATATCGTCGTGGCGAATGCAATAGGCTATATGTCACTAAATCATACTTTTGCAGGAAAGACAAAAAACTGAATATTTCTGAGAACCCAAACAAACATGCTGTACATTTGGTTACAACGCTACAATAAAATCAAATTAATTTTTTTTTTGACATACAGCCTACTGCATTCACCACGACTATATGTTTATAAAATTCATAAAACTATTATGATTTGTTATTTCTTTTGTAGTTTTTTTTTTTTTTTTTGTTTTATTTAATAAAGCTAATTTTATTTTTGACGATTTTCTAAACTTAAGTGCCGAAAATGTCGATCTTTTTCTCAAAAAGTGCAGACTTTTCATCAAAATCTTCTGGCAGCCCTGCTTGTATGTTTGGTTGCGTTCCTCTGCCATTATTAACTTTAAAAATAAAATTTCTCGTATTCTATTTCTGTTTTAAAGTTGATTAAATAGAAAATGTTTACACACAAGCTAGTTTCATTGTAGATACGAACGAAGATGTAGTGATCCAGAAAATCCATTACATTAACTTAATTATGAACTGATGAAAAACTATTAATTCGATTAAAAAAATTGTATGAAAAAGGGATTGAAAAAGTGTTCTTAAAATGGTTTTACACGACGTGTGTTTGTCATATGACTTGTCATGTCAGTTTTATAACCCATATGTAATTTCATGTGTTTGTCAAAATAGGTATTTTACATACGGTTTATAATTTTTGCTTTCAAACGTACATGTGTAATTACCTCTGATATAACCTATAATATATAATTTTTCGGCCACACAGTTTTGTATATCCAACCACAGCTGATGCAAAGATGCAAATATAGTGCTTTTGCCACGCTTTTAGTGCTTTTGGTACCACGAAAAACCTAAAATAGCAAAATATCAAGTTGGCATTACAGGATGTCAAATGCTTTGTCGCATCAAAATAGAACACGTTCTAAATGAAAAATGTCATATGTATTGTACACATGGAAAATACACATATTATGTTTGAAAGGGTTCACACGACGTGTTTAGAATTTACAAATGGAAAAGTGACAAGTCATATGACAAATACACGCCGTGTAAAGCCACTTTTAGTTGTAAAGTGTAATATTATAATTATTGTGTCATACACTTAACTTCACAAGTAGTTGTCGACAAATATTGTCATACTGTTTAGAGCAGATTTTAAGCTGGTGGCTGGATAGTACAGTCTAGGTGCAAATGGAATAAGTATGTTTAGATAGCCGTTCGTGTAGTTAATTTAATTTGGCCCTATACCAAGGCGAATTGATTTTACCAGGCAGGGGCAATATATCAGCTGCTTATTTTTCGCTCTTTTTCTTTCAATATCATGTCAAAATTTTTTTTTATATGAGCTAGTAAAATGTCAAAGTTTTTGTTGTTTTTGTTGCCGTAATACTAACATTTGGTATTAAGTCGTCTTGGATTCGTATCAATTACCATCTTCAGAATCTGTACTAAATGATATAATTTTCATAATTTTCCATACGAATTAAATTTCAATCACTACTACGAGCATTAGCCAAAGTTTTTTCGCACATCTTTAATATTTAGTGAGAAGTATTTTTTAAAACCTAATTGGTTAAGAAAGAATTGTTATATTACTTCGAAATGTAATATAATTATCACACAAAAAATAAACAAAATATAAAATAAAATAAAGTAAAAATTAAATAAATTTTAAACCTATTTTGCAGTTGGTTCATCGTGATTTAGCTGCACGAAATGTACTTTTGGCTGAAGGTAAAATATGTAAAATATCAGACTTTGGTTTGACCCGCGATGTATACGAAGATGATGCGTATTTAAAAAGGTCTAGAGATCGAGTACCTGTTAAATGGATGGCACCTGAATCATTAGCTGATCATGTTTACACCACGAAATCTGATGTTTGGGCATTCGGTGTACTTTGCTGGGAGTTGATTACTTTAGGAGCATCGCCATATCCAGGCGTACCACCACAGAATTTATATCATTTACTTAAAAATGGATATCGCATGGAAAAACCAGAAAACTGTTCCGATGAAATGTAAGTTGTATTTTTCTTAGAATTGTATTGTTTATTTGTATGTTTATCTTTATTATTAGATATAATCTTGTAAAATCCTGCTGGATAGATGAACCAAATGCCAGACCATCTTTTAAGTATTTATATTCAGAGTTCGAGAAACTATTGGGCAATAATGTTAAATATATTGAATTGGAAACAAATGCTTTCTCCAATCCCAATTACTGCCTCGAAGACGATATAACAAAAGAAGCCACAAATGAAATGAAAGTTGATTTCAACAAACCAATTAATTTGAACTGGGGTGATCGGGAACCCTTAGATCATCTCTGGAGACCACCAAAATTAAGTTATGATCTACAGGATTGTTGCAATAGCCGAGAAACAAACAGTTTTTCTAGTAGTTTTCAAGCACCACCTGGCTATGACATGCCAAGACCTCTATTAGAGGCTCACACAACCGAACAACGTTTGCGTTATGAAAATGATCTCAGATTTCCTCTCAACATTCGTAAATCATCTATGGCAGAGCCAACAAGTAATGTACAGGCATTATATTCCATACCGGTTAAACGGGGACGATCATATATGGATATGACCAATAAAACATTGTTATGCGATAACTTAGATAATGATGATTTCGAGAAACATATATCGAAAACAATTTCTTTTCGATTTTCAAGTCTTTTAAATCTAAACGAGCAAGAAGATAGCTTGGCTTAATTTTGTTCAATAAAAGTGATACCTAACGTCGAGGCAGAACATTTATTTACTTTCCCTTCTGCAAAAAATCAGCTGATTTGTGTTTCGTAAACAAAAAATGTGTGATTAACGTAATATTTTCTGTTTCATTCCGTTCCGAACTTTAACAACATATTTATATAAAAACGACAACTTTTCACAAAAAAAAACTATAACATTAACATAACAGCTTGAATAAATTAGCTGTTTAAATAATTTATTTATGTTTTACAAATAAAGAATATGTAAGAAAAACGTGGAAGAAGTAAATACAAGAATTAAGAATAATAGAACTTAACGTTACAGAACAGAAAGTGAACACTAATGGAACCTTTATTTTTAAATTAAAGAGTATTAAAAAAATATATTAAAAATTAAAATAACGAAAATTTACTTGCTTAAAACTACAATTCAAAATCATTTTTAAAGTATGATTTGCAATTCAAAATCTACAGGGATCGTAAATAATTATTATTTTATAAATTTAAACCAAAGAAATCATAATAAAGGAGAATTGCTACAAGATGAAGAGCGGTGTACATAATCGTTATTACGAGGACTACCTTGCCTGCACTAATTTTTATTTGTTTGAGTTTTATTATAATAATTGGTTTTAGAAATTATTAAGTTTTATTTTTTGCTAACAAAATAAAAATTATTTTTCGAGTTTTATTTTTTGCTTGGAAAATAATAGTTATTTCTCAAGTTGTATTTTTTTGTTTGTTTTTAAATTTTTTATGTTTAATTTTTTGAGTTATATTTTTTTCTTAAAAAATAAAATTTATTTATCATTTTTAATTTTATAAAAAATACAACTTAACAAATAATCATTAATTTCTAAGAGAAAAATAAACCTGAAAAATAATTATTATTTTCCAAGCAAAAATTAAAAATAGAAACATAACCATTAAAAAATATTTTTCTATAACCGTTACGAGCCCTGAAAATATATAATTTTATAATTCTACGGAATTGATCCTTAAGAAAATAAACCAATATTCCATAAATTAAGACATTTTTATTTATTTCTCATAAGACTGTTTTTATTTATTGTTTTTTAGTTTATACTTATTTAATTTATTTATAAAATAAGTTAAGTTATACTGTTGATTAGTATTAGTTTATTGTTATTGTTTAAAATTAATTATTTATCGTTTATAAAGTAATGGAATACTCTTAAATATAAGAAACTATACGTTCTACCAAGATCCGCCAAAATAAAGTCTAACAAAAATTTTGTATTTTAACAAAAACAAAAAACTAAAAATAAAAATTGTGAATTGCAATTTTTAAATAATAAAATTTTTAATACCATGTGGTTCACTTTTATATTCCTTTAAACTGAAACAAGTTGTTAAAATAACGTTTTTTAATTCAAGCTTGCCAAAAAATATTGTTTTTTTAGATTTATGTTAAACTTTGTAAATATATTTCTTATAGATTTAATTAAATGTATACCAAATTGTATAAATAAAAAATTATATGTATATGTACTATACTACATACTCGATGTTTTAATTATCTGTATAAGCAAGTCGATACATGATTATATATGTAAGTATGTAAGTAATCAAACAAATAAATAAATAATCAAATGATAAGGTTTGAGTAAGTTTTCCAATTTTATTTGTACAGTTGCAATGTAAACAAGTAAGAGTGCTATATTCGGCCGTGCCGAATCTTCTATACTATTGATACAGACATGTACAGCATTATCGATATTGTTGACTCTTTACATAAATTAAAATAAGTCCTATGAGAAAAACTCATTATTCATGCTTTAAAAAAATAGAAGACAGCAGCTACGCAGCTAAATGAAGACACATTTACGGCTACAATTGTTGCCGTGTAGTCAGCTACTTACTGGAATCACGAAGGATAGAATCCCTAAAAAATTTCTTGGGAGACCTCAACTCAACTCCACAATCAGACTATTCTTGCGTGCATGTAGAAGCATTAAAAGACCGGTGATACGAAAGTCTCCAATGCGACCTCCAGGTGGAGGTTGGGCGAGAAAAGATACAGAAAAAGGTAATCTTTTTGTTGGTCATTTGAAAAATGTTTTTACTCTAATTGTATCGACTGAAATAGAGGAGTTACCACCTGTCGATGTTAGTGCTGCAGTTCCCATCAGATTTGAAATTCGTAATATCGAAAGGGCATTAACTGATTTAAACACAAAAAAACCCTGGCTTTGATAAAACCAGTATTAAAGATGTTTTTTCAGTTGCATCGTATAGCTCGAAAAATTATTCTTTTTTTTTTTAATGGCAACTTAAGTCTTGGGTACTTTCCCACATAGTGGAAGGTCTTTTCGACAACACACAAAAGAAGAATCATACAGGCCTATAAGCCTTTTATCGAACTTATCAAAGCTGTTTGAGAGAATTTTAATAACTAAGCAAATCCCAATTCTGTGCGCGAAAGGATGTATACCGAACCATCAATTTGGATTCAGAAAACAACATAGTAAGATCCAAAAAACGATTAGTAAACGTAGTTAAAAATACCGTTGAAGAAAGAAAATACTGTTCTGCATTTTTATCGACGTTTCGCAAGCATTCGATAAGGTATGGCCCGAAAACTTCTATAAACTGTTACAAATTTATTTAACTGATTGAGTTTCTTCTGAAGGAGATTTTTTAAACTTACCTCCGCCTCGAATATGCCAATCAATGCCAGAATCCGAGTCCACACATCGACTTTTGCTGATGACACAGCATTTTTAGCTATCCACGAAAACGACCAAGTAGCATCACAATATTTACAAGACCACATACTCTATTTGGAGAGTTGGTTAAAAAAATTGAGAATAAAGGTGAATGAAGTTAAAAGCAATACAAATCGGCAAAAACTCTACCCTCAGCTTAGATTACAAACGTCTACTGTATAAGTCGATCCTCTATTCAATTATTGGGCACTGCCTCAGCTCTAGCCATGTAGAAAAAAATTCAAAGGAGCAAAAAATGATAGATTACAGTTGCTCTCTGGTATATAAAAAATTCGACCATCCACAATGATCTAAACGTGCCGTCACAAGAAATGTAATAACATATTTAAGTGAACCTGGGGCTACATTGGGCTAAAAAGAAGGGATATTAATTTTCTTTGCCGTACATCACAGAGGCGCACCGTGAACGGTCCCCATAGTAAAGCTGGTAAAAAATCGAAGGAGTTATGGTAACTTAATGAAATTTTTGGCACATATCTCTCTTGGCTTACTATTTTAAAAAATTAATTAACATTTTTAGAAATATTTTTATTTTTCCGATTCGGGGACAATTAAATACCCAAAATTCCCCCATTTCAAAATCTATCTATCAAAATGATAAAGCGTGATAGATTTTTTTTTATAAAATATAACTAATCTCTAATTATTTAGGGTAGCCGTATACCTTTTTTGAATATAAAATTATTTTAAACTTTTTAGTATTTTTATTTTTTAAAGTTTTGAAAATACTCATAACCATTGGTATTCAAATAACATTATATGAATAGGGTTACCAAATTGACAACACTAAATATTTTAAAATTAAATTATTTTTTTATATATTTTATATTTCTTATATTTTTGTATATAAAGATTAATAATAAAGTTACAAACAATTTCAAATAACATAACAATTGTAAACAATTTCTTAGTCACTAAAATAAGTTTCTGATTCTGAATCAGTCTTAATAGATTCATCTACTATTATGTAGTTACTAATTTCTTGATTGTTGTTGAAAGTGCTGCTTGTATTCATTGTATTTCTATTGGATGAAATTAATGGATCAGAAGAAATTAGGAGTTTATTAATTGGGGTATTCAAACGGTCGTTCTAAAGTAATATGTCATAAAAATATGACTGCTGTGAACAACCGTTGTAATTTAGTGTGTTATTTTTAATTTATTTATTTTTAATAATAATTTCTGCTTTTCGATTTTTTTGGCGGCAGCTTGTTTTTACCATCGCCGGCTTAACTTAATAGCTTTAACCACTTAACTCCGAATTCTTTTGCCAATTTATGACAAAACAATAAACATATATAGAAAAGTCTTAATTTTTTATGACTTTTTTACAAACAAACCAACAACAATTTTTAGGGTTCCGTACACAAAGTGTAAAAACGTAACCCTATTGTTTTCGCTACAATGTCTGTCCGTCTGTCATCGCCTTTTATCTCTGGAACCGTAATAGGTAGACTCTTGAAATTTTCACAGATGATGTATAGCTGTTGCCGCTGTAGCAACAAATACTAAAACTTATAGGGTGTTCCGATAGAGAGGTGTTATTCACGAATATTCGTGAACTGTAGGTGGGATACACTTGAAATTTACAAACAGTAATTAAAACTTAGTTCACTATATAAACAACTATAAAAAAATAAAAATAAAAATTAAAGGGTGTTCCGATAGTGGTGTGATTTGCATGTATAAGGCCTAAGTTTTGAACCATAATAGGTAGATGCTTGAAATTTTCACAGAAGGTGTAAAGCTGTCGCCGCTATAGTAGCAAATACTAAATCTTATAGGGTGTTCCGATAGAGAGGTGTTATTTACGAATATGTGATTTTTTCTTCAACTGTAGGAAGAATACACTAAAAATATGCAAGCAGTAATTAAAACTTAGTACGCTATATAAGCAACTCTAAAAAATTAACTTAAAAATTAAAGTGTGTTCCGATAGTGGTGTGATTTGCATGTATAAGGCCTAAGTTTTGAACCATAATAGGTAGACTCTTGAAATTTTCACAGAAGGTGTATAGCTGTGGGCGCTATAGCAGCAAATACTAAGACTTATAGGGTGTTCCGAAAGTGACATGTTATTTGCCTTTATATCTTTCTTTCTTGAGCTATAGGAAGCAACCACTTAAAATTTGCAGTGATTTAAACTATGTTCGCGTTATAAGCAAGTATACAATATTAAACCTAAAAATTAACGGGTGTTCCATTAGTGACGTGATTTGTATGTATATGGCATAGGTTTTGAACGACAGTGACGTGATTTGCATGCATATTGACTAATTTTTTAACCATAATAGATAGTCTCTTGAAATTTTTACAAATGGTGTATTACTATGACCCCTATAAAAACAATAAAAATTTAAAGGGTTTTTCGACAGTGACGTGTTTTGCATGTATAACGACATATTTTTTGAACCGTAATAAGTAGACTTTTCCAGTTTGTATAGAAGATGTGTTGCCATGGCTGTTATGAGAATTACTAAAAATTAAATGGTGTTCTGACAGTGACATGTTTTTCACTTATAGTAACTTATTTTTTTAATAGTAATAGGTAGACCAAGGCGAATTCATACCAGGTGTGAGGAGTAGGACAACAACTACAACAAAACAACAACTTTGACATTTTTTGACAAGACATTAGCAAAAAAACGAGAGCAAAAAACAATCAGCTGGGCTATCGACTCCACCTGGTATGAATTCGCCTTGATGTAGACTCTCGATATATTCATACAAAGAGAATTGCCATGTCTTTAATTTTAAAATTAAACGGTGACTCATAAGACACGAAAAAATTAACAACTTGAATTTTTAAAGTTGTACTAAATATAGTACGGAACCCTAAGTATGTGAGTCTAACTCTCACTTGACTAATTTATTTAAAACTGTTTTAAAATATTATGACATTATGACAATATGACTCGATAAGACACCGTTTGAATACCCCAATCTTGATTACAATTTTCTCTGCTATTTTTTCGAGTGAGCTCAAGTCTGTTCTTTCTTAATTGTTTTGTGAAGGCATTCTAAAGCATACGTCCCTGAACTCACCTTGTATTAGTTCGCCCTGGTTTAAAGCATAGCCTACTATTATCATACATTTTCAAATATCAACTGATAATTTTAATAAAAATATCAAATATGGATGATTTTTAAAATTATTATATTTCAGAAGTTGGCATAGAAAACACAAACCTTTTTATACATATTTTAGTATATATAATAGTAAATAAGATTATTGATTCATAAAAGTAGTTTTTTGATATGCCTATTTTTTCAGGTCCATCGAAGCTGACTATTATTTTTTTTTTAAGTACATATTTTGGCTAAAAACTTCACAATTTTTTTTACAGTGTTGTTATAAATATTTGAATTTTAGGATTTTTTCATTATTTCCGCTACATTTCTGAATAAAACAAATAAATTTGCAGGCATTTTTATTGAAAAATGAATATTTGAGATTTATTTTTCCAAACCCTTAAAAATAATGAAATTATAGTTAAAAAATAATGAAATTAAATAAAAATCTTCAATACTATTTCCGTTAGAATTGAAGATTTTAAAGATTTTTTGTTTAATTGGATGATTTTGTACAAATTATATCCGGTTACTGTGAATGTGAACTTTTATTATTTAAAACATATTATTAACAGCATGAATTTAGGATTTATTAATAGGATTTCTTGTAAATTTTTGGTATTTTGTTTATTTTAAAAGTAAGATATCTAGTTAAATTTAGGTTCTTTGGAATCCTTACATATTTTGGTTTTTCTTCGAACTTGTGTTATTTTTATTAACAATACAAACAATAAGTTGTAGAGTTCTGTAAATAGTTTTTAAACCTTTCCGCAGACAGAAATAAAAGTTGATGCTACCATTGAATCAAATTGAAATTCGTACTTTTGCTACTTTTTTTCTATTTTCTCTTGGAAATGAGATATTTTTGCGGAAAAAGGTATCCTATACCGAGATACTAAGGTACCCCCTCACATAATATTATTAAAATCCATGCAGTAGATTTATGTAATACGCACACAGACAGACAAAAGTCAAGCATAAAGTTAGAGTTTTATTATATCGCACCCCAGGCGAATTCATACCAGGTGGAGTCGATAGCCCAGCTGATTGTTTTTTTCTCTCGTTTTTTTGCTGTCTTGTCAAAAAATACATTGTTTCATATCTGCTAATCTAATGTCAAAGTTGTTGTTTTGTTGTAGATGTTGTCCTACCGCTCACACCTGGTATGAATTCGCCTTGATCGCACCCTAAATACAAAAGGGTCACAACTCAAAATACCAAAATTTTCAGGAGACAAAAAACTGTTCATGTGCAGAAGCAACACACTCAAGATAAAAATAAACATAACTGTATTTTTTAAGTTAAAGAAGATATGTATTCTGAATTAATTTATTGGAAAGAGTCAGTTTTGTATTTAGGGTGCGATATGTACGAGTATAGATTATAAATTGAAAAATTTCCCCATAGTTGATGTAATTTGATGTATGTATATGGCCAACCTTTTGAACCGTTATAGACAGGCAGTTGAAATTTACAAAGAATCTTTATTGCTAAATTAAAGTGTGTGCCCATAGTTGATGTAATCTTATGTACATGGCCTTATCTGTTTAACCGTTAGAGACAGACGTTTCAATTTAAACAAATTGCATTTTACTGTGTCAGCAATAATAAAGTGTAAAAAATTAAAGGGTGTCCTCATAGCTGGTAAAGTTTGTCGTATATGGCTTATCTTTTGAACCGTTTTAGACAGACACAGATCGTGTATTACTATATCAGGTATAACAAGCTTAGTGATGGAAATTAACAATTAGTATAGAGTTGGAATAAAATGTGTAGTCATAGGTGATGTTATTTCATGTATATGTATTTTTATGACCTTTTCTTTTGAACCATATCAAATTTACACAGACAATTTACACAGAATATGCCGTGTCCGACTTTTATGAGTTAACTCAGAAAACAATTAACTTTAAGCTAACATATATTTAACTAACTCATAAGCTAGCTCAGAAATGATGCAAAACTGAGCTATAATATAATTAATAAATTATTTTAAAAATTTGACTTTTCTATTGGCTTTGGATATGTGTTTATTTCTTGAACTGCAGGAGGGATACACTTGAAATTTACAAACAGTAATTAAAGCTTAGTTCATTATATAAACAAGTATAAAAAATAAAAATTAAAGGGTGTTCCAATAGTGGTGTGATTTGCATGTATAAGGCATAAGTTTTGAACCATAATAGGTAGAATCTTGAAATTTTCACAGAAGGTGTATATCTGTGGCCGCTGTAGCAACAAATATTAAAATTTATGGGGTGTTCCGATAGAGAGGTGTTATTCACAAATATGTGTTTATTTCTTGAACTGTAGGAGGCATACACTAAAGATTTACAAACAGTAATTAAAACTTGGTACGCTATATAAACAAGTATAAAAAATAAACCTAAAAATTAAAGGGTGTTCCGATAGTGGTGTGATTTGCATTTATAAGGCTTTAGTTTTGAACCATGACGCTTGTATATCTGTGGCCGCTATAGTAACATATACTAAAACTTATAGGGTGTTCCGATAGAGAGGTGTTATTCACGAATATGTGTTTATTTCTTGAACTTTAGGAGGCATAGACTCAAGATTTAAAAGCAGTAATTAAAACTTAGTTCGCTATATAAACAAGTCTAAAAAAATAAACCTAAAAATTAAAGGGTGTTCCGATAGTCGTGTGATTTGCATGTATATATTATTGGATCTTTACTTGAATTATAAAAACAACAACTTGTGTTTTGTACAAAAGTATGGAAAGTACTAAAAGTTTATTGAGAAAAATTTACATAATTAAATTATTAAAATTTCATTGCATATTTGATATTATTAAATAAAGTATTTTTTTAAACAAGTATACAACAAGTATGTTTAATATTAATTAAATACATATATTTTGTTGACATCTAACACTCCCTCTCAACAAAATATTCTGGTTATAAGATTTCTAAATGTTGGCAATGGCAAAGGTTTGGTAAGGAAGTCAGCCAATTGTTGTTTTGTGGGACAATATTTAAGGTCGATTATTCCATCTTCTTGCAAGTTTTTGATATGATGAAATTTAACGTCTATATGCTTTGTTCTAGCACTGAATTTTGTCGAGGTGATCATTTTAATACAACTTTGATTGTCTTCGTACATTGTAATGGGTTTCCTTGTATTTATATTTATATCATTCATTAATTGCAGCAACCATAAAAGTTCTTGAGCGGCATAAGACGCAGCAATAAATTCGGCTTCAGTTGAAGATAAAGCTATGGTTGATTGCTTCTTTGACGACCATGATATGATGTTGCAACCTAATAAAAATATATAACCACTAGTTGATTTACGATCTCCATCACCTGCCCAATTTGCATCTGTGAAACATTCAATATTTAAGTTAGAATTTGCTCTTAAAATAAGTTTAGAATTTATCGTTGTTTGAAGATAGCGAACTATTTTCTTTGCTGCTTCCCAATCACACTTTCGAGGATTTTCTACTCTTCTACATAATATAGAAACCGCAGCAGCAATATCAGGTCTTGATGTAATAGAAATATGTAGTAACATTCCAATTATTGCTCTGTACTTTTTATTATTTGGTAGTAAGTTTTCTTCTTCCAATATTTTAATATATTCTGGATCCATTGGTATGTAACTCGGCCTTGCATCTTCTAAATTGCTTTCCTGTATAAGCTTATTAATTTTCTCTTTCTGGTGTAGCAAAAAATCTCCCTCAGTATTTCTTTCAATTTGAATTCCTAAATAAGATGAAACAATTCCCAAATCTTTAATTTCAAAATATTTGTTCAATTCTTTGTAAATATCTGTAATCAAATCTTCATTACTGCTACAAATCAATATGTCATCAACATAAATAAGTGCATACACAACTTTTTCATTAATTTGCTTTATATACAAACAAGTATCTGCTTTACTTCTGTTAAATCCAACTTTACTCATTACATCAGCTAATGCATCAGACCAAGATCTAGCAGCTTGCTTTAAACCATATATTGATTTTTGCAATCTACAAACTAAGTTTTCTTTTCCTTTTTGAATAAATCCTTGAGGTTGTTCCATATAAATTTCTTCTTTTATATTTCCATTTAAAAATGCTGATTTTACGTCAAAGTGCTTCACCACATACTTTTTGACAGCGCTTATAGCTAATAATGTTCGTAATGTCACAAATTTACCTACTGGTGCAAATGTTTCATCGTAATCTTCCTTAAATGTTTGAGTATAACCTTTAGCTACTAAGCGAGCCTTATATTTTGGTTTATTAGAACTATCACTTTTAATTTGAAAAACCCATTTGCATCCAACTATTTTCTTTCCTTCAGGTAAGGGTGTTAATACCCACGTTTTGTTCTGCAAAAGAGATTGGTATTCTTCATTTGCGGCATTCATCCAACATTCACGATCAGAACCTTTAATTTTTATCATCTCATCCCATGACTCTGGTGTAATATTATTGCTATTACTAGAAGTTTTCACTAGAAATAACTCATTTAGTTCATGAGACCAATTTATATACTGTTTATCCTTCAATCGTTCAGAACGACGTAACTTAACCTGCTCATTATCATTATTTTCTTCACCCTGTTGTAAAATTTCGTCCTGATCTTCTACAGTGTCATTCTTGTCTTCGTTTTCTTGCGAAACACTTTCCTGGCCATTATGCTGGTTTTGACAATATCCATTTTCTTCAACATTTGTTTCGTTTCTGCATATATCAATTGGAATACAATTACCTTTAAAAACAGATGTAGTTTCTTGATTAGGCTCGAACCGTTCGACGAATTTCACATCCCTACTTATTATTATTTTATTAGATCCTTTCTGCAATATTCTGTAACCTTTAACATTTTCTTCATAACCTACGAGTATACCTTCAACTGACACATTATCAAATTTTTGACGTTTGCACTTTGGAATCTGAACAAATGCTTTGCTCCCATAAATTCTAATATGACTTAAATTCGGTTTTCTATTATACCAGAGTTCAAAAGGAGTTTTACCGACAGATTTATTAGGCAACCGATTTTGAATGTAATTAGCTGCCATTACACATTCAGCCCACAAGTTCTTTTGAAGATTCGCCCCATTTAACATAGCACGTACCATTTCAACTAAGGTTCGGTTCTTCCGCTCAGCAACGCCATTTTGTTCTGGGCAATAAGGAACAGTTCTTTGTAAAATAATACCAGACGTCTTTAAAAATGATTTCATTTCGTGATTAATATATTCACCCCCATTATCGCATCGCAATATCTTAACTTTCTTATTCGTAAAATTTTCTACTTCTTTAACAAATTCTTTGAATTTTGAAAGTACTTCGTCCTTTCTTTCTATAGCATATATTTTTGTGTATCTAGAATAATCATCTACAAATGATAAAAAGTAGTTCTTACCGCTTTGGGATTTAATTTGGAATGGTCCACAAACATCAGAATGTATAATATTTAAGACTTCTTTAGAACGATTTAAGCTTTTCTTCGGAAAAGGGGTTCTTGACAATTTTGACTTTGCGCAAATATCACAAAAGTCCTTCTCATTACATTTTTCTATATTGATTCCATCACTCATTTGTAGTAATTTCCTTACATCAACAATATTTCGATGACCCAATCGACAATGCCATAGATGAACACATCCAGAAAAACATTGCGACACATAGGTTTCATTATTCATTCTTTCGCATAAAATATACAAATTCTCATTCAAAATACCCTCTGCAATTATCTCTTTTTTATTACTTTGTATAGTACATTTTGTGTTGTTGAAATTTATTGTAAAACCTTTTCTAACAATTTCTTTCACAGATAAAAGGCTTCCATTCAGGTCAGGAACATAAAGAACATTTTGAAGAAATATTTTGTTATATTTACCATTTATATACCCATTTCCAATGCCCACTGCATCCAAAGACTTGCCATCAGCTATAAACACCTTACTTGACGATTTTTCAAGACTGCTGAAAAATTTTCGATTACTTGTCATATGTATTGATGCACCTGAATCAATAACCCATCCACGATCATGAGCAACTTGCAAACAAACTTCACCATTTTTATGAAAACCTTCTGAAATTGCTGCATTCTGTTTCTTCCACTTGAAACAATCCTTTTTTAAATGTCCCAATTTATTACAATAAAAACACTTAATTGGCTTCTTCTTTTTAAATAGCTGACCCTTTAAAGCGCTATTATTCTCACCTTCAATACCATTACCTTCACCACGCCTTTCAGATTCATCCAATAACTTTTCCATTACATATTCTAAAGAAATGGATTCTTCTGGTTGTCCTTCAATGGAAGTCACCAAGGCAGAATAAGTTCTTGGCAAACTATTCAGCATTATAGCTACCATAGAACTGTCCTTAATTTCCTCACCACGATCCAATAATTGAGCTCGCATCACGTTGAGGCAATCCAGGTGTTGTTGCATATTTTCACCTTCAGACATACGTTTGTCATATAACTTACGCAGCAAATGCAATTTTGATGTCATAGTTTTACGTTCATGAGCTTTTTGCAATTTCATCCACATTTCTTTTGCTGACCCGATATTTCTTATTAAATGTATTTGAGAACTTTCCACACACATAGCGATTGCGGCTATTGCTTTTTGGTTTTTCTTTCGAAATTCTTCATTTTGTACTTCTGGAGTCGGCTTTTCAATAACATCCCACAAATCCAATTGTATGAGATACATCTGCATCTTGAACTTCCATGTAAAATAGTTTATATTATTGAGAAGTTGAAACACAGCTTTATTCTCCATTTTATCAGTTCTTTTTTTTTTTAATTATATCACAAAGGGTGCTGGGCCCATAACCTATTGGAACTTTACTTGAATTATAAAAACAACAACTTGTGTTTTGTACAAAAGTATGGAAAGTACTAAAAGTTTATTGAGAAAAATTTACATAATTAAATTATTAAAATTTCATTGCATATTTGATATTATTAAATAAAGTATTTTCTTAAACAAGTATACAACAAGTATGTTTAATATTAATTAAATACATATATTTTGTTGACATCTAACATATATAAATTTTTAAAGATAATATATAGACTCTTGAAATTTTCAGAGAAGGTGTATAACTGTGGCCACTATAGCAATGAATACTAAAACTTATCGGGTGTTCCGAAAGTGAGGTGTTATTTGCCTTTATGTCTTTATTTTTTGAGCTATAAGAGGCAACCACTTAAAATTTGTAGACAGTAATTAACACTATGTTCGCTTGCTAAACAAGTATATAAAATGAAACCTTAAAATTAAAGGGTGTTCCGAGAGTGACATACTTTGCGTGTATATAACCTTAGTTTTGAACGATAATAAGTAGACTCTTGAAGTTTTTACAGGAGGTTTATTACTAAAGAAAATTTAACAGATAATAAAAATTAAAGGGTGTTCCGACAGTGACGTGATTCTCATGTATAACGCCTTATTTCTTAAACCGTAATAGGTAGACTCTTAAAATTTTGTACAGGAGATATGTTGCCACGGCCGATATGACAATTACTAAAAATTAAAGGGTGTTCCGACAATAACATATTTTTCACGTATTGTGACTTATATTTTTAATCGTAATAGGTAAAATCATGATATATTCATAGAAAAAGAATTTCCATGGCCGTTATAGCAAATAACAATGCAATTTTCGCGACTATGACTTCGATTTAAAAAATAAAGGGTGCCCCATAAGACATGAAAAAAATAACAACTCGAATTTTTAAAGTCGTACTAAACATAGTACGGAACCCTACGTGTGTGAGACTAACTCGCACTTGACTGATTTATTTAATTTTCAAATGAAAAATAATTTTGTTTTAAATGCTGAAAATAGATTACAAATGTGATGTGGAGAGCGAAAAGGGCCCTTATGTCGTAAATTTTGAAAATACAGTTATTGTTACAATGTAGTAGAGCATAAAATTCTGAACATTTTGACACCAAACATACTGTGATACAATGTCATTTGACAAAGGTATAGCAAGTTGTTATATAAACATTCGGAAACTGGGTTTTTGAGAAAAACACATTTAAAAGTTCAATTTGTTACAAAATCTTTAATTTTCATAATTTCTCTTTAGAAAAAGAAAAATATAAAGTATAGTAACCTTACCTAGTTGAATAATATTGAATAAATATTTAACATCGAATTTTGCTTGTACTGACAATTTTACTTTACCGACATGAGGGCCCTTTCCGCTTTCCTCATCACAAATTTACTACAGAAAAAGGTTTCAGGCATAGACCGAGGTTTTGGCAAAAAATAGCACAATGTAAGGGTACAATTTGCGTACATCTGTTTCACTTAAAATATTTAATGTTTTTATTATAGCTAATTCAAGCTCCTGCCAAATCTCGTAAGGTATATGCAAATTATAACAAGTCATAATCTTTTCTTTTTTACTTGTGTTTTCTTTATCAACGGCTCGTAAGTATTTAGCTCATTTATTTTTAAGTGATTGTATTACGGTTTGCGATGAAATAGCGAAAAAAGAACAAGAGAATCTAGAACAATAAAAAAGTTCATGCATACCATTCCGTAAGATTTGTTGATGCTTTACAAATTCCGTTCGAAATTGAAATTAGTCCGTACTTACCGTTTTATTATGATTCCGTTCGGTTTCATTATAACAAGGAAAAAAAATAAAAATTAAAGAGTGTCCCCATAGGTGACTTAATTTGACGTACATATATTAGCTTTTCTTATAAGCCATTATAATGGATGTTCTTATGGACCGATTCCATATAGAAGCAATGACTAGACTTTTTTAATATTTTATTGACATGACAACCACATCTACATACTTATATAAATAAATCAGTCAAGTGTGAGTTAGACCACACACTTCGGGTTCCGTACTGTGTTTAGTACAACGTTAAATATTCAAGTTGTTAATTTTTTCGTATCTTATGAGTCACCCTTTAATTTTAAAGGAATAGCCTTTAAATTTTAATAATTGTTGTTATAGCGGCCATAGTAATACACTTGCTATAACAATATACATGCGCCTACTTATTGCGGTTCAAAAAATAAGGTAATATACGTGAAAAACATGTCACTGGCAGAACACCCTTTAATTTTTAGTAATTGTCATAACGGCCATGGCAACACATCTTCTTATATAAATTGGAAATTTTAAGTGGTTGCCTCCTATAGCTCAAGAAATAAAGACATAAAGGCAAATAACACGTCACTTTTGGAACATCCTATAAGTTTTAGTATTTGTTGCTATAGTGGCCACATTTATACACCTTCTGTAAAAATTTCAAGACTCTACCAAATCACACCACTATGGGAACACCCTTTAATTTTTAGGTTTATTTTTTTCGACTTGTTTATATAGCGAACTAAGTTTTAATTACTGTTTTTAAATTTTTAGTGTATGCCTCCTACAGTTTAAGAAATAAACACATATTCGTGAATAACACCTCTCTATCGGAACACCCTATAAGTTTTAGTATTTGTTGCTATAGCGGCAACAGCTACACATCATCTGTAAACATTTCAAGAGTCTACCTATTACGGTTCCAGAGATACGGACGGACAGACATTGTAGCGAAAAGAATAGGGTTACCTTTTTA
The DNA here is from genome assembly GCA_949628195.1 of Phasia obesa. NCBI lineage: Eukaryota > Metazoa > Arthropoda > Insecta > Diptera > Tachinidae > Phasia > Phasia obesa. Next base: position 73,937,882 of record OX451216.1, on the reverse strand, counting down.
CCCTTTGGGTACGGAACCCTATTAAAAATGAATGCTTTCCGTTGCTAAGCGCATAACTTGAGAACGGCTTGACCGATTTCGCTAATTTTTTGTTTAGATCTTCATCATAGCCCAACTTAGGTTTTTATTGTAAGAACAATTGACTATGCCCACTTGACCACCCAATTTTTATAATAAAGTCATTACTTTTTGGTCTAGAACAATTCAAAGTTGACAACGCGCATGAAATATGTTAGTTCAATATGTAATATTGAAAATAAAATAATAAGAAATACATAATAAATATAACTTTAAAGTATTGTTTTAATTAATTTAATTGTTGTAGAATGAGTAGATGAAAAAAAAATTTAAAAAAAATTTCTTAACAACAGAATTGTGGTGTAAAAATTGAACATTTTGCATTTTCAATGGACTAGGAAATATAGAGCAGCCCCTCGCCCTATTTGCAGACTTATATCAAATGAAAGATTGAAGTCTCAGCTTTCATTTGAAGTAAAGGACATAAAGCAAAAGTACTTTAAACATACAAAAAAATACAAAAAATACGCAACGCGCACATTCCGTCGCTATACGTATGTTAGCATGCAAAAGCATGTTTACAACTTTTTACTTTTTTTTTTTTTTAATTGTTTACAACTATTCACTTATTGTTTATTGTTTTTTTATTTACATTATTCATTTGATTGATAATTTTTTTGAAGGTCATTGACTTTGGGTTAGATAGTTGCATAATTTTTAATTTAAATTGATAGTGCAAGCTGTTGTTCTTATCTAAGTTGTGTTATGCTCACTTTCAAATGTGGTTAGTTTAATTGTTACTTATATATTGAATTTAGTTGTTACATTATTTATTGGGTTAAGTAATATTGACTGTTTGTAATGATCTCTTTTGATAAGAGAGTAATGATCTCTTTTGATAAGAGATTAGCATTTCTCTAACATATTTTATATTTTATTTTGTGCTCACAAACTTTTTAAAAACAAACTGTAAAATAATATTACATTGTTGTTGTTTTAAATATTATTGATCAACAAACGGTTATTGCAGTTATGTATTTAATTCACAATCTATTTGAGAGTGCAAGTTTATACAAGTTTATGTAAAGCGTTAAAAAAAATTTAAAAAGTCATGGATAATTCAACAATTTCTTATACTGCAATTTCTGATATTTGGATCGATTGCAATAAAGATATTGATGTTGTTGTTGGAGTCATAGCAACAAAATTCAATGAAATTTCAGACTTAATTATTAAAAAATTTCGTGATTTTTTAATAAAATATTTCATACCAAAATTAAAATCCAAATGGAACAAATCTGGGCGAATAAAAAGAAAATTTTTGGCTGATAATGAAGAATGGCTTGCAAAGCTTTACACCATATGTGAAGAAACTTTGGATGATGAACAACCAAGCACTTCGCATTCCGTTAAGCGTGGACGACCTGTAAAAGCTTTCGAAGAAAGCCAAGAAAGGTCTAAGAAAAGTAAAATATCTAAATTTTGTGAAAGTTTTCCAAAAGACTTGATAGTGACTGCTGCTAAAAAATATGAAAAGAGTGAACAATTCAAATCATTTACACCAGAGAAAGCACTCAGCCTTATAATTGATGCTTCATTATCAAGACACCAATATGAAGTTTTAAGAAGCTCTGCAAAAGAAATTGGTTGTGATATATTCCCACACTATAGCAAAATATTAGAAATTAAAAAAAATTAGAATACCATGATGATGTTAAAAAATTATTGATAAAATGAAAAAAAATTGTTCTTTTTTATTGCATTTCAATAGGAGGTGGGAGTAATAGTGGGCGTGTTATTGTAATATTTGCATGAAATATTTTAAATGTATATAAAATACGGTAATAATAAATTTGAAGATTGTACCTAAAATATTTTAGAAAATATGGCACTTTTTATGTTGAGGTTGTATGGGTGATGGGGGTAAAAGTGGGCCAAAGTTCAAAATTTTTTTCCGATAATGTTTGTAACAATATAACATTTAAGTATACCAAAATTGAAAGTTATACCTAAAGTATGACGGTCAATACGGCATTTTACAAATTTCGAATGTATGGGAGGTGGGCGTAAAAGTGGGCGAATTTTCTTACTTTTTTTTTTTTTAACTGGAATTGTCTCAAAAAAAACCTGTGCAAAATTTCAGAGATCTACAATGACTCCTTGTATTTAATGCCGGCGTTGTCTCACTGTGAGTCGTACCTTGAGTATAAACTGAACTATAGTTATCGTGAGAATAGATTGCGTTTGGCCATTTTCTTCCAAGTGTTTTTTGTGGGTGGATGCAGCGATGCGCTTCGGGGATAGCTAGTATTCATATAAAATATAATATCGACGATTAATAATGAAAAAGAAAGGTCTGCAGAAGAGGAAAGTTCTGAGCAAGAACGACTCCTATAGTTACACGCATTTCAACAAGACCTTGTTACAGGTCTTGTTGCCTGTTAGGAACGTCCATTGCTGAAGACTAATTATCTAACTTCTTAAGACTCAGCTTGTTTTGCACTCGGTATAAAAGCCAAATATCCTTATAAAGATAGTCATTATGATGGAATGATTTAGTAGTGATAAAAAAATGAAAACTGTACAAGACATCTCAAACGAAATTTTTTTGTCAGAAGTGCAACTTACATTTATGTTGTTCCTATGCCAAAAAAGTTTTTTCTATCACCATAATTAAAACAAAATATTGGCTTTTATTTTTCATAATAAATTCTTTTTTTTAATAAATAAGTCATTAGTTATTTTAAATGCCATAAACGGTCAAGGATGCCCTAAGGCCACCAATAGTTTTTATTCAGACTCTAACATTAAAAAAATTTAAAAATAAAATCATATTACTTTTAACTAGATTTTTACTTGAAAAAAATCCGAGTTATAGGATCAAAATTAACCTTTTCAACGTTAAAAAAATTTTTTTAAATCTTATTTTTTCTGCATTAACATCGTAAACCATATAATATATTATAATAAAAATTTAAAATAATTTTTGAAAAAAATTTCAGCAGAAACATTATAAGCCACATTAATTTTTGAAAACAGCGATTTTCGCTATGTTACTGTTTTCCATCTTTAAAGTCGATTATACCAAAACATTTTACAGTGAAATATGATTTAAAAATTTTGTTTATTCGAGTGAGTTTTAATCTGAAAGACACGAAGACACGTTTTCTTCAGTAACAACATTTGCATTGGCATTATTGGAATAAAAACTAAAATTGGAATGAAAACTTAAACACTAAAATAGATACCAGATAATCAGCCTTATTACGGATGTCGTTGTCACACTTCGACAACAACAATATTGTAATAGATTAAAGAACACAATCAGAATTTTCTGATAGCCCGTAATAGGGTTGAATACGTTTACTATGTAAATAGCGAGCTCTTCTTGCTTAACAAAAACTCCAAATTAAATATTAAAGACTAAAAGAATAAAAATATGTTTTAATAATTTTTTATTTTCTCTTCATGTACTCTATTTTGGATGAAATATAAAATTTAATAATTCGACAATAACAAACTTAAAGAAATAAGGTGTCATTATAAAATAAAATTATTTAATCGTCAGCAACATTCAAATTTAAATTTGCTTTACCCGTTATAGAACCAATAAACATTTCTTCATCGCCACGCAACGACAGACCTTCAGTGCCATCACACACTTTACGTTCGCGTATCATAGCACAACGTTCCCAGCGAGAGTCTTGACAATTTTTGCAACTAACTTTGGGGAATTTAAAGACCGAGACAGTGCGGTTACCACAACTCTTACATTGAAAGAAACGTTTCTCGGCATCGACTACCTTTAAAGGATGACGCTCCTCCTTACAACGATCCGATGCGGAAAAGGCAGTATATTTGCAGATCTTACAGATGACTGCTTTGCATGGAATTTTAAAAGTATTCAACATTTTTTCTTCCAAGATCTCTTTTTTCTCTAGTTTATTAAAGTATTTCTCTTGCTCCTCACGCTCGCGTATATCAACTAAATTGGTGTGCGAAGAAGAGGCTTCCATAATACGCTGTATGCGTGTTTTGCGATCTTGATCTCTTTGTTCCTCCTCCAGTTTTTGTTTTTTTGATTCGTGCGACATGAATAGTTTATTGAGATCGTCAATGGCACGACGTTTACCATCCCTCGTGCCACGTATAGAATTTGGATTAGCCTTTTCTATGGGAGTTTTCTTTAAAACATGCAGTGCTTTAATTTTAGCCAACTCAGCTTTTCTATCCCCAATATTAACTTCTATGCAAAAATTATCTTTTGACAACTTTGGAGATTTTTCGGTGGAAGCAAAAGAGAATTCACGATTTTTGAATTTCTCTGGTATTGCTGGTATTGAAGTAGATGTTGAAGCTGAAGGTGCAGGTACAGATGCAGATGCAGACGCAGGTTTATTTAAACTCGTAATCGGTGTAGAAGGCAGTATATTTGGATATAAGGAATCACTTGATCTTTGCGTATTGGTTGCGACAGGCATTGTTTTTACTTGTGCTTCACAACTCTCTTCAGAAATTAGAGATTTGCTTTTGGATTCTGCCTGCAAAATCTTTAATCTTTCTAAATCTCGCAACCTCTGCTTCGCGGAAGATTCGACATTACCGGCTACTTTTGATACAGGACCCTCTCGAGATGCATACGGAACATTTGTTACTGCCATAGACCTTGGTGTAGATGCATGATTAACACTACTGGCAAATGGGGATACGGCATATTCTGATAGTGAACTTATTCTAGAATTATCTTTTTGTGTTAATTTAGCACTTTTTCTAGCTGGAACAGCTGAAAAAGATTGTCCACCATAAAAAACTTCACTTTTACCTAGTACCTTGTTGCGCAAATCGTTTAAACCTCTTCCAGCATTAGCCGATTGCAATTCCGATCGTTTTGACATTTTATTAAACTCTTGCTTCATATGAAATATACAACTGTCGCACTCACTAAGATTTACAATAGCATTACAGACATCTCCGTTACGTTTTGTTGCTTTACAATTACCAAAATCTTTTGACTGCCCCAGTATCATTACCTTTTGGGCAGTATCTATTGAAAGACATGCGACGTCTTTGCTATCAGCTCGTTTTTCGAAAATAGTTGGATTCAGAACTGCTATACACATGCCCTGGGCAGTTTTCCACAAATCTTTATGGGCACCTTTGAAAAGAAATAATGATACGGTTTTGATATCACCTTTTAAGTCAGATACACGCCATATAGAGTAAGGTTGATCTTTTTTGCTCATCTGCACAGGACTTTTATTCACTATTACACCGGCAATAACCCAATCCTTCGAAAGATCACCTCTTTGTGTATGAAAAGCTATTGAAGAAAATGCCACTGAATTGCGACCGTTCATACGTTCCGAAAGCATAGTGCTAGACACTAAGGGATTAATAATACGTAAACCAAACACAGGATCAGTGTAAACAGAACTATTGGTAACTTTAGCGGGCAGAGACTTTCGTTCTTGATTTTCACTTTTATGTTCCGACACATTTTTGAAGGAGTCACTAATAAGGGACTGTCTTTTGGTGGGATTATGCGGATTTTTAATATGCATTGGCAAAGATTTACCACCTTTATCCGTGTCATTATTTTTATCTCTTAGAAATTTATCTATTTCATAATCGGCCTTCGACTCCTTTGCCGCTTGTTTTTGTTGCTTTAATTTTTTATTTATATCACAGCCATACTCATTGTACTTACGTTCTAGAAAATTTTGTATTTCTTCATCGTCGGAAGAATCTATATCCTCCCTTGTACTTGCCACTTGTTTTTCGATATCTCTCTCAAGTTGTTTGTCCACTTCGTAGCCAAAGGCCTCAGCAAAGGTTGCATCTTCTTTTAGTCGAGGACGAGATTCCTTTTTTGTTCTTTCATCTTCAACTATATTTTCTTGTTCATCAGCTTCGCCCAATATTTTTGCAAGAGCCAGAATTTCATCGTCGTCATCAATTGATTCACTGCTGTTATTTTTCTCCTGTGGACTCATTTTTTTAACTCGTTGTTTAAAGTTTCATTTAAAAATTACAATTTAAATAAAACCAGCCAAAGAGGATTTAACAGAAAATAACTTTACAATAGAAAATACTTGGCGCTATTTTTTTCAAAGATAACACTTGACCGATATATATCGAACAGTTGTACAAAAGTTTTCTAGATATGGAATGGTTGTAAAAATTTAAATCTTTGTATATTATTACGTAAGACAAGATAACAACCTTTTTTTAGCAAACTTTTTTTCAAAATGTAAACAAACGGTAAAAGTGTAAACAAATTGTTGCAAAAATTAGCGATTTTGAACTCGATTAAAAATAGTTAATTTAAATTCTATTTTAATTCTTAAACATGAAATGTAAAGCCTGTTGACTATAGAATCAGATTTTTTGTTGTCATTTTTTATTTAAAGGTGGTATTCATTAAACATATTACATTAGTTTTTTTAACTTATTAACTTAATTATTTGGGCTTAAGTTCTTAATTATAAACAGATAAAGAAAAATTAGACACCAGGAGAGTGGAATGCATTTTCTAGACAGCTTTTCTGTATCGGTAGGCAAGTGTTAATGTATAAGTGTTGGTTTTTAAAGAAAATTCCCCAAAGCACCTAAACTGCACATAGTTGTATAAAATGTTTTGTAAAACAAACATATTTTTTTACATTGACTGCATTTACAATAGACAGAACAGGGCAGACACATTTTTGATTTATCTTTTTCTCTGTCTTAACGCTTTTACAGTTGGACATAACAAGACAGACAAATTTGTACACATTCTACTTTCGGATTTATTTACTTTACATATGTGTGAGTGTTTGAAAACCTGTGGTACATGTACTTTGTTAAGAAATTTTAAGCAAGTACACGCCGACTTGAGAAATATAATGTGAAGCAACACGGAAAAAGCGAAAAGCAGAAAAGAGATACGAAAAAATATCCAGTACGATAGTCATGAAATACACACCTCTTCAACCCCTTGCCGACAAATCTCGTCTGTCTGCCCTGTTTCTGTCCTATTGTGAAAGGGGACATTCAATTTTAGATGCTAAAATTAAATATTACTTTTGTTTTTAAATAAAAATATAATTTTGAATTTTTGGTAATATATATATGTGCGAAAAACGTGTTATTGAATAGCAATTTTAAATAATTATTATTTTGTTATGAAAATTTTCATCCCATAAAAGACAAAAAAATACAATACTGTGAAGAAATAAATTACACCTAATAAATGTCAACAATGTACCTGTATATGTGTCTAGAAAATGCATTCCACTCTGCTGGTGTCTAATTTCTCTTTATCTCTTTACAATTAAGAACTTAAGCCCAAATAATTAATTTAATTTATTAGTTTTTTAACTTTTAAATTTAGGTTTTGTTAATATTTTCCGGAAAACCTAAAACCTTAATCTAAACAAAATGTATACCATTTTAAAGATGGGATTCACAAGTAATATGAAGACAATCCCAGTAACCATTTAGGAGATAACCGGGTTTTCGCGAAATAATTTAAACATCAATAGTTCATTACAACTTTTCCGAAAACTGCAAGCAATTGACTTTTCGGAAAAGCTAAAATCTTAATCTAAACAGAAGGTATACCATTTCAAAGATGAGGTCAATACCAACAATTCATAAGTAGTTTGAAGTATCCGAGTAGCCGTTTGGGATATCACCGAAATAATTTAAAAATTAATAGTTCATTACAACTACTCCGAAAACCACAAGACTTTTTCGGAAAACCTACATACGTTCGATAGAGGACAGAAATTCGAATCAAAAGAGGAATATTCGAAAAGACTGTACTAAAAGAGTTATTAACCTAGCAAGCTTTTTTTATTTACAAAAATTGTGAAAACTTATAAATCTTTCATTATTATCTCGAAAACCATTCCGCATGCTCGTATGCCACGGTATACATTTAATAAAGGATACAAATACGAATCAATCGTGGAATAGGGTTTTTTTTGAAATGACTTTACGAAAAGATTTTTTAACCAGTAACCTTTTTTATTTACAAAAATTGTGAAAATTTTTTAAAATTATTTATTAATATCTCGAAAACCATTCCGCCTACGCACATGCCGCTATATGCAATTAAAAAAAATCGAATCAATCGTGATATAGGATTTTTCTGAAAAGACTGTGCGAAAAAAGTTATTACTCCAGCAACCTTTTTTATTTACAAAAATTGGGAAAACATAAGTTTTTTATTAAATTCTCGAAAATCATTCCGCCTGCACATGGTATTGGGGTTTTCTCAAAAGGTGCATAGCACATTTATTTCTTAAATAAAAAAAATTATTACTGAAAAATATGCTTCTACAGTCCACAGTATTTTCATTCCATTTGTTTTAATTAAAATACAATTTAAAATAACTGTTTTTCATTGATTTAGAAACTGCTATATTTCTGTCACAATTTGTTTACATTATTTTCAGTTTATTTACATTTTGGAAAAAGGTTGCCAAAACAAAAAAAGATTCCTAAAAAAAGTTTTTTAACTTCTCCTCGACTTATATAACAACAACTTAATAGCAGTATATAGAAAAATTTTCTCACATGTGAAAAAATATATATATTGAGAATCAACTACTTAACAACTTTTTTATGTGTCTGTGTTGTTATTGTTTCTTAGAAATACACGTGCGTGAGAAAAATGTAAATAAAAAATGTAAAAATATTACAAAGTTTAAAGACTTGCAAACACTATAGTTTTAAACTATTAAAGCATTTTTAAGCGGTAATTAAAAGGAAGTAGGAATAAGATGTATTAAGTGTCATTTGCGAGAAATTAGCCACTTAGGCGCTACCCGCCAACAATCTTTTATAAGGCGTAAATTGCGCTAAACAGTATTTTCCCTATAAAATCCGTAAATTGGTCGCTACCAAAAATCTGAAAACTGGGATTGGTAGCCATTAGTAGTAGGAATAAGATGTGCTAAGTGTCATTTGTGAGAAATTAACCGTTAAGGCGCTAAACGCCAACAACCTTTTATAAGGCCTAAACGGTTAATTTCTCGCAAACGACAAATGTCGTAAATAACCAACATAATATTAGGTACCTGTGGTGTTTTCCTTTTAATTATCGTTTAAAAAATATTTTGAATCTATAGTTTTTACAAGCCTTCAAACTTTGCAATATTTTTAAATTTATTATTTACATTTATCTCACGCACGTGTATTTCTTAGAAACAACAACACAGGCACATAAATAACGTCGTTAAGCGGTTGATTTGTAAAATATTTATTTCTTCACGGCGATACAATTTTCATTGTTTACTTTCAACCTTACATTTTTTGTTTTGGTAATATTTTAAAAGCGCCATTGCTATTTAGAGCTAGTGGTTCTCTTCTTACACATTGAAAATATGCAATTTACGTTTCTTCTCTTATTTTACTTTGATTATATTTTTTATTCATAATTTCTTTTGAACATTGCAATTCATCGGCTTCTTGTCTTATATTTTTCCATCATTTGCCGATATAATTTAGTGATATTAAAGCAACATTTTTTCGGTATGTCATATATTTTGGCAAATAAAAAGGTGAAAATATTTATCTAAAGTAATTTTACAAAACACAAATAATTATAATATTATCAATTTAATACAAAAATTCCATAAGAAATTTCAGTGTTTTTGTAAATCAATTTCGGAAAAAAACTGCAGACCAGTTACAAAGAAAGGAAAAATAAGCCCACAAAAAATTTGTTGCAATTTTCTGTGGAATCCATTCAACCAATAAGTGTTAAATAAAAAAGAAAACATCTGAACTTGCACAAACTACTAAAAAGAAAGGTCAGTCTGAAATGGAAATTAAATTTATTTTTGTGGTTTTTTTTGGTTATAAACATAATTTAGTTTCACTTAAAATCGTTGAAATAAAACTATTCAAGGCCACCATTTTCGTATCTATTAATCTTTCCATCCAATCAGGAGAAACCATATTTTCATTTATTTTACATTTATAGTTGACGGGAGGCACATGCATGACACGTGCTTATTTTATTCTTAACTCAGCTGTTTCGAATTTGTTATTAACAAAATGGAAGACATGTTGCATTACACATGCCTTAGATGAATACTTACCGGGATATTTTTTAGAAAAAGACGAATGCTTAAAACAAATCTCGGATTCATATTAAGAGTTTTTAACTAGAACTGAAAGATTTTCTGAACAAATAGTAGTTTCTGAGCTGGTCTCCGTTGTTGTAACAACTCACCTGTAGCCGTAAGTTCTCCCTGTTAAGATACACCGTAAATTGTTTAATAAAATGTATGTACATATGTACCACTGGCTTAACATTTCGGGGGCTATAGAAATTGTGTACTCCTAGTCGGTCGTACCCATAGGCCATTCTCCATAGGAGAATAGCAAATAACCTCATGCTTTAAAGCGCCAGGAACTATTTGTTTACGATACCAGCAGAGTGCCTGTGTGATTATCGCTTATCCGAAATTAATCTTTATTATAATTGTGTAAATTCTGACAGTCATATATCAAAGAGGCGAACGTGCGTTGGCCTATTAGAACAATAAAATAAATGACTAGTATCATAAGGGCTTTGTGAATATACTGAGGCAATGGTTAACTAGGTATTCGTGGTATAAGTTGAGAATACCTGTTGTTGTTGTAACAGCTCTGTTGCTGTCGGAAGTACTTTCCTGAAAATATTTAATTTATATATATGTAGGTGTTAATGATTGTAAATATGGGTCACATGGCTAGAACTTGAAGCTGGAGAAATTGTGCCACCTCAGTCGTTCTTAGCCATAACAAAAGTCCTGTCGGATGTGCCTAGAAGGGTGATCTTGGTAGAGTATTCGATGGTTAGGATGACTTGGCAGGTGACATGCCTGCTAGAATTGCCTGGTAAACAACTCACTGTGTTGTCTGACCGGCAGTATCTTGGTTTCCTCATCCCCAGATGAGCCACATTGGTCATCTTGACACATGCAGTTGCAATTCGGAGTGCATTATTTTGGGTCGTTTGTAAGACTCGCCATTGGGTGTTACTTAGAAAAGATGTCCATATAGGGCAGCGTAATTTAAGACGGAGCGGCAAATCGAAATATACGTCACTGTAATTGTTTCTTCTGTCATGCTCCAAGAGGTGCCAGCGAGAGCTTTAAGAACCTTATTTCTAGATTTCACTTTTTGTCTGATATAAGTGGCGTGCGAGGAAAAGTGAAGGATTTTTGGGTTGTAAACCGTAGGGATTCGTCTGCCTTCAACTAAGATGTTTAATTCCGTCCTTACTTCCTTCGTCTAAGAAGTGAAAAGAAACACCGACGACTTTGAATGTGATAGCTGGATTTTACGTTCTTGCAGAAATTCCACGATGATGACCATATAATTAGAAATCCTGGCACTTATTTCTTCAATCTGAACACCAGATGAGTAAATTGTGCAGTCATCTGCATAAGAAACCATCATGACATCTTGGGGTGGTGCAGGAAGCTGGGCATGATAAATATTGAAGAGTAAGAGTGACAACACTCCTCCTTGTGGCACGCCCATTTTTATCTTGCGGTAGCCTGATTTTTGGCCCCTAAACTCAACGAACGCTTGTCTGGCACATAAGTAATTAGCAACCCAGCGTTTGAGATAGTTGGGAAGAGTAGATTGGGTAATGTCATTTATCAGCACACAGTGATCTACCGTGTCAAATGCCTTGGATAAATCTAAGGCAGCAACAATTGTTCGTTGACACGACCTTTGCGATCTGTGTAGCTATCATGTTTAAAACCGTTGTTGTGCTGTTGGTTTCTCTGAAGCCGTGTTGGTGTGAGGCAAGCGGGAAATGCTCTTTAAGTGTTGGTAACAGTAGCGCTTCCAAAACCTTTGCTACAGGTGATAACAGGAAGATCGGGCGGTATAAGTCTCCTTTTGTAGCGGGTTTATCTGGTTTTAGAATTGGAATGATACGCGCGACTTTCCAAATCTCCCAATTGGCGCATCGAGAGCGTTGAAGATTTTTGGTTCTCCTTATTATTGCTCTTTTGGACCGATTCTGCAGAATGGTGTGTTCTATAAATTGTCTGCAGAAGAGTTGTGCGCATTTTTTGCATCTGTATGCTGGGTATCGTTGAAGCCTATAGCTGCGAGATTATTACTTCTAGTCGAACTAGATAGACTCTTAATGGTAGACCATAACTTTTTTGAGCTTACTGAGCATTGGTTGAGGTGATCTAACCATTTATTGCGGCGATTTTCATTAACGAGATTATATATCTCTGCCGTCAACTCATAAATTCGCTCATTTGCAGGGTTGGATATGCGCAGTTGATCACGCTCTTGTGCCAATCGAGCTGCATTAGATGGAAAATGTGGTCTAACATTAGGAATTCTTCCTGCAGGGATAAAGCGCATAGCATCCTTGAGAATTACTTCTCTTAGGATTTTTTCTCCCTTCCTGGCACAGATGGGGTGGGGCTGTTGGCGGAGAGTGTCATCAACAAGTTTTGAGAAGCGCTGCCACTTGGCTTTATTGTAGTTAATAAATGTGCGCTTATTAGGCTCCACGAAGTCGCTCGGTTTCTCTGCAGTGATCAAGATGGGGATGTGGTCAGAATTAAACGCAATATTGCTCCATCTCGGTGTCAATTGCGTTTTCATGGGTAACATCCACTCATTAACCTAAATTGAAGAGGGATGTTTTAGTTTAGGACTTTTTAGCATCTTATCCATTTATGGCTGCAGTGTCCGCCTGTTGATGAAATAGTTTTTTTCGGTTAATTAAGCGGGATAAGGTCCCGGTTATCACTGAGATAGCAACGGAAGACCTACTGTATGTTTCGAAGAAATTAAAAAAGAAAAAAATGTATCCTAACTATGTATATAATGGTTGGGATGACCTGGCTGGCAGATCACTTGCCATCAATAAATGGCTGGTGAGCAGCTCGTAATGTTGTTTGAGAGGCAATGGCTTAAGGTACGGTAACATAACGCAAATATTTGCCTGAAATCGTTAAATATTTGTTTTCCATAGTCTGACCACAAAATAAAATTGATAGGCAAACAACAATACAGCTGATTCTTGGCAAAAAAATATATGCCGGCAAACTCATCGGCAAATATTTTTTTCTTTTTTGTGTAAGTAATTATTTGTTCTTACAAAGTTTTTGTAAGAGCAAATAGGGGCAAACTATAGTTGCTTCCAGCAGAGTTTTTTGCTTTTAAAACTTTATTATTAGCAAATAAAATAAAATTACACATGATAACAGACTGTTTTTAGGGTTCGTACTTAAAGGCTAAAAACTTAACCATGCATGCATGCTTTGGATCACCTGCTGGAATGTCGGGTGCCCTCCCCCCACCTTTAAACCTGAAAAGGTAGAGGGAGACCACTACGTGTAGGCAGGCTCGAGTGGTGCTCAAGGAGGCCATGTGAAGACCATTAAGGTACTCAGATACAATAAAAGTACCTTAAGCTAGATACACAGCTGCGTTGGTGGCAGTTTATGAAAACTTCAAGTATCATCTAGCCAAGATGATACTTGAAGTTTGTTAATTTTTGTGCCTGTACAAATGCAATATGTTCATATAATCTTTTCTTTAAGCTTTTTTAATTATCTTCTGCATATATAAATTTTTATTTTTAGGAAATAAATTTATATGTTTTGACAACTTAATCAAATATTTTCTCTAGTCTGACCACACAGCAAACATGTTTTCCCAAATATCTATTTGCTTTTGTTTAGTCTCCTCATATATTTGGCCCACATTTGTCTTCGTAAAACAAACAGTTGCGATTCATATTGCTTCAATAGTTGTATTACTGGACATGGTTGAAGACGGCAAAACAGAACACCCTTATGTCTGCTATTATACTGAATAGATAATATTTATCAGATGAGGGCAAGCAAAACTAATTGGCAAAAGGCTGTAAGCCAGTAAAACTAATGGTAAAATTAATTTTAATAAATTTCTTCTCGATCTGCATATTCGTACATGTTCTGTAATTCTACATCCACTCAAAACTGAAGCATTTTCACATGCATGTTGTTTTCGCTTTTTTAATATATAAAGAAAATTATGTCAATGTAAAACACAGAACACTATCTCATTTTCTGAGTGAATGTGGAAATACGGAACAGGTACGATTTACATATATAGAATTTATAAATCTTTGTTAAGACTTTTCAAAGTACTTCATCAATCTACAAGTTGAGTTGTAATTCGGGCCAAATTTCATCGTTTTACATTTTATTGCTTTCGGGTTTTAATATTTTATAGAGTTGAGTAAACCCTCATTTACTTTAGCGACATTTGTTTTAAAATAATATTCTGTAAAAGAAAAAATCAAGTGTATAATTGCAGGTTTGGCTGAGTTGAGGGAAAACAACCACCTATTTAATTTTTTTTGTTTAATTTGCTCACTAAACTGCTGTTAGGCTAAAAATTGTTTTTTTATTTTATGACACTTCGTTTTTTAACACTCCTCAAATTGACAATTTGTCAAACTATAATATTTCATTGAAATTATTTAAAGGGTTACCGAAAAGGAATTTTAACACGTTCGCGGAAGGGTATGCTACAGCAGCATTGATTTTCATAGTGTAGCACAATGACTATTACAACTAATAGCTGAATAGCATTCATGTCTACTTTTCTAGATTAGATTGCTAGGATTAGATTGTGTTGGTCCTGGGCCGTTGTAATGTTGAGGAAATCGCTGACGAACTTGCGAGATTGGAAATCGGTAGGATGAGAGATAGGTAGTAGGACGCATATACATAGGTCTCTCGTTTTCCTTTTGTCTTTCTTAGTTTTTTAGTTTAGCTGAAGGGAATCATTGTCCCTCCGGGGCTTTGTAGTTCGAAATGTCAAAAAACATAGAAGAAAATTGAGAAGGCAAGTATGTGTTTTATTGCCTTCTCAATTCTACACTATAAAATTTCTGAACACATACAACTTTTGACATGTCGAACTACTAAAAATGGTTTTACATGGCATTTGTTTGTCATATGATTTGTCAGTTTGATAACCCATATGTAATTTCATGTGTTTGTCAAAATAGACATTTTACATACGGTTTATAATTTTTGCTTTCAAATGTGCATGTGTAATTACATCTGACATAAAATATAATATTAATTTTTCCGCCACACAGTTTTGTATTGACAACCACAGCTAATGCAAATGTGCAAACGTAGTGCTTTTGGCACGCTTTTAGTGCTTTTGGTACCACAAAAAAACCTAAAATAGTAAAATATCAAGTTTGCATTACAGGATGTCAAATGCTTTGTCGCATCAAAATAGAACACGTTCTAAATGAAAAATGTCATATGTATTGTACACATGGAAAATACACATGTTATGTTTAATAGGGTTTACACGACGTGTATAGAATTTACATATGGAAAAGTGACAAGTCATATGACAAATACACGTCGTGTAAAAGCACTTTAAATCAGCTGGGCGGACGAAACTACCTAGTAAGATAAATATACCTTGCTCTTTCTAGTGATTTTACCTTGTAATACATACCTTGATTCAAAAGAAAGTAATTTCAATTATTAATTAGTCGTCAAAACATACAATTGAAAACTTGAAAATTAAAAAAAATATTGTACATATAAAAATATTTGTTACATTAAAACAATTGTTTTCTTTTCAATTGTTTTATTGTTAAACATAAAAAGGTCGAATAACAAGGATCAATTCCAATTCTGTTTTAAAATTTGTTACACATGTACATATAAACAATCGTTTCTGATAAGATGGTGATACGACTCGTGAAGTACGTGAGGTTATACAGAAAGGAATTTTTAGTAATAAACCCATATTTTGAGAGTCTTTTTCAAGCTGCAAATATAAAAATTTCGAGAAGTCAGTCTTGTCTACAATCTAAAATACGTCATATGGTAAGTGACCGACTATAATTTTACGCTTTTGGTTTCTCGATTCTCGTTCTGTAAGTTAAAATTTTGCTCCTGAAGAAGAATCAGTCAATGGAAAATTGCAATTGGCACCAACGGGATATATGTGAAAGAACTGCATAAGAAAATTGTTTGTTAGCTACTCCCCTTATTTCAAATACTAGGTGCGATCCCGTACTTAACATTGCGAACCCTCGGGATCCCAATTATACCGATAACTGTTCCTGTACTGCAAAATAGGGTAAAAGTAGCCTTCTTGCACGAAACGGCCCAAATTTTTTTCTTGGGAAAATACAAAACAATCAGTTGTATGTTTGTGAAGTTAAATATGTCAGTTATATACGTTTTTGACGTAACGACTTGCGTAAAACATATTTAAGTGTGAAGATAAATATGTTTATGACGTAACGTCTTACACACTAAAGCCTAGTACTCTGTTCAAATTTGTGAAAAATGTTGATCAGCATTTATTATTTCACAAGGAAAATTTGACATTTAAAATGTGGTGTTTATCACGCAATTTGAAAGAATTTAACGATTTTATTGCTTTTAAATATACCACATTGTTTTACAAAATTTTCCACAAAAAAATCATGAAAAAAATAGAGGTCGGGATTTCGACGGATTTATACTTGACTATTTTCACGATGATGTCTGTGGCTGGATGAGTGTGTATGCCACTATTTTTGTGGAGTTTGTACAGGTCATACCGTTTGACATATCAAAATGAAATTTAGTATGTGCCTTTGGTATGTGGAGATGAAGAGCTGTATAGTTTTTGGGCATAATCGGGAGGGGGCAAGGGGTAGTTTCCTTACCACCAAATTTTGTGAACGCTCTACAGGTCATACCGTATGACATATTAAAACGAAATTTAGTATGTGCCTTTGGAATATACTTTGAACTTATATTCTTTATGTAATATATCCCTACAAATATCTGTTTCCATTGGGTATGGTAAAGTTGATTGTAGGCCACTCCAGTTTTATTATGGGTGTAGTTTGACAGCATTCCGCATGAAAAACTGAACAGTGTACGAGGCAAGGCACATTCATCAGGTAACCGCACTACGAAGGGGAAATATTAAGACGAAAATTTTTTAATTTTTTTATATGAAATTTGATAGTTCTACTTCCATTTAAGGGGCAAAATTTTAAGTTTAACTGTCAAAATACAAATAAAATTTAAACAATTTCAAGACCTACTGAATTAAATAAACAAAAATTCATATTATTTTTATTGAACAACAGTTATCAAATTTGTTTCTCCAAAATATTTTGGTTAAAGTGGCCAAATGAACAGGTGGCATCCAATACCACCACATGGATAATATAGACTAGGGTTCCTTCTAATACGGGATATAAGCTTTTTTTCAAATTGAGTTTAAGAAAAAAGTTTAAAAAACTCAATTTTTTACTATATGAATTCTGTGAAGGATTTTGGCCAGAGTGGCTAAATGAAGAGGTGGCGTTCAATACCATCACATGGTGGTATTGAACGCCAACGAAAAAAGGGTCAAATTGACCCATAAAGAGACCAGTTAGAGGGTTAAGATCTTCCACAAAAATAATCCTCATACAATTCCACAATACAACTCTGACCATAAGAATTCTCTCAGACATTAACATACAGAATTTTTTTCATATAGTATAATGCTCCCTTCGACCAAAAAATGAAAACTTTGACCCACTGTAAATAAAACTCAGACGTGCTGGACCATAAGTTTGTTCCACAAAAATGATCTACTCAACATACCCTTTCAGAATTATAGGGTAGCTATTCTGTTCCAAAAATGCTGTTGGACAGTGTTATTTTTTGTTTGGAAAACTTCTAAAAATTTATTTTTTTTTTTTTATTTAAATAATGGTTTAAAAAGGAGAATTTAGATGTGTTCGCTGCATGTGTTATTATGTTAAAAAATGTAATTTTAATTGTGCTAAAATATCAAAGTTTTTATTTTTGTTTTCTGTTTCTTTATTTTATATTTGAAGTTATATGGCATTTTCGAGTTCATTGTTGTTGCCTGTTGTTGTATTGTTGTGTTTGTAGCTCTATCGATGCCACCGCGTAACGCAAATACGCCTTACTTATACCCATGGCATATTAACAAGGTAGACTCATTAGTACAACAACGAAAACCGCAGGCATTTTGTTTATGTAAAAAACCCTTTGTGTCATAAACAAAATATTAAAACAAAACAAACAACACAATTTTTTTATTTTTTCCGAACAATTGGAAAACTTTTAAGGACATTAACAACACGGGCAGAAAAGTGCAATGTCATGTGGCCGAAATATTCTAAAAATTTAATCAATACAAACACTATTTCAAAGAAATATAATAATTTAAATTTAACAAATTTTACTTTTTGATTTTTTTATTTCTTTAAAAAATGTAAACAATGTAAATGTAAACAATATAAAAATACATAATAGAACATTTTTTTTTTTTCACACAAAATTAGTTTTGTTATTTATTTATGTACATTAGAATGGGTCAATTTGTATTCTACGAGGAATTCTAAGAAGGTTTCCCGAAGAAACCATGGGTCTAAAATCAAAATAGAGCTTCCCGTTTTTTTTTTTTATTTTTCAACTTTTCGTTTTTCATTATACTACAATATAACATTAGAATTTTGTATGATAAAAAGCAAAGTTTCTCGTTAAAAACGGGATGCTCGATTTTGATTTTAGACCCATGGTTTACCCACTCTAATGCACATACATATAATTATTTATTTATTTATTCATTCATTCACAGCTATAACATACTACTCAAAAAATTATCTGCATAATCAATAATATAATCTTAATGTACTAGATATAGATAAAGATGATGAGCAAATTATGAAAACTATAAGGAAAATTAAAAGTAAATAACTATGACCCTTACACAAAACGAGCGCTCCAAAATAGGTGTTAACATTGGAATCTTCAACTGCCTATTTCTAATAGATCTTCGAATTCAAACAAATAAGTATTCCGACACCTGTAACTTAAAGGTCTTATAAAAATGTAGCAAGTTTATAATCTTAATAAAATCAATAAAAGATAAACCAAGGCGAATTCATACCGGGTGGAGGCGATAGCCCAGCTGATGGTTTTTTGCTCTCTTTTTTTTTTGCTAATGTCTTGTCAAAAATATATTGTTTTATTTATATCTGCTAATCTAATGTCAAAGTTGTTGTAGTTGTTGCCCCACTGCTCACACCTGGTATGAATTCGGCTTGAAATAAACCTAAAAATTTTACAACGTATGGGAAAACATGCTGCCTTAATCTTAGCGAGAAGATACATATCTCTTACTACTCTATTAAAAACAAGCTTAATCTATAAGCTTATTTGATTTCAAATCACTTTTTTTTCGCACTTAGCAATTCGACATGCTTTCGATTTGTAAAAAGCATTAATCACTGTTGCAAACAGTAAGAGAAATATCTTTCAAGTAAAAGTGTTTAATTAGTTTTAGTTTAATAAATTCATTAAAAATAGGCAACATTAATGACCTCATATCGGTGTTAAATCACACCACTCACGAGGGATAATTTTTATCATTGCAACTTAAGGATACTCGGCCAGAATATGTCTCATGACGAAATCGAATTGTATCACGTGCTGTATGACATCAATATCATTCACTTAATTTTATTTTTTTTACGGGGTTTATTGTAACTTAGTATGTAAGTAAGTCTTACATACTTATATTTACTATGTATGTACGTACCAGAGCTGTAAATGAATTCATTTCATTTTTTAATTCATTTTTTAATTAATTCGCGAATCATTTGAATTAATTCTTTTCACAAAAAAAATTAATTGAATGAAATTTGAATCAATTCAAACGAATTAGTTCAATAAATGAAATCAAAAATGAGTTGTAATAAATTATTAATTGTTTCTTGAATATTAAATGTGACTTGTCATTTAGCGTATTTTAAAATAAAAATAAGTTCTTCTTGAAGAAATAAACTCCAAACACAATGTTTTCTTTGATCAGGCGCATATCCAGGACAAGGCTTTTCATTTTTTTTACTGAATATTTTCATTTTGGTAGCAGAAATATCCATTTTCCATTCCCCCTAGATCTGCTCTTGAATTTTATTGATTGATCCTCATTTTTGATTTTATTCATTGAATTGCAATACATTGATCTAATTCATTTGAATTAATTCAAAATCAGTTAAATTCATTTGAATTGGAAACGAATTGCAATTCATTTCTGCCTAATTCGTTTGAATTGATTCAAATTACATTCAATTTAGTTTTTTGTGTGAAAAGAATTAATTCAAAATTTGAAAATTTGAAAGAATGATTCATTTACAGCTCTGGTACATACATAGATAAGTACATATTACTCCTGAAGATGCCAACTGATGTGAAATATCATAAAAAAAAGATTAACAAATTTAATATAATCTTTGGTCTCAGAAATTGTTTTATTTTAAAAGTAATTAAAATTACTTTTAAAAAGTCTAGTGCTTTTCGTCGCCTAAAAGTACCGTTAAGAAATAAACTATTTACCTACTACATACATATGTACTTATGTACAAGCACTTGCTCAACACTCTTCAGTTTGTGCAACTAAAATCAATTGAAATTCTCATTGTTTATGTTTATTTAAAATTTCTGTTTTGTTTTTGTTATGACAATTTAATATTTTTGCCAACCTCTTTCTTTTTTTGGCATTTCTTGGCAATTTTTGACATTTTACCACTTTCCGCAGTAATGACACATTAAAATTTAGTTGCAATTCCTTAAATTCATGTCATTTCTCGGGCTATTTACTCATGCTCTTCTACTGTTATTGCAGCTGCTTCTTCTACTCGCTCGTAGTAAAAACACGTACTATACTATTGTCAGATTGTTTTTCCGCACATCCATCGTCTTTGCGTTTGTGTGTTTGCCCAAATGTTGTTGTTTTTTGCAAAGCTGACCCACTCATATGATTTGTATTAATTTTCTTTATATTTTCATTTATTATTACGGTTACCAAAGTTGAACGCAAAAGACTAAAAATAATAAAAAAAATATTAAAACAAAAGAAAAGAAAAGAAAACAACTGCTAAAAAAACCTTTCCAATATTATTTTTCGGTTGCTTGCTACACACAAACATTGATTATATCTACTGGTGACATTTTTATTTGTTTTCCTTTACAAGTGAAAAATTTATATTTAAATTTTCTAAATATTCGCATGAAAAAAATAAAAAATTTACAACTTTGCGTAGTTAAATTTGCGGTGATAAAAAATAGATCACAATATAGTGTCAATGGACAAAGTGAATAATTAATAAAAAATAAAAATAATTAAAATTTATAGACGAGTGGGCGTTGCAATATAAATAAGTTAAAAATTGAAATTATTTTAAGAACTCTCAACATGGCCAAGTAAATTTACGGAAATTGATGGAAATGTTAGAAAAGAAACTTGACTTGTTTGATGTTCGATAGTCTTTATTGACTTCTGACCCCATTTGAATGCTTATTATTTGCTGTTTGTTTGTTGAATGTTTCTTAGAGTCTTCCTTAAAGCCCTGCCGGTTTGTATTTGTTACAACAATTTGCAAAAATAAAAAGTACTCCTACATACTATATGTACTTGTTACTAATGCAATTTCCCTTATCACATGCACATTAAAGCTGTCTCCAAATTCACATTCATTACGAAGCTACATACTTTCTTTTGAATTCGAAAACTGACAATTTAACAAAAATCTCCCTTTTTATAATTTTATAAGTTTTTTTGATTTTACAAACCGATTTTATTTTTTTATTTAACTTTATAATAAATGTTAATAGTTTAATCGTTTACAATTGAGTACTATATTCGGGCTGGTTGAATCTTATATACTCTTCATAGTGTTGGGAGTTTTTACATTTTACTGATATGTTTCCCAATTTTACAACAGTATATTTTCGGTTTTAACTCTTAAGGTTTTCAGCTTCATTAATACAATTATAATATAAAAAATTACTAATAAATCAATTCAGTAAATTTTTGATTTTTAGTAAACTAGTAAGAATAAATTAGTCAAGTGCGAGTCAGACTCACTCATAGTATCTTCAATATACGTATAGTATCTTCACATCAGTTGGCATCTGTCCATAGTATCTTCAATATAAGTATAACTTTAAAAGTACAAGGTTTATTTTTCAACGTCTTATGGAGTACCCTTTAATTCTTTTATATACTACAGCAAAGTACTAAATACCCTGTGCAAATATCAAGTGTCTGCCTATAACCTTTAAATATAATTTTTCTTAATTAGCCTATTACTGTTCAAACATAAGATTAGAGCAAAATCGTGACAATATCGAAACATCCTTTAATTTTTTTTTTTATTTCTTGTACTTGTTATAGAGGACAAATTCTACATACTTTGTAAAGATTTAAGGTGTCTAAAAATACATACATATGTACGTAAATTTGTGCCACATTCCCATAACCCTTTAATTTTTATTTTTATATTTTTTGCTATAGCAGACATACAGGTATGTTCTGTAATCCGAAACCGAGTGAAATTGGATCCTAATGAATTTTTAAATTGTCATAACTTTTAAATCTTACAACATTTTGATATTATTTTTTATACATTTGATTAAAGACCATCCACATAACTTCCTTGGTTGCTAATGTTTTAAAATAATAGGCGCAACTAAGTTTTATTTTTCTTTACGGGTATGTTCTGATTACAGAACATACCCGATAATTTTACACACTCTGTATAAATCTACGTTTACAAAATTAAAGTCATATTAGCAGCACTATCGGAACACGCTTTAAATTTTATTATTTCTTGTTATAGCGGCTATGTTAATAAACTTTCTATAAATATAACATGAAAAACATGTCTTTCTCGGAAAACCCTTTAATTTTAGTACCAGCTTTGGCAAGACATCTGTAAAAATTTCAAGAGTCTGCCTGTAACGGTTCAAAAATAAGGCCATATATGTAAGTGCATATCATGTCACTGTCGGGACACCTTCTATTTTTCTTATTTGTCATAGCGGCCAAGGTAATACACAGTCATATACATGAAAATTACGTCACTTTAATTTTTAGGTTTATTTTTTATACTTAACTAGCTATCCCCGGTGCGCTTCGGTACACCCATCCACAAAAAATAAAATAAACACTTGGAAGAAAAGTATGACCAACCAATCTCAAGTCAAAAATGCTCCCATCCAACTTGTTTTTTGCTAGGCTATAGGTATTAACACGATATCAATTTTTTACTTTTAATGGGATGTGCCACTCCCAGTATTCTTAACCACTCTGTATTTTGCTAGACTATGCACATTAGTATGAGGGTTACTTGTGCAAGTTTCAAGACTATACCTATTGTAGTTCGCCAGAAACACGATAATAATTTTTCACTTTGTATAGGAGGTACCACGCCCTCCATTCAAATTCAGTTTGGGTTTCTCTACACAATGTATCTTAATATGGGGGTCACTGATCCAAAATTCCGAGGCGTTACCTGTTGAGGTTCTCTAGATACACGATAATAATTTTTACTTTGTATGGGGGGTACCACGCTCACTGTCCTAATTCAGCCTATGTTTTTCTAGAGAATACGCATGGGTATGGGGTTTACTTGTACCCACTTTGAAGACCATACCTATTATAGTTTTAGATTATATCGATTATAAGTGTCTGCCTCCTACCACAGTTCAAGAAATAAAGACGCGACTAACACGTCACTTTCGGAACACCCTATAAGTTTTATTATTTGTTGCTATAGCGGCCACAGCTAGACACCTTCTGTGAAAATGTCAATAATCTACCTATTACGGTTCCAGAGATAGAAGGCGCTGACAGATGGTCAGACGGACTGACATTGTGGCGAAAGCAATAGAGTTACGTTTTTACCCTTTGGGTACGGAACCCTAAAAATACATTTCAAATATTCTATGAAGTAATGAGATTTCGAATCTTATTATATTATTTATTTTTTAATTATTTGCGAAATTTGGATGAAAATGTGATCGTTTAGTGAAACTTTAATCTTTTAGTCAATTTTTAAATTGTGACCAATTTTTAACTTTTTTTACTCGTTTTTACTCGTATGGTTCTTAACTTCATTTGTATTACAAATTAATTAAACACTAATAATAGATTAGTTAGGATTCCCACTCGGGCCTAAAATAAAAATTCTTTTATGTAGTTTTAATTTGTTTAAAATAATTAAACTATTTGAATTAAAAAAAAAAACAATGGAATTTGGGAAAATATTTTTATTTTAGAATTTATAGTTAAAAGAAATAAAAATTAAAAAACAAAATTGTTATTTATAAATAAAATTAAAATGAAAAAAATGAATTCTTTAAATCTCCTCTCTCTTTAAAATATTAATATGTGCAAAAAAATTTATTTAATATATATATATATATATATATATATATATATATATATATATATATATATATATATATATATATATATATATATATATATATATATATATATATATATATGTATATAGAGAAGAGGTTGTGTTACCCTTGTGTATCCTGACCAAAGCTGTCATATAGCTTGGAAGATGCATACATTTTGGTAGAAGGTATTCACCACAGATCCTCGATGGGATTGAGGTTTGGGCTTAAAGCAGACCACTCGAGCAAATCAATTTATCGCCACGTGGATCGGTGCATTATCCTCGTGGAAGGTCTATTTAACGCCTTGTCAATCACCGGCAAATCCATGTAGATTTCTTCATTAAATTTTCCTAACACAAAGCCTATTTTGGATTTCCCTTTTGATAAAAAATACCGCCACTACTATGAATCTAGGTCTAAATATTGTCTTATTATTCGATGAACATGTTGTTTAGCCACATTTAGACCAAGTTCCACTTGTATTTGCCTACAACTCATCTGGCTAACTGCTGTAGCGCCGTTTGCTCATTTCATCAATTAATACCGTAGTCATCTGGATTTTTCAAGAATTTTTTTCTTATTACGGTTTCTCTTTACAGAAACAGCAATTTGGCCGGATTAACTCATTCCCTTAACTAATCCACGTTCTTCATCAGTTAATTCAGTTTCACATGGTATTTTCCTAAAATTTTATTTTGTTTTTCATCTTATAAATTTGCTAATCCACTATACTAACTTATGGATCGTTTTCTGCGCTTTGTGTGCTGATATGTTGATTTGGCACCAGTTAGAAGATAAATAATTAATTTTGCACATATAAATATTTTACACGGGATTTTCGACATACTTTATTAAAAATAACGGTATTACGAATGCGGTGCAAAAACAAACTTAACAACAACTGCACCGTTAGTATAACATAAGGTCCAGACAAAAGCAATTTCGGACATATAATTATTTGACCTTTAATCTTACGAACTCTTAAGTGGTTTAAAATGTTTAACTTTCTTTTTTGTGAAAAAATTATTTTTAATTTTATTAGGATTCGACAAAATTAGGGACAAAATAAAAATTCTTTGTTTTGCTATTTTTTTCTGAATTTTTTGTTAAATAACTACCAAAACATAATCAATCACCTAAAAACCAACTGTTTAGTTTCATAAAATGTCATTGTTGGTTGGTTATTAAAAATACAGTCGCACCGACGGTCGTCATTTAAAAAGTTTTTACCTCGTTATGAGTGCCTCCATAATTAGATTGCTGCGGGTTCGATTCCCTTTGCAGACAATTTTAATTAGAAAAAAATAGAAATTTCAATTAACTTTTTCCTTATTTCGTCCTTTATTACACAAATACTTTTCAACATAAATAATAATCTAAGTAATATTAACATGATGTTTTAATGATTGTCTGCGATTATTAATTGTCTTTGAATGTTTCTTGCTGGAATCTATTCGTGTTTTTTTTCCAGTATGTAGTCCTTTTCTAGGACATCATTATTATTTTCGTACTTTTTTAAACTATATAGCTCTCATGTTTAAAAGCATTATCAGTTAAAATAAAATCCGTGAAACAAACATTATTTTTGTCTAGCACTGGCTGGA
Source organism: Phasia obesa (assembly GCA_949628195.1). Taxonomy (NCBI): domain Eukaryota; kingdom Metazoa; phylum Arthropoda; class Insecta; order Diptera; family Tachinidae; genus Phasia; species Phasia obesa. Next base: position 73,911,994 of record OX451216.1, on the reverse strand, counting down.
CTTAAAACGTATATTTTTATTTTAGACTTAAGATACGAGTAATTATTGTAAGTTCAAAAAATTGAAGATACAATAAATAAATTATGCAAAAAAAAAGTTAAAATAATAATATGTACTTTCAATTTTCTGATCTAATTTGAATTGAATGCTTTAAGTATGGTTAAAGCAAACTCCAAAATATGATACCCTTTCTTACCTCCATATATGTAATTCAACATGTAAAACATTCTCATGCACTTTAACAACATGATTTTTAAAACCATTGAGTTATTCCTAATATATTAATTCTATATTAGCAGCAATGCTACTTGTGGTTTTTCAATTGTGCCGCATTAACTCTATTCAAGTTTAAGAAAAATTTGTGTTATTTAATAATATTAATAATAAACTTATGTATGTACATATAATAAGTATATAACGAGCTGCTTTTGTTTGTTTCTGCAATGATCATACACGATCAGTTTAATGCGAATAACTTCGGAACTAGTAAATTTTCATTTTTTTTTTTTTTCAATTAAAAACTACCAGCTTATTTTCTTTAATCAATACGTATAAGGTAAAATACTTTTCATTATTGTTATCTAGTTTTTTAGCAAAGTGAATTAATTTAAAAAATTAGTTTTCTGAGAATTAAACAGTGTTTTGATTTATTAAAAACAGATTGGCCTTTATCGTGTTATTAGCTACCGAACTATATCATCTAGTGATGAGTAGTACCTAAGCTTCGGAACCTGAAAAAGTGCCACATAAATTCACTGCAAACGAAATTAATTTCACTGTAAATGAAAAGGACTCACATTTTGTACCGACTACAACATCAAAACATCGAGAACAAAAACCAAATCTGTAATATTCCAACATCGTGTTGGTTTCATGATGATGCAAACTGTACAAAAATGTTAAAATCATAGTGCTGTGCATCGTAGCGTTAAGCACATAGTCGTTTATTTTTTTATTTCTTTGTTAGAATTTTTCGGTAAGAAACTATATGATTGATCATTTTGTAAACTTAGTATATTTATTTTGTCAATGAATTAGTAATTTAAAATTTTTTTTTAATAAATTTAGATTAAAATAGGGTTGTTCTGAAGCCACCTAATTGATGTCGGGGCACGTATTAGAAGTGGTGGAGGTCAATATGTACGACGTTAAATCAAGGATGGTAGTCGAGTGCAAAAATATTATCGATGTGCAGGGTCCCGAATCATTAGAATGTTAAGGGCAACGAAATTGCTGACGAACTCGCAAGATAGGTCTCGGAGGAAACTCGGTTGTCACCGATTAGTCACTATTATAGGCTTCTATCCGATTGGGTAGTAAGAAGAACTAATCAGTCCTGGGAAGATAGGGAGGATTGCAGGGTTTCGCGGGCAATTTGGCCCAATATTTGGCAATTTGGTTTAGACAGAAAAGTTCTCAGAGTCGTGGCAGGTGGGATCACTGGCCATTGCGCCATTAGAGCAAGATGTGCGGCCGGTATCTCAAAGTCGCAGACTTAGATGTCTAGGTGAGAAACTTCTTAAACTCGAAGATGTCGTTGTCTTCATCTAGGAGGATCGGGTGGCTGAGTGATAGGTAACAGAATCCACTTAGGTCTCTCTTTATTCATTTTTGTTTTAGTTAGCAGAAGTAAATCACAATGGACCTTCTCCGGTCTCCGAGTGGGTGTGCCCTTCTTAACCTAACCTAGATTAAAACAGTAATCACTATCCCGATTTATTGTTAAGTGAACCTGAATATGCGAAAATAAGCTCGTTCATGAGTAAGTCTCAGCACGTAAGTGAAAAGCTTCGATATTGGTAGCAATACGTATATTTTTCAAACAAAAAATATGCCAGATTTGCAAATAAGTTTTAGCAAATTTTTAATGTCGTAGTAAGTTTAGCTTTTTGTAAATTTTGATAATATTAAAGTTTAATTTTGAAATGTGACATTTAAAGAAATTTCTATTTTTATAGAGCTTTCGATTTCTTGGTAGTTTTTAGCTGTTCTTAATTATTTTATTTATTTAATGGAAAATTTAATAACAAATAGTTGTTGCAAAGGGCACTAGCAACCAAGGCCATCAACAAAGCAAAAAACAAAAAAAACATGAAAAACAATTTAAAAATCGCAAAAAGCAGGTCCCATTTTGCAAATTTTTTAATAGCGAAATTATTGAGATTGGTATCCTTTTCGGTTGTCTAGGTCTATCAATATATCAATATCCATATCAACTCGAAAAGACAGAAGGTATTTGATATCAAATGTGTATATTTGCTTTATGGTGTCGAAAATTAAGAAATTACAAACAATGTTGAACCCTTTAGTGACCACCTTTTTAGTTATGGTAAAGGGTATAAAAACCAAATCAGACTTAAAATAATTTCACCTCGCTTGCATTTTCTTGTGATTAAAGTAAAAGTCTTAAAACAACGCATACATTTTATTATTTTTTTCTTTTTTTAGTGCTGCAACAATAAAGACATGAGTGCATCAAATAAGTTTTTATCTGCGGAAAATGGTTTGTGCCATGACAAGGTTGTTATTCTAGATGCGGGATCCCAATACGGAAAGGTATTTTTTTATTCGCACAATAATTATTTCGCGTAAAAGATTTAAACTAAACTTTTTTATATGAAGGTTATTGATCGCAAAGTACGTGAACTATCTGTTGAGTCCGATATATTACCATTAGAAACACCGGCAGCAACTTTACGTTCTGCCGGATATCGTGGTATTATTATTTCTGGTGGACCCAGCTCCGTTTACTCCGAAGATGCTCCCTGCTATGATCCTGATGTTTTTAAAATAAAAATACCTCTATTGGGTATTTGTTATGGCATGCAAATGATAAATAGAGAATTTGGCGGTACAGTCGTACGAAAAAATGTACGAGAAGATGGCCAGACCCAAATTGAAATAGACACATCATGTCCATTGTTTAAGTAAGTGATAGACACGTATTTGAGTACAACAATAATTAGTAATAATACCCGAAAGATTTGCCCAAAATAATAATATTAAATATATCCACATGGTAAATAAATTAGTTACCCCAGATATAATTTTTTCATAAATCTCTTTTTTTTTCAAAACTTATTCGAAACTAGCTATCCCTGGTTCGCTTCCCTACACCCATCCACAAAAAATACAATAAAAACTTGGAAGAAAAGTATGGCAAACCGTTAACTCAAAAACGCACGCTATTCTCACGCCTTGCAAGGTACGACGCTCACTGTTTCCATCTAATCTGTTTTTTGCTAGACTATCCTAATCCAGTCTGTTTTGGCTATACTATGCAAATTAGTATCAAGGCTACTTGTGCAAAGTACCTGTTGTAGTTCAGTGTCCCAATGCAAACTGTGCCAGACTAAGCACATTATAAGTACTCTGAGGGTTACTTGTGCAAGTTTCAAGACTCTACTTATTGTATTTCTCTAGGTGTACGATAATAATTTTTCACTTTGTATGTAAGGTACCACGCCACTATCCGAATCCAGTCTTTGTTTCCCTAAACTACGTATATTAATAAGGGGGTGCAAGGTTTCAAAGATCGTAAATTTGTCTTTTCATAAAAACCTTAGTTGCGTAATTATGAAGATTAAAAAAAATATTGGCCTAATCGGTGCAGCCCTTCTTAAGTGATGCCATTACCAACGAACGACATTTGATTTTATTTATATAGAGGATACAAAGTTAACATGACTTACAATCTTGTTTTTCTTAAAATCTTTGGCTTGGTTTTGTTACTTGAAATGTTAATTTTAAAAGATTTCAAATTGGTCAGCATTTAGAGCGGGTTTTTAGGATGGTGATTAGAGATTTAGTCATCCTTAATATTTGTTTTTAGTTTTTAAGATAATAATTAACAGGGGAGAGAATTGAAGAGTTAGAATTGCCATCTGAAAATCTTAACGAAAGAATCTGTCCAGTGCAAGAAAATGAATTAATGCCAAAAATTGATGACATTCAAGATAATGATCTGATTTGAGTATATATGATGATTCCGTAGAATGGTCTTCATCTTTACCAGAATCAGTTGAATATGTAGATGCAGAGAGGACACCGAATGCGCCTAAGGTACAAAATATTCCTTCCACTAGGAATGTACGTAGATGTGAAAGAATAGCTAATAAGACACAACTTAGCCAAAAGTTTTGTGTTTGATGATCCCTTAAATATTAAAGGGCAACAAACCCGAAGGCCAAACAAGATGAAGGTACTAGAGCAACATAATTATTACAGTTGGTTCATTCTGATGTTCTTGGACCGTTAAATACAAGATCTTTTTCTGAGTCAAGATTCCTGGTAACATTTGTTGATGATTTTTCAAGAAAAGTTTTTGCATGACCGTTAAAAAACAAGTCAGATGTTTTCAAAACTTTTATTGAATTTACAAATATGGCTGAAAATGAAAATCAATGTTCGAAGAAGATTAAAATATTTCGCAATGATAATGGAGGCGAGTATTTAAGTAAAACATTTAGTTCAGTTTTAAAAGATAATGGCATATACCCCTGAACAAAATGGTGTGGCTGAAGCGATCAAGGACTGTCTAGAATCAGAAAAATCAACACGCGGGCTGAGGATGTGCAACCCCAGACCATGCATTTCTTTTACGATTCATGGCTTTTTTATTTTATTTTCTATCAACTTTCTTTTGGCCCAATTACCATTAGCGTAACCATTATAAAAATTACTATAGGAAGGGTTTGCGTTTAACTTGAAAAAAGATTTTCTTGTAATTTTTAACTAATTTTCAATACATTTTAGTTCAATCCTATTTGCTTAATATATATCCAAATATTCACTGCAGTAAACAGCAATGAACCCATCGTTACATAATAGAAAAATATTTTAAAAGAATTAAATTGTTTTAATTGAAGATTTTTTGTTTTCAATCAAGGTAAATTACTTTAAAACATATTAACAAAAATGTTTATAATAAGAAGTTATTTTTATTTAATTGATATGGGAAACAAATAGTTTTACGTAAAGCAAATATTTGCTTTACGTAAAGAAGCTACAGTGAGTGTCACTTAAAATCGTACAGCAAATATTTTTAGAAATTATTTAAAAAAATTTGGTAACTTTTTTTAAGTTTCCTTAAAGTTCTGTTTTTGCATTAATTTTGTTAGTGTTTTCCTAAAAATATGTCAAAATTATAGATTTCTCTTATAAATTATACAAAAACAGGGTAACACTCTTAGCACCCCATTTAGCAACGCATCACTTAAAACCTTACATTTATAGCTTTGTTTTGTGTTTTTTTTTTAAATTTAAAACCAAGTGATTGTTAGTAAGACTTTTTATAAAAACTGTTGTAATAGTGCCTTTTTTTAAAGTTGAATATTTAATGTAATTTCAGTAAAAAAGCTATTAAAATGAGACAACAAGTGAAAGTGAAAGAGAGTTGGTAGTTTTTCATTATAAAACTGAAAATCGTTATCCAAAATATCGTAGGTTGTAAATCGAGGTCGAAATATCATCCAGAATATCATTAAAAGATATAAATATCAAAAAAGTATTAAAAATTAGATAATAAAACGCTCTAATAAAAAGCTTACTTCTGCCGATGAGCGCTGGATAATTAGAAGAATAAAAACAATCGAAGAATTTCTGCCCCAAAAATAACTAGCAAAATAAAAATTTATTTGCAAAAGGAGGTTAGCGCCTCTACTGTTCTTAGAACCCCACATAATTACAATTATTATGTTCGAATTACATGAAATTAACCTTACATAAATGAACGCAATATACTTAAAAGACATACATTTGCAATGAATAGTTAAAACTTTCAACAAACTATTGGATTAACGTTATTTTCATAGATAAGTCAAAATTTAATATATTTTCTTCGGATGGAAAGAAAACGGTATGGAGAAAACCGAACAAGAAAATGGTCGTTCGAAATTTAAGACCTACAGTGAAGCATGTTGGCGGCTCGCAAATGGTTTGGGGATCAGCTAGTGGTGTTGTCAGCTTAGTATTTATAGAAGGTAATATGAATAAGTTCTGTTATTTGAGAATATTAAGAGACAATTTAAAGCAAGCCGCCGAAAAAAGTGGGTATTTTGAAGACTGCACAAAAGTTATTTAAACGCCCGTTCCTTAAATGAACTTCATTGAGTACCTATAGGAAATTTTAGATAAACAAATCAGGAACACCCCATAGCTAACGTCCATGACCTGCCAAATGCTCTTCAGGAGGAATAGCATAAAATCACTGTCAACATGTGAAAAAAGGAGTGAACTCGATGCCAAAAGGTCCTTAGGCGCTTAAATACAGCCAGGGATATCCAATTAAATATTAAAAAAAATTTATATAAATAATTGTTTGACATACATTAATACAAGTGTACGATTTTAATTGACGTATGCTTTTTGCGGTCATATTATTAGAAATAAACTGAATTTCCGTAATTTTTTGCTTTTAACTAATTGGTTTCATATTAATAAATAAAATACTATTACATATTTTTCTTTTTAATAAATTATAGTTTTCTATATATTTACAAAATAATTTCTTGTATGTAGATGTACGATTTTAAGTGACACTCACTGTATTTTACTTGTGTCGCCTGATAAGAAAATATCATTAGTTTTAAAGGGCTTTTGTTTTTCTACCTTCAAGAGTTCTATGGCTCGCATTGGCTGGTGGTTGGCCTCAATCAACGGCTTTTGTGTTTTTTTTTGTTGTTAACTAAAAACCTTATAAGAAGAACTACACAATTTAGTTTTTAGTCATTCTGTATGGTTGTAGAAGAAATAATTTACACAATTTTTAGCAAGGAGCTGTTGTAGAACCAGCAAAGGAAAAGGCTTTTAAGTGCATTAACAATATGGAACAATCTGAAATCTTGTTCAGTCAATTTACGAAAATCGTATCAAAACTCGAAGGAAGAATAAAAATAGAAAGTAACAGATAGAGTGCTATAAAGTTTTGAGATTTTAATAATTTTTTGCATATTTGTTTCGGTACACTTCTATGAATGTATGAATTTATGATTATTTTCCATTAACAACAGCGTTAAGGAGCGGTTTAAGGTTCATATAAACATTCCCTAAAATAGAAAAATACATTTTATTGGCCCACCCTTTAATTATTATTCCTACAATGGTCAGACCAAAGCCAAAACAAAACCAAAAATAGTCCCATTTCTCCTTAGGTTCGTTGGATTCGACTGAGTTACACTACCTTGCAGAATATCTGTTTGTGCAGATTAAAGCAAAATATAGCATAAAAACCAGAGAAAAGTCCTAATATTGCTACTTGCACGGTTCGAATAACCAGTTTTTCAAATAGAATATTCACCCAAACGCATTAAAGCTTGATGAAACAAATCCAAATTGCCACCCGCTAAAATACCCCCCAGTTGCCCTGGCCAGCAAAAATTGCAACCCTTTATGGGGGTGTTGTAGCTTGAGTGGTTAGCACGTTGACTACTAAGCAATGGTCACGAGTTCAATACTCTGCCATTGCAACATCAATTTTTCTGATATGTATTAATTTTTCGTTATAATAATGCATATCACAGCGCCCTCCTTCGCCGGTATTACCATATAGCACTAAATCGCCGGCGAAGTAAAATAATTATAAATTGGCTATGCTAGCTTCAAAATAATTCGCCTAAATAACAGCAGAGGCGCTGTAATACTGTTCTAAAAATAATCATAACGTGCAATTGCAGTGTTGCCAGAATCGAAGCTTTACTACCACACTAACCATCTGTCTTATCTACTACTATCCCTTTCCAAAGGAAGTACCACAGTTAATATAGGCATTAACTGCCTGAGTGGTACTTCTCTTAAAAAAAAAAAATACGAACCCCATAGTACTCTCCGAGAAGGGTCTAATGTCATCTCTGCTGGGATCTATTGGCAATCCACGCATTCATTATTTGGTATTTGTTGGGCGCTTTATGCAGTAGCGAAGACAAAAAGCATGAAAACCAGAAGAAAGCGAAACCAATATTGCCTTATACCAAAACCCTACTCCCATCTGATTACGGATGGACGGACATGATAAATTTACTTTCCTATGATTTCGGAAATGAATATTGAATAAATTACAAACGGATACATACATATATTTATGTACATAAGAAAAGATTAAAGCCTGAAATTTTGATAGATAGATCGGGGTACCTATTTGAATAACCACATCATAAACAAAGACATAAAATGAGTCTGCATGAAGCGCTTAAACAAATAAAGTAAGAAGGAAAAGAAAGTGTTTATTTTATAAGCTTCAGTAAACGCTGATACAATCCTTCAAGAATAACAAAAACTATGAACACCTCAATATTATTAAGTTTATTAAATTGGACTACACATAGTTTAACAAGAGTTTTTTTTTTATAATAAATCTTTATAAAAATTTATATTTCTAGGTTTGTATTAAATAATTTTCATGATTTTATAACATTTTTAGCCGATTAAGTCGTACCCAATCTGTGCTCTTAACACACGGAGACAGTGTGGAACGTGTTTGTGACAGGTTTAAAGTTGGCGCAAGGTCTTCTAGCAATATCATAGCTGCTATTTATAATGACAGTTTAAAAATATACGGTGTACAGTTTCATCCAGAAGTTGATCTAACTGTATGCGGCAAGCAAATATTTCATAATTTCCTATTTGAAATCTGTTGTATAACGCCGAATTTCACTATGGGCAGTCGCAAAGAGGAATGTGTTAAATATATAAAGGATAAGGTTGGCAACAATAAAGTGTTGGTAAGTTCAGACTCGGAGTGTAATAAAATGTTGATACTAATTGTTTGTATAGTTACTTGTTAGCGGAGGAGTTGATTCTACTGTATGTGCCGCTTTATTGAATCATGCTTTACAACCCAGTCAAATTATAGCCGTGCATATTGACAACGGTTTCATGCGTAAGGATGAGAGTGAAAAGGTAGAAAAATCTTTACGTGACATTGGCCTTGATTTAATTGTACGCAAGGAAGCCTATACATTTATTAAGGGTACAACACAAATCAAAAGACCTGGCCAGTTCTCGATTGTTGAGACTCCGATGCTTTGTCAGACTATAAACCCCGAAGAAAAACGAAAAATTATAGGAGATATCTTCGTTAAGGTTACAAATGACATTGTGTCGGAAATGAAACTGAAGCCGGAAGAAGTGATGTTGGCTCAGGGTACCTTAAGGCCAGATTTAATAGAGTCCGCTTCAGCCAGCAAAAACGCAGATACTATTAAAACACATCACAACGATACGGATTTAATAAGGTTGTTATGTCTGTCAAACTCTTTTATTTGCCCTTTTACTAAAAAATATTTTGATTTGTTTCTTTCAGGGAACTTCGTAATGCTGGCCGTGTTGTCGAACCCTTAAGTGACTTCCACAAGGATGAAGTTAGAGAATTAGGTAATGATTTGGGCTTACCGACTGATTTGGTAGAAAGGCAACCATTCCCTGGCCCTGGGTTAGCCATTCGTATTATATGTGCTGAAGAGCCATTTATTGAAAAGGATTATTCCGAAACACAAGTATGATTTTTTTGTTGTTATAATTATCCGTAACAAAATATAAACATGTTACTTTATATGTTTTCTGTAGGTTATTGTCCGTGTTATAGTTGACTATAAGAATAAATTGGAAAAAAATCATGCTTTAATAAATCGAGTATCCGGCGCCACTACAGAAACGGAACAAAAAGAACTAATGAGAATTTCTAGTAATTCTCAAATACAAGCCACTGTTCTGCCCATACGTTCCGTCGGAGTTCAGGGTAAGTGATTTTTTATTATTTCAATGTTTAGCTTAATCAATAATGTTCTTTATATCTGTGTTTTTTAAGGCGATGGCCGTACCTATAGTTATGTAGTCGGCCTATCGAGTTCTCATGAACCCAATTGGGATGATATGATATTTTTAGCCAAATTAATACCTCGAATATTACATAATGTCAATCGCATTTGTTACGTCTTTGGCGAACCGGTTCAGTATCAAATCACAGATATTACCCATACCACCATTAATAGTTATGTTATTAAACAACTGAGACAGGCAGATTCTATAGCTAATGATGTAAGTGGTACTTGAAAATATTATTTTAAATTTTTTTTATGCTGTAAGACATTCAAATTTAGTAAATTTGGTTTATTTTGTTAACAAATAATATAACCAGATTTTAATAGAAATAATAATTATTATCGCACGGACATTACAGTAAGACTACGGCACAAACCAAGAGAAGTATTTTTTGACGTTACCATACTATTGAGCCACATAAAAAAGCGGAGTTCTTTAAATTTTTAAGCAATTGTCAATTTATTTTTCGGATAGTTTCATAATTCCATCGATGTAGAACTGCTGTCGTTTGTCGTTGAAAAACTCGGCTAATATATTTTTAGCGCCGCCTCGGTCGCCCAAGTTTTACCATCAAGAGAGCTATGAGAGACAACAAATTGTTGTCAGACAGTGCTCAGACCGTGCTATACAGGGGATGCACCAAAACTAGCCAAACAAATACCGCTAATTTGTCCCGAATCTAAACAAGTGTGTGGCCACGTATTGTTAGACGGTCTAGTTATGCACACAGGACCGACTTGATGGTTTTGCCAATTTTCAGCAGCTCATATTGTATAAATTCGCGTCGAGATTAGTTATCTTATGAAAAGGATTTTTTGGGAAAGTATATATAAAAGTGTATATACGTGTATATAGATTTCAACAAACGATCAAACAAATTGTTCAACTTATAGGTATTTTTAGCTTATCTAAAATTTGGCTAAAGGTTTCCTTATGAGCTAATTAAAGCACTTAGCGAAATGGCTATGGCTTACCCCATAACAATCAATATTTAGATTTATAATAATTTGGGTCTAATTACCATTGGAAGATGCTTTAAAGTTACACATACATGATGAAGCAAAGATAATGCCTATGAAAGAACACATAAGCATGTTGGCAGCAGTTACTTTTGGGATGCATCCTAACGAAGTTAGACTTCTCGAGCTATATAAACGAAAAAATCTTTGTATGAAAACGACATACAACATCATCAAGCAAGAGAGCATCTAGTAAATAGCATTAACTAAGAGTCGGTGGAAGACGCAATAAATTCCTACCATGAGAATATAATTTAAGAAGGGTTCTTTAGCCTCTAATAAGGATGGTTCAGAACTAACAACGCTATTCGTGATATTTGTTCTGCATGTCCCATATGTTTATATGCCGACCCACAACTTTCTTATTGCAAATCAAATCTAACTCGTCTCAACTAAGATTCCTTTAGACCGACACGTCTGAGGTGATTCAACCTTTGGTTCGGAATCGGATGATCAACGCGAGAATATATTTTTTATATTTTGAACCGGCACTTGTGGTTTCTCTTCGGGCAACTCCAATGCACCATTGTCCGTTTATGTTTCAACGACAAATCTAACTGCCAACATTGCCAAAAAATATCTAGAATTTCCACACATGCTTTTTAAATTAAACATAAACTTTAAGAAACAATTTTAAAACCACACACTAAAAAACCCATTACTAATAATGTTTTCATAGCATTGCATTATTCGACAGTGAAGTTTTTTAATCTTAACACACATTTAAAGAAACAAAAAGAAAAATAAATATAAATATTATTTTATTTGGAATCGTGTTAAATAATAAATTTACAAAGGAATCATGCGTGACTTAAAATAAATAATGTATAAATATAATTATTAATTAAAAAACTTTTTAAATTTAATCTCTTATGTAAAATTCACTAAAATATATTTAAAGGTAATTATGCAAGCTGGACTTTATCGCAAGATATCACAAATGCCTGTTGTTCTAATACCTGTGCATTTCGATAGAGATCCTACAAATCGTACACCCTCATGCAGTCGATCGATTGTTTTGAGACCATTTTTAACTAATGATTTTATGACTGGAGTGCCGGCTATTCCAGGATCGGAGCAGTTACCAATGACCGTAAGTTGAATATCTCATTCATTGGAGAAAATATGAGTTTCAATTCTCATATCATATATAAACTATTAGGTGCTTCGTAATATGGTGCAACAAATTTCCAAATTAGATGGAATCTCAAGAGTTCTTTATGATTTGACTTCGAAACCACCAGGTACAACAGAATGGGAATGATTAAGTCAAATACGTATGCTCTATACCCTCGCTGCAGCTACAGCCGTTGCCGCTACCACCGCCACAACAATTTCAACAATATAGCAACAAAAACCACATCATATTCAACATCAAATGATGCCAACATAAACAACAATAATATTATTACCCGAATACAATCCAATTTTAAACAATGTTGAATAATGTTGTAGAAAATAAACAAGAATACCAAACAACAACAGCAAAAAAAAAAACAAAATGTTTTTTTGTTTTAAACATTTGATAAATAAATAATAAAAAAAATCACTTACAAATATACAAACAAACAGCCATTAAGAATTATTTATACATTAATAACCTCTAATTTGCATATAAATATTTTTAATTATTTTTTAAAAAGAAATAATAATGAAAAATTAAGCAAAAGAAATAAAAACAGTAGACTAAGTTCATATTCAGACCATAATACTGACGTTATTGATTATTTACAAGTGCATGTGCGAACTGATCAATATATTATTTGGTTTTTTGTTTTCAGTGGTATTACTGTTCGAATGATTCCTTTAATACTATTTTAACTAAGCCGCATAAATTAATAAACAATTACTTTTTATTGATGCTCCTTTTACGGCTTACAACTCAAATCAGTTGAGTTGTAATTGATAATACCAAATTGTAAAAATTCAACTGAAGTAAAGTTGAGTTGTAAACCGTAATAGGGGCCTAAGTTAAGGTTTCTTTTAGACATTCAAATTCATTCAGATAACTTTTTACGTCCCCCTCAGTTTGTTTTTTAAAGCATAATATAGCTAAAGTAAATAAATACTTTTACGGGAATTATGTCTTTAGGAGAAGTCTTCAGTTAAAAAAAAATACTATAAATACGTCCTTTTTTATAATTATTACCTTAAAGAAATTTGTTGTTTGTGTAATTGCAGTTTTTTTCCTTAATCATTTGTGGGCCATTATGTTTTGTTTTTTTTAACATCGATGTAAAATAAAATTCGTTAATATATTATAATATTAACCTAAAAAAGTCTGCAAAAATAATATTAAAGAATTTATATATATATATATAAAAAAATAATAATAGTAAAATAAACTCCTTAACACACTCATACTAACAATAAAATACATAAAACGAAAAAAATTAAATAAATAAATTACGAAAGAAAAAATAAATAACTTAATAAAAAACTATTATTATTTGAATAAAATATTCACAAAATTCAATTGTTATAAAACGTCATAAAGTTTATTAAATAAAAATTAAATACATTTACAAGATATACATACTTATATATATTTAAAAAATATATATAGTTCATAAAATATAAGTAAACATACATCTTAATATTTGAATTATTAATTATTTAAACAAAAATAAAATTATGACAGTGATGATGATGTTGAGGCATAAAAGTTAAAATGATAACAAACGTATGATAGATGTGCTGCATTTTTAAAAATTGAATATAAATATATATTTAAAGCCTAATTAAAAAAATATTTTAAAAAATAAATGAAAAAAGAATAAACATAATTTATACCATTTTATTTTGTATGTACTGCATTGTTCTTGGTAATTTCTGCTGTTTTTTAAAGATCTCTTCTGGGAAAACAATTGTTTGGAACCTTGGTTTCTTCATACCGCATGACTCTGGTGTTCCGGAGTGGAGATTAAAAACTGACAAATTGAATTAATAATTATTCAAGCTTATAGGTCGATTTTCGATGGCAACCCAATCTCAGTTGCGTTGTCAGTTGCCGAAATTGTATTACGTATGGCAACTGGCAACTAAAACTTGTTAATTTTAGTTGCCAATATGGCAACCATGAATTTGTAGTTGCTGTTGATTTTTTTCATAGATTATAAAGTAAAAAAAAACTGCACTACTGAAAAGTATGTTTATTTTTTAAAATCTCATACGGACAACGTAAGTATCATGACCCCCTTTCTACGTTACTCACGTCATTCCACACATAGCATCTGCAATGCAACAAAGGAATAACGATGATACGAATTTTTATAGACACATATTTTATCAGCACTTGGTCCCAGCTTTTCAACTTTTAATGAAAATGGTCGAAAAATTGCTGCTGGTATGCTATATGGTATACCAAAGTCTTCATGCTTAAGAAGGGGTTGTAATTTACATTAGTATCTTTAGGTGGATGAGGAGTATTGTATATTGTATTGGCTGGAACATGATGATAGGCACATTTTGGTTATTAATTTGAAAAAGATTCAGAACTTTAGAAATTAAATAATATTTTTTGTACTTTCTTTGTTATTTATTAAAAACTATTTGATTGTTTATATTTATTTCCAGTTGCTAGACTGTCAAAATAGCATTATCGATAACTTTATGACAACTAAAAAAAGTTGCTTTACATAATACGAATTTGTTTCCCAGTTGCGTTGCCTCTTGACAACGCAACTAAATTTCGGTTGCCATCCATAATCGACCTATTAAGAGTACTAACAGAATGTAATACATTCTCTGAAGTGATACATCATTCTTCAACATTCTCTTCAATTTTAATTGTAATTATTTTCTACTTAAACACCTTTTACAGCAGTGCAAAATATGCATTTTGATAAAATATCTAATTATTGAAGGTGCTTACCAAAGGTGAATTAATTAAAGAGAATAAAATATAGAAAATGTGTTTGCTTGGGAGTTTGTGTAGATTATTTCTCACCAAAATATTTCGCTCTAAAAAATGTTTAAATTGAAACAAATAGTTGTTTAAATAAAATATATAGTGCACTGATGTTTTTCGATTTATATTTATTTTTATTCTTATTTATAGTCATCGCCATGATGATGGTATTCGATGTTGTAGCGAAATATTTGTAATAAATAATACAATTCGACCTCGAGCTCAAAGTATAGTTTTTTTACTTATTTATAAAAACAAAAATGATTGTAGAGTTCGGTAACAAGTGTTTGAAATATCCCGTGACATAAATAAAAGGTGCTGTCAAGTTTGCAGTACCTTTAAATAGATAAAATTACGTACTTTCACTATTTTTTTTCTATTTTCTCTTGAATATGAGATAGTTTTGCGGGAAAAAGTATCCTATATTTGTATAAAGAGGTACGTCCTCACAAAATTTTATTAAAGAAATAAATCTCTTGAAAGAAAAGAAGAAAAAATACAAAAACTCAAAAATGATTTGATAGAAAAAAGTAACTACACAATTGGATTATAGAACCTGGTGGGGGACCAAATTAAAACTCATAAGTGAGAACTATAACCTCCCTACTTGACGTGGTGTAACTAAGATTGATACTGGTGGAGACCAATAATACTCTAGGAGTGGATTTTGGTAATGAGACAACTTCCTGTGCAAAGGTACAGGTCGGAAGGATTTTCCAAAAAAGAACGCATACATAAAACCCCAAAAATTTTTTTTTTAAATAAGTTATTCTTCAATTTCTTATTTTCTTAACTGATTTAATGAATTTGAACACTTTTCTTTCATCTTATCTTCATTTTTAACGTTTCTTATTCTTATTTTGAATCTTTCTATTATATGTACCTCTCGACTTATTTAAATGAAAGTTTCACCTTGCTAATAACTCTGATTAAATCATGAGTTGCTTGTGCATCTTTTTTTAATATTTAATATGTAGATGAAATAACATTTTCGTTGCGAATTTCTAAAATTGTAGAAAATGTTACCCTTAGAGATTCACTGAAAAAATTCAAATTTGCAGGATTTTCCAGTGAATTTTATCGTTTTTTTACCGATCGATCCACCCCAATTTATTTAAGAAATGCAGGAGTTTTTTTTGTTGTTTTTTGTTATACAAATAATGAACCTGAAAGTGCTCAATAGATTTCTTATCAGGCGAATGGGAGGAGTTTTTTGTTGTTTTTGTTATACAAATGCCATTATTTGACTATTAGAGAGAAACTGAACTTTGCTGATGTTATGTGTTTACGAGCAATATATAGCCGATACTGTTGGACAAATAATTGTATATGTACAAATCTCTGGCTAGCGCCTCTACAGCAGATACATATATAGATGTTTGAGGCATGCATAAGACGAACATAAAGCCAGTGAGTGACACACACACATTTTATCTATACATATAATAAAATAGCAGAGCAGTATATGAATTCATTTTTGAATTAATTCTTTTCACACAAAAAAATGAATTGAATGAAATTTGAATCAATTCAAACGAATTAGGCAGAAATGAATTTCATTTCGTTTCCAATTCAAATGAATGGGCTACGGAATTTTTTTTTCGGCTTGGAAGCAGCTGCGTTTGTTTCGTCTATAAACTATTTAACAATTCAACTAAATTTAAATAAGTTCTAGGCCGCTAGGGCCATATGCAGCCCAATCAATTCCTGACTTGCTTAAAGCAGACACATCGGCTAAAGAGTCGTTAGATTTAGTTCGCAAATACTGCACATTTATTTAGTTGTCTTTCCTATATCTGCATGGTCCTACAGAGTCCCTTAATGTAAAGCAGTCTTATATTGAAGCCCACAATGTAAAGGGTCTTTAGAATACTGACAGTGTGCCTTGGTTATCTTTATATTGTGGGTATTACAGGTTACCAACCACAATAACTTTGAAAACTGAACTTACGCAATTTTAATCTTGAACAAAATGAATTATTAGAGATTGATCGTTATAAATTTTAACTTTCTTTTTATACCTATTTCTATGTAAACTAGTTTTATTTTTATTATAATGTTTAATTATTTTTATTATAAGGAATATTTTTTCATGCAAGTGTTTGCAAACACAGCTCATGTTATTTACATTTTTCTTTATATTTTAGTAAAATATTTTGACACAATCGGGCAAAAACGGGTTGCTCAGTTTTTTTGAATTCGCCTTGCATATACCTGTATTATTATACCATGGACATATGTAAGTATGTACATTTGACAAAGTGATTGTGTCTTAGCTTTGGCTTTCATTTTTATCAATCATCAATTAGTACGTATTTAAATGCAACGTTATTGAATAGTAACATATTTAAGTCTTTAAAAAATCTGTACTTCTGGCAACAGCGTTGTACCCCTTTTACTTCCTCTCTTCCCTACTAACTAAGAATTGCAGCGACAAAAGTTGGATAATGTAAAACGGTACAAACTAGAAAAACTTTTGAACAAATTGTCTGGAAAATAATTAATTTGAAAAGATGAGTCATATTTTTCTGTCATGCCAAAAGGCCCAAATTCAAACTCGATACATTTCAGGGGAATTTAATAAATATTTTGTTGGTTTTTTTTTTAATTCTAAACAAAATATTCTTTAAGCTCGATTGATTATTCAATCATGTGCAAAATTATATTTGAGAAGGTGCTTAAAATACAATTTTATTGTAGAGTTACCTTCTCATTCGTCTTAATCTTTCTCTATTTAATTATACTATATTGACTTTCCTAGGGGAATGATTCCATAATTGAACAGAATAAATTAGTTTAAATTTTTATATTTACTTTTGATGTGTTTTTTGTGTTTGAACCACTCATCAGTGGTACGCTCGTACATTTCCTGCTTTTTTTGGTACAATTTGAATATAAATTTATTAAATAAATAAAACAAACTTACTTAATCACAACGATAAACATTCTTTCTTAAGGGGAATTGTAATGTCTTGATGATGAATTTGTAATTATAAATTCTCTATCAGATTAAGATCCGGTGACTGTGATGGAGTTTCAAGCTTGTTCTTTCTGTAATGTTTCTTTCTATAATCCCTTGTTCGAAAATTACTTTCTCGGCATACTATTCACTAAGTTCTCTTTAAATCGTTTAGAAAATTTTCTCATTCTCTCCTTATTACTCTATGTCCAAATCTCCCCATGTTGGTAGGCGCTCGATTGTGTTATCCCAAACGCCTCTTTAACACAAATTTTCTTTAGTGTTGAACTCTAGACTTTGCACATATCCTTTCATCATCTGAAATGTTTGCCCACACAACCAATTTTGGACAACATTTGCCGTGTAATTGGGTCTCCGTCTATGGATGAATTTCAAAGTGCTGTGGTTCGCAAGATCGTATTAACGCTCTTGAAAAATTTGCAGTGAATTAACTACTAGTAAAGGGCTTCACAGTGTCGGTTAATTGGCAAAAGGCCAGCTATATTCTATAAGAATGAAAAATCACGCCTTAAATTCTACAAACAGCATGTACATACATATATTGGACCATAGTGGACTGGAGGCAAAAATTAACCGATTCCAATTTTATATAAAGGAATACTTCTTGAGGAGACCTCATCAAGCTATTTAAAACCATTATGTGAAATAAACTGGTGGATATAACTTGATGGTTTGGGTTTGTTTTATTTGGCAGCATTTAGGCCTGCTTGTAAGAATTAATGGAGAAATAAAGAAAGCGATTTACCTCCAAATTCCTATAACGCATTTTACTGATTTTACCCACAGGACCCATAATTTATAGTTGCACCAGAGAACCGTGCAAAATGTCTTTTTTCTGACATCATTATTAAAAATATAACATTCTTTCACAATTAAGAATACTTATTGAAAGTTTCATATAATTTTCCTAATTATTTACCATTTTTTGACCCCTTAAGTAAAATGATGTCGAACATGCAATAGCATTTGTTCGCCAGTAGGGTACAGTACATACTTACATACATACAGTAGGGAGCAGAAATGAGTACATGTATATATATAATCTATTGTTAAGTGCAGAACAATAGTAATTACGAAGCGATTTTTAAATTTCATTTTTGTGTTCTTTCGTATTTAATTCTTAACAAAAATACTCTTAAAACATATTAAAAATAATAAGCAATGGAAGAAAAATGAATAACAACAAAATAACTCTTATGTACTCAGTTTTGCTCAACTTTTTTTTGTTTGTTTTGTTCTCAACTCAATTAGTAGAAAAATTTCCAATTTGCCGTTATTTTAAATTTAGTTTTCGATTTGGTTGCTATTATCTTGAGTTTTGTTAATATACACCTTATGGCATACGCACAACTGGGACGAACGACCAACTTCGCACAGTATCAAGAATTCAACGAAAAAAATTCGTTGCTTCAATACGTCGACTATAACACAATGGGGACGAATAAATTTAAAGAAGTGGAGTCCAGATCTCCGTTTTCTCTATATTTTTATACTTATGCTTTCGCGTCCGATTATAATTATATATAGACATTGTTTTTTACTTCCTCGAATAATAGTTTCTCTGTTATCCATTTTTATTTAAATTATCTTTTAATTTTTTATTATAAATATTATTTTATTCTAAATATTACAACAGAAAAAAAAACACAAACTGAAAGAAGAAATATTAACATAAATTAAATTTAAAACAAAATTATACAACTAAGAAATTTTTATTTTTACTGTAGTTATAAATAAAGAAACATTCTTCTTTATTTTTGTTTACTAAAAGATTTAAAAAAATTAAAAGAAAAACGGGCACTCTGCATCAAATTTGTCGTCGTTTGTCGACATAAGAAATAGAAATAAATCTTTCCCTTTTCTTAAATTGTCTATAATTGGGTAAAAATGTCAGAAAAATGAAAAATTAAATTGACTAATAGAAAAAAAGTTTATATTAAAAATATACACAAATGTATTTAATTTTTTCCACGAATATACTGATCGAAAAATTCGTCTTTCGTTCCAGTTGTGTTTATAGCATTAGTTTTAAAAATGTATTTTAATAACTTTATATACCAAAAAGTGTTGTTTTTTTAATTTAAAACGAAAAGTTTATATTTTGAAAACAATGAAGAAACTATGGCGAACCGTGAAAAAATCGATTGTAAATATGACAGTGGAAGGCTCTTCAACATATGTGTCCCGGCCTATGAAAAGGTGGCTTATGACTCACCACCATGTTGTTTTACATGGTGGCATGTGGGTCCATTGTAAAAAATTGGTGGCATTATGAGAAAGGAAGACTACAGTGCACTCGCGGTTACATGAACACCGTCTAACGTGAACATCGCCTAACATGAACAAGATTTTGTTAACGTTGACTACTCTGTAACGTGAACAAAGTCAGAAAGCTCTATAACGTGAACAACATTTTTTCATTGCATTTGTTTCTAAGCTTGTAGACAACACTGAATTACATACATTAAATTTGATTTTTAAAGTTAAGGGAATCCCCTCATATGAAAAATGTGTAAATCCTCTAAATAAATTTGTTTTTGTTTGGCAATAAAATTTTATTTTAAGTCTGTTTCTTGTGCAAAGTGGTCAATCAGTCGAAATGAGTGTTAAAAAATCTAAATGTTTGGAGTTAAAAGAAAAGGCTGACATTTTAGATAGTTTGCAAAAAGGAACAAGTGTGACTAGTTTAGCAAAAAAGTATAATGTCGCTAAATCAACAATATGCAGTATTAAAAAGAAAAAAGAAGCAATTTTAAAATGTGTAAACCTCACATACCAAGGGCCGGGAAAAAGAAAAACATTAAAATCATTAGAACTTCCAGTTATGGAAAAAACTCTTTACCGTTGGTTCATCCGAATGCGTGAAAGGAATTGGCCTGTAAGTGGATTAATGCTAAAAGAAAAAGCTAAGGAATTGCATTCCCAACTTAAAGAAAACGAGGCCGGGTTCAATGCTAGTGACGGATGGCTTCAGCGATTTAAGAAAAGGTACGGAGTAAGACTTCTTAAAATAACCGGTGAAAAACTCTCATCGCAGCCTGAGTTAGTGGATCCATTTAAGATAAAACTAAAGCAAAAAATTGAAGAAATGGAGTTATGCATGACCAACTCTATAATGCTGATGAGTCTGGTTTATTCTGGAAACTGTTACCAAATAAAACGTACGTTGCAATGCAAGAGAAATGTGCTCCCGGTACAAAGACTGAGAAGCAGCGTATAACATTCCTGTGTTGCGCCAATGCATCAGGTGCACATAGACTTAAACTTTTGGTAATAGGTAAGGCCAAAAATCCACGCAGTTTTAAAAACTTCATTTGTCCTACGGATTATAAGAATTCCAAATCGGCCTGGATGACGTCAGTCATTTTTAAGCATTGGTTCCATCAATTATTTGTACCACAGGTAAACAAATTCTTCGTTGACTAACAAAATAACTAAAAGTTCTTGCTTTTGATTAGGTGAAATCGTTTCTAAAGAAGAAAAACTTGCCACTCAAGGCTCTATTACTAATCGATAACGCTCCCTCCCACCCAAGCGAAACAGAATTAAAAACTGAAGATGGAAACATAATTGCCATGTTTATGCCACCAAATGTCACTCCCCTCATCCAACCAATGGATCAAAATGCGATTAAAATAACAAAATTATACTACAGGAACAGCTTGTTAGCTTCGATTGCAACTAAAAACTCTGATTTGTTTGAATCAATGAGAAATCTAACTTTGAAAGATGCTGTCACTCTTTTATCTTTCGCATGGGATCGGGTCAGCGCAGAAACTCTTGCCAATTGCTGGAAAAATATTTTAAGTTTAGTTAGAAACCAGGATGACCCTGAAGATAACATTCCATTAAGTATTCTGAAAGAGAAATGGGATGCAGAAATAAATACTTTAATGCAAATGTCAGCCGACCTCCTTCAGGACTTGAGTCCTCATGTAGGAATTTCATTATAAATTTTGAAATCACAATTAAAGCATTGTTTTACTAACTTTTAGGTCGAGTTTACCTTGCCAATGGTTCAAGAGTGGAATAATGATCCTTGTGTTGATGATACGACTGAAATCCATGAAATTGACCAAAACGAAGAAAGTGACGACGATGATTGCATTACCGAAGATCCTGTTCAAAAAATTGCCGCAAGTAAGGCAATTGAAATTTTTAACAAGGCATTGCAATGGGCAGGAGATGCAATGGTGGATCAAAGTGACATGAGTGTACTAAGACGCTTAAGAGAGAAAGCAGTATTTCAGCTTTTAGAAAAGAAAAAGCAACAGAAAAAGATAACGGATTTCTTTAATGCCTAAATGTGATTAGTAATATTATTTGCTATGTAATTTTATTTCAATATATATTTTCTCTTGATCTCGTTTTGTTTTGTAATGAATTTAGTTAATCATTTTATTTTTATATTTTTTTTTGTATATAAATTATAATAAAAGAATTTCTCGTTCAAGCGTGTAAAAAACATATGTATGTTTATTTTTTCATGAAATTCGACAATCGCTAACGTGAACAATTTCGCTAACATGAACTCCCTTGGTTTTAATTAGTTCACGTTACCGCGAGTGCACTGTATTTCAATATTTCAATATACTGCTTACTTATCCTCCCGATTTTTTAGATATGAGCTTATATCCTTAGGAATAACTTGTGTTGCAACAGGTTGGAGACCCGAAACACACCTCAAAAATCATTGAGAAATGTCTGACTATGTCTGCTATGGCCTCCATAAAGTACCGACCTCAATCCAGTTGAGAATTTGTGGTCAATTGTAAAAAGACGATCGGGGAAATATCGAAGAGCTCCATCCTAATTAATTGAGTTGTGGCAACGTATGCAGCTGGAGTGACAGAAAAGCCCAGATGAAATTATGCAAAAATTTGTTGAAAGTATGAACAAACGCATAAAAAGTGTATTACAAACTAAATGGCTATGAACCAAGTACTAAAAATGGAAAATGTTACCAGAAAGTGCAAATTTTAGGACATAAGAGTTATTTTTATTTTAATTTTTCTTTAAATATGTACATATGTATGTATGTAGTTTTTTGATTTGTTTTAAAAACGTTATTGTTAACAACTAAAGCCTAGTACTCTGTTCGAATTTGTGAAAAATGTTGAGCAACATTTATTATTTCACAAGGAAAATTTGACCTTCAAAATGTGGTGTCTATCTCGCGATTTGAAATAATTTTACAATTTTATTGTTTTATAAATGTTAATAAAAGCCAAGCGATCAGCTGTTGTTTGAAAAATTTTAGATGAAATAATGCCCCTTTGCTTTATTTCCAGCTTTGATAAAATGTTGGCAGAAACATTTCAAAGTTTTTCCACAGCAAAAACAGAGTAATAATTCTGCAACATTTTTTCATGACTTTTTCATAGAAATTTTTTATGTATGTAATTTGACAGCATTCCGCATGAAAAACTGAAGAGTACCGGGCTTAAACAATAAATAAAATAAAAGATTAAATCGCTTCATTATTACTATTTTTATGCGCCTACAAATGCAGAAAATAAAAACATAACTTTTTTGCTCCCTACTGTACCTACATTCATACATATGTGTATGAATCGCAAGTTTTTCAGTTTCTTTTTACTAATTTTAACAGCAATTTACTAAAGTATTTGTATAGCAACAAATATTGGTGTTGTAGCGTATTTGTTTGTTATGTTTCTTTTTAAATGGAAATTATAGTGTTTGTTTGAAAATTAAAAAAAAAAATTATTTAAAAAAAACTGGTGCGATATGATCACTTTTTATTAAACATTGCCTAATCGCCTTGCTTTGTGATTATTTAAAACTAGTTCAGATCACATAACCGAGTTCAGGAGCAATTGATCTAAGAGAGCGACCTAGTTCATTTTTGAACAAAGAAATAAAATCAGTGGTCACTACAATGAGCTATTTGGACCAGTTATTCTCCACTGTAAACAAATTCCTTTTGTGGAAACCTTTTCATAGCAAATTTTTTATAAAAAATTAAAGACACTAAACCTTGTCACATGTCATTGTTCTCACCTCGTTCACGCACTTAAAACTGTCGCTGATGTTATACCTAACTTTAGCATTGTTTATCATCTGTGGATGTACGACCACGGTTTAATTTATTCACCAAATTGTAAAAAGCCTTTAACGCTAATTCAGATGTCCAATAAACTTCTTTTAACTTACATAACAAACTTGTAAGATTTAAACGATAATTAATGTGTATCGTTCAAAACATTCTAAACCTTTAGTGAGGCATTCCTCTGCCAACTTTTTACTTTACCATATGCTATGCTGATATTTTAAATAATTGAATCTGTAATACACATTGATGTAATAATAAGTATTCACTGTCATGTAAGAAAAATTCGCTGCATCCTTTAAATTGGTGTTATGATATTTTAAAACGAGTGATATAATCCTTTCTATTACCGCTCTCTTTAATCAAATGTTCTTATATTTTATTTAAGACAACCCTACAAACAAAAGTTTTTATTGATTTTAATAGCGATGATTTAGAATAAATCTGCAGGCTCTAACTCTAAATAAACTTTAAGAGTTTTTCAAAACAAATTCTGTTTTGTTCTGTCAGCGTGGCATAACTCGAAAACTTATGTGAGATTCTTATTTATATTTAATATGGATATTGTAATCAAGAATGATAGCACCACGATATAACACACCATCTCGCTTATACATACATACATAAGTGCCCAACCACACTTGCAGTTTTTATTTCTGAAATATTTTTAAATTCTCTTTTGAAGTTGTATTCGTGTCCATAATTTAAAACTTTTTTCCTGTCAGAAATATTTTATACAGTCTAATAGATCGAACAACAACAACAACAATAGAGAGTTTCAGCAGTTTCATGTAGATGATACATCGTACCCGCTGCCAACCGCCCTTCCTCTCTCTCCTACAACCTCATATGTTGCAGGACGGGTACTAATATTAACATTCTCTGCGCATGTTGGACAGAGGACGTCACAAGAACCTATTGGCTCATTAATGAAAATTTTAATTGAAGGGTTGACAATTCTTAAATACTACATACATACAATTTTTTTACACGACATTATGTGAAGCCAGCTGTTGACTTGGCAACCCTTATATACACAAACTACGTCATCTAACGGGAAATCATGCGCATGGCGTAATCTTATTTCTATCATTCTCACTTTTAATTTAGTTGATTGTGATTTTTCGATTAAAGCATAACACATTTGCTCATTAACACACTTTTCAAAAACAGTTTGTTAAAATCGAAATGGAATTGGGAGATCCATCTGTAAAACCAATAAAAGTTTTAGGAGCTGGATCCTTTGGGCGTGTGTTTTTGTGCCAATATCGTAGTTCTCAATTGGCTTGTGTAAAACGTATAATTGTGCAAAATCCCAAACAAGATATGAAAATGGTTATGGAGGAGGCGAGTTATCAAAAACAAATAATCTAATTGTTATTAAATAAATGTTTTTTTTTCCACCATAGATTTATATAATATCACAGCTACGTCATCCAAATATAATAAGGTTCATTGATTCTTTTGTTCATGCCGGAACTGTCAATATAATTATGGAATATGCACCCAATGGCACACTCTTAGATTTGATCAAGCGGTCAGCAGAATTTTCTAATGCTAATATTCAATGTTTTTTTTCTGATATTCTAATGGGCCTTGAATATTTGCATATTCGCAATGTTTTCCATCGGGACCTTAAACCAGCCAATTTATTGGTCGATAAAAAATATAATATCAAAATTGCCGACTTCGGAATCTCTCTTATACACACTCCATGTAAATCAAAAGGTAATATGGCTGGTACTGTGTTGTATTCAGCTCCGGAAGTTCTGAATGGTGAAAAATACGACTATAAATCAGATATTTGGTCTTTCGGTTGCGTACTTTACGAAATGTGCATGGGTAATAGTCCATTTTCACATGCTCGCAATTACCAAGATCTTCTTTATGTATTAAAGCTTCTATCGCGTCAAAAGCTAAATTGCAATCCTATACGTAGGAAATATGGTAACTTATGGGCTAATTTGTGCGAAAAAATGATTATGCCAAATTTACAACAACGAATCTCCCTACCCGAAATAGTGTGTATCGATCCGGCTTTAACTTTATCCTACTACAATAAATATTTTGATTATAAGTATTAAATAAATATAATGCTATTAGGTTTAAGTTCATATAATTATACGAAAGTCCACAAAAGTCAAGTGCTATTAAATGTAATTTGTTATTTCATGTTTTCGGTTCAATGTTTTTGTTTGTAATTTAAATAAGAATGTCTAAATAAGCTCAAATATATAAATGTATGTTGCCTACGTGTATTAAAAAATTATTATTTGTTTTTATACCCTTACTAGCTATACCCGGCGTGCTCCGCTATCCCTTTAGCAAAATAATTCTTTTAGAATAACGTTTAATTATCTACTTGATTTTATTTTTATAATTTTATATTTTTGAGTCTTTATATGTCTACTTATCAACTAAGCTAGTTTTTCATTCGGGGATGTACATTGAAGAGACAGTTGATTACTCTTATAAAATTTCAAGACACTTTATATTATAGGTTCGAAGGTAAGCGATAATACTCGTAATTATTCATTTTGGATACCACGCCCAATAGCTAAACTAATGGGCCTAAGTATTGTAATTCCTTAGGTACACGATAAAATTTGTTTACTTTGGTTGGGAGGTACTAACTTTTATAATTAATATTTACTTTGTATGGCAAGAGCTACGCCCACTAGAAATATCAAAAAACATATACCATATTTAAAACACCCGATAGTAAGTAAGAAATTGTGGAAATTTTAGTGAGATAAGTTCTCTGGTGTAGAGAGCTAGGGCTTTAACACAAACAACACACATTTGTGCTATATATATGTATATTCTAGCTGTGCGTCATAGGCGTCCTGACAATATTTTCTTTGATTTTGCTTTAAAAGTAATCCACACAAAATTTTAAGACTCTTACTTTAATAGTGCTTCAGTTATGGTTTACGTATTATCTTTATATAGAGGTACCCATTCCTGGATAAAAATCTAAAATTTATATAAATTTCTTGTAGTGTTCTATAAATAGTGTTTAAAACATCCCACTAACAAAAAAAAAATGGGCTGTCAACTTCTGTTCACTACTTTTTCTCTATTTTATCTTGGAAACGAGATTTTTTTGCGGATATTATTTGAACCAGTAGTTTTTACGAGACACGAAAACGGCTGCATGCAAAATGACCCTATGAAAATCGCCCAAAAACATAAGTGAAAAATAGCCCAAAAAAATCTTCATACAAAATCGGGTAATATTACATATGAAAAGTAACCCAAAAATTTTGGGTGTTTTTTCGCCGTTTTTGGGGAGTTATTAGCCAATAGAAAGATAGTTCCGTGACGTCATTAGGGCGACATGCGCAGAAAAATTTAGTTTTGTTTTCGGGATGGCGTAACCTTGTCTTTTATCATCCTTGGCTATATCCGTCTTCAAGCACTGATCACGTAGGGTCAAGAACTGCATTGCTGAGAATAAAATTAAGACCTTATATTAGCCACAACAAAGTCCTAAATTAAGTCCCATAGAAAATCAATAGGGGATTATAAAAAGGGCAGTAACCTCACGCAAATTCGAAAACAAGCTTATTTTAATGAAAATAATAATAGTGGAATTGAAGCAACTAAGGCCAGCCCAATGTGCTGAATTAGTCCAAACTATGCCACATTTATATGCTAAAGTGCTAAAGTAAGGTAAAATTAATAAACGTTTCCATATTCATCTGATAACTATCCTTTTTTAGATGACTTAATTATATGAGTACAAAATATGCAAGTAAAAAATACAAAAATATATAAATAGCGTCAGATCAAAAAGAAAAGTAAATTGCTGCTTTTGAAATGAATGGAAATTTATTAAATATTTGTTAAATTATTCTTTTAAATATTGAAAAATATGTTCATTAACAACAATCTTTGGTACAACCATGTGGGTGACTTAATTATATGACCATAAGTGTAATTAACTATAATAGGTAGAATATTGATATTATGTATAAGTAACCCCTTTATTAGTATTCATAGTCTAGAGGACTAGCTGGATTGGAAAAATGGGTGTGGCAACAGCCATACAAAGTAAAAAATTATTTTCGTGTACCCATTGTAGGTAGAATATTTTTGCGCAAGTATATATGTATATGTATATATATATATATCATATATATATCAAGACATCTGGCAACATTGCCTTGAGTTGTAAACAACGTGTTATTTTTTGCTCGTGTGTGATTTTTCTTGAAAATTTAATTTTTTCTTTAAATCGCTTCCAATATGGCTAGCCAGAAGCGAGATTACTTTGGGAATAGCCCCAAATTTAAGACGATAAGGATTGATCCTGGCCCTAGTAACAGGTTTCATTTGCTAGCAAATGAAGAAGAAGAGGCAAGAGCAGTCAAAGAAAGGGTACCACCAATAGTGGTAGACTCGTGTCACAGTTACTAAAAAGTTTGGGAAATACTTGGTGAGGAGTACTTCTTCAAGAGAATGACAATTGGAGCTAAGGTTACATGCAATACAATGGTCCTGTATGAAGCTGCGTTAAAAAAGCTGAGTGAACTGAAGTACAGTTTTTATACACACGAAGTTAAAGACGTAAAGCACTTTAAGTTAGTGTTATTTGGTTTGCCAAGAACAGACGCAAAGCTTTTAAAGGAGGAATTGGCTAAAATGCACAACATAAACCCAGTAAGTGTCAAAGAAATCGTAACCAAAAGGACTACAGCTGATGACGCTA
This sequence comes from Phasia obesa, assembly GCA_949628195.1. Classification (NCBI taxonomy): domain Eukaryota; kingdom Metazoa; phylum Arthropoda; class Insecta; order Diptera; family Tachinidae; genus Phasia; species Phasia obesa. Next base: position 73,883,485 of record OX451216.1, on the reverse strand, counting down.
TATTCTTGATTGAGTTTAACAAACAAGAAGTGTCAAAAAATGATATTATGAAAATAAAGTACTTTTGCAATATTGCTGTTTACTGGAGAAGACCTCTTAAAGGGAATAAAGGGCCTACGCAATGTACGAAGTGCTCTATGTACGGACATGGAGCTAAAAACTGCAATAGAGTTATCGTCTGCGCAGTTTGTGCTGGCAATCACGACCAGACTGAGTGTGTATTGGCCAAAAACACTCAAGGGAGTAATGTTGTTTATAAATGCCACAACTGTAGCCAAAATAACTTAAGAAACTCGAATCACAGGTCCGACGATCCTAAATGCCCTTGCCGTAAAGATTATTTAGAAATGCGCCTACGATTAACTTCTAAGTCTAGACCTAATTTCAACAAGTCGAGAATTAATCATGTGTATGATGAGACTGAGTTCCCACACCTGTCAAGTCAGAGTCAACCAATTGATTCACGAGAGCACACCTTCCAAAGGAAAATTTTGTACTCTGAGGTTTCGAAAAACAGACCCCACGACAGCAACAACGATGATGACTTATCTGACGAGAGATTGTTAAAAATCTTCTTTAGTGCTGTGGATGCACTAGAAAAATGTCGAAATAAATTTGACAAATTAAGAGTGCTTGGCATGATGCTCAAGCATGCTATATAAAATCGTGGGTAGTCAAAATGTATACGTTATGCACTGGAATGCTCAAGGCATAACAACTGAGTCAGCATCGGCACAGCTCGAAAAAGTTCTCCATGAGAAAAATATTGATATTCTACTTCTTAACGAAACGTTCCTGAAGCCGTATCATAGGTTAAAATTTGGAGGCTACAAAATATACAGAGAAGACCGTCAAACACATGGTGGGGATGTGCTTATAGCGGTTAAAAATTACATAGATCATAAGTTGTTACCAAAGATTAAAACAATAACCATAGAAAATATCTCTGTGGAAGTTAAAATAAGTGGACGTCCCGTAAGTTTTATCTCTGCTTATAATCCAATTTACACTTCTAATTTTAAAACTGACTTAGAACTTCTTACCAATTCGTTTAGTGACTATTTTATTTTTGGTGATTTGAATGCACAACATGTGAGTTGGAATTGTATTTCAAACAATTCAGCTGGCAAAGAACTGTACAGACATCACTTAAGTTCAAGTTATTATGTATATCATCCGGATACACATACTAGATTCGGCCAAAATATAATTCCAGTCCAACGATCCACGGTTGATATTTTACTTACTAACTCTAACATTTCATTTTCGCAGTTACATCCAAATATTTTACAGTCTGATCACATCCCAATATCTTGTTACATTTTTGGAACACCACAAAATCACTGATTGGCCAGCAATTAAATACTGGGTCGAGAATGAAATTAAGAATCATAATATCGGACAAATAGAGCTTAACAATATAAACCTAGATTCGTCATTAAATAAATTAGTTAGTATAGTTAAAGAAGCTTTTTCCAAGATTCCAATTGGCCAGAAAAATCCTTGGCAGAGGGAAATTTCAAATAAGTCTAAAATGCTGATTACTCAGAGGAACAAGTATAACCGTAAACTTAAAAGATGTAGAGATCCTAGTTACAGAACTCAACTAATCAGCATTTTAAAACAGTTGAATCACTTAATTGATTTTCATTTGAAAAGGGATAGAAATGAAGCGTGGGCTAAATTCATTTCCAAACTGCCTTCCGGCTCTAAAAAGTTTTGGAAACTAACAAAAGCTTTAAAAGGTAGAAATTCTGCAATCCCCGATCTAAATATAAATGGGGAAGTTTTAAGTACCGGTGAAGCAAAAGCAAATGCCATTTCGGAAGTTTTTAGATGCAACAATAATATCACCAACAACAATTCATCACCTTTAGATAATATGGTTCTAAATTATGTGCAGGAACTTAACAATGTAAATCTCGCTGACAGTGACAATTTTGAATTCACAGATGCAGTAGAGGTAAAGACATATGTTTTTTCTTTAAAAAATAACAAAGCCCCAGGTTTAGACGGAATTAACAGCATTATTTTAAAAAATATGCCCGATTACTTTTTGGAACTTTGAGCAAACTATTTAATTACTGCTTGAGAAATGGTCATTTCCCCATGATATTTAAAAAGGCCAGGGTTATACCTATTTTCAAAACTGGAAAAGATCCAAAATTGCCTTCCAGCTATAGGCCAATAAGCATTTTGAGCTTGTTGGATAAAGTCTTTAAAAAAATAATCCACAAAAGAATCTTAGAGTTCTCAGAACAGAATAACACTATACATCAGCAGCAGTTTGGATTCCGAAGAGAGCACTCTACGGTACATCAAATCAAACGAGGGGTTAATATTATTGAGAATAATAAAAGAAATCGTAGAAGTACAGGTATTATATTTCTTGACATTGAAAAGGCTTTCGATATAGTATGGCATAATGGCTTATTGTATAAACTTAACTCTTTTAGTTTTCCTTTTTATTTACAAAAAATCATACAAAGCTTTTTAGACCAACGTTCATTTGTAGTTTTCGTGGAGCGCATCTCATCAGATGAAAAACATATACTCGCAGGTCTACCGCAATGTTCCGTTTTGTCACCTACGCTTTATTCGTTATACACGTCAGATATCACTCTACGCAGGAATCAGGAAGCAGCATTTTATGCAGACGATAGTGCTTTCATTTGCAGCGGTAAGGTATCTAATTCATTAGTTAGGAAAATGCAAGAGAGCTTAAATTCAAGCCAAAAATATTTTAATAAATGGAAAATAAAGGTCAATGATGATAAAACACAGGCCATTATTTTTCCATATAATAAGTCGCCAAAACGCATACCTTCTCAATCTATGTTGTGCCGTGGGAATGTTATACCTATAAAGTCAGAAATCAAGTATTTGGGCATTATAATGGATAAAAACTAACATTTAAGCAACATGTCAACCAAATTTGTGAAAAGGCTATAAAGTGTGGTCGGGCATTGTTTCCCATACTCAACAGAAGATCTAAATTGAATATGAAAAACAAAATATTGTTATATAAAATGTGCATTCGACAAATAATGAGTTACAGCTGTCA
>OX451216.1:73719038-73880221 GCA_949628195.1 Phasia obesa | reverse complement strand
GTACTTGAAACTCTGTTGCGACTCTCCATTGTTTTTTGTTTGCTCTTTTCAACATGATGATGACTGTATAAAAGTATACAGTCGCACATTGGGTTGAAATTGCTAAAAACGGCTCTTAATTCAGGAGTTAGAGATAGCACTAATTTTTCGTTTCTTAGTATTAAGTGGGTCATTACTACTTAAAAAAATCATTTTTGAAAAAAAAAAAAACAAAATTTTTTTAAACGCCAGGGGTGTTCGTTTGTCAGCTCGTATGAATATTTAAATTGCTTTGGAAGCTCAATTTTTAAAGATAAATGAATGAAATTTGGGCAATTTGCTTTCTTTAGGTTAGTAACTTAACATACAAAAATTCAACGAAATCGGTAAATGATTTCGTATAGCCCCCATACAACATTTTCCCTGAAATAGGCCATACTAATCTTTATTTATTAAAAAGTTTTTATTAATATAAATTTACATTTTATGTTTAATAATATTAGTCTGCATATTCGCTGGGCACAAAAATTAATATCATCGGAATTATTTTCTGCAGAGATTTCAGGTAATAATAGAAGGTCCAATACCTGCTGTGGTAACACGATAATTTTCTTTTTGTAATGTTTGCTCATATTACTAATAATAGGATCGGAGCTTATTAAAAATCTATTGAAAATATCTTCATTGTGCTTTTCACGACTGCATTTCCGTGAAAAATGTTCTCTGTACAATTTAAAATCTTTATTACGAGCTTCCTGTGCTTCTTCCGATAACTGGCCAATAGGTAATAGTGCATGAGTAATAATCAGCAGACTAAATTTTATGGTGTTGGTTGGTCAACTATAAGTCCGGCTTACGAATTTTTATTTGATGTTGAAATAGAAAACAATTTTTTCCTTCTTATCTCAAAAAAACCCGCAAAATGTTTTTATATGATTTGTAAGTAGACATATCATAGAAAATTCCAAACATTTTTTTTACCCAAGCTTCCCCACACCGGATTTGAATTTCTACTTGAAAGTGAAAAATTATTGTTTTTTACTCCAATTTTCAAAAAAATATTGAAAACATTTCTACAACAAAAATATTTAACTAAGATACATATTTAAGTTCCAAATACCTGAAGTTGAAGGTTCCATTGAAAAAATATTACTTTTATGCTAGGAACATACAAAATTTAATTAAAAAAAAAAAATTTCAGTTTTTACCACTGTTTTTAAAAACTTAAAAAACTTCAACTTTGACAACGTACAACTAGAGCTGGCAAAACTATCGATAATACTATCGATAGTTTTGTTTTCATTAGACTATCGATAGTTTTTTTTCTCGATAGCGATACTATCGTTGAACAAAAATAAATTAATAAATTGGCAATTATTTAGTTGTAAATAAAAATTCACCATTAGAAATAGACCCATTGCAGTACTACAAGGTAAATTATATAGTTAATTAAGCAATTTATACAGTGTTATATCTATTCACAAAACAATTCTGATCAGATGTCACTCACAAAGTCATGTGCTTTATGTTACTTATGCATACCAGCAACTTCCACAGATTCTGAAAGAATGTTTAGCAAAGCCGGAGTCATTATTTCAGAGAGAAGATCTAGTTTAAAGCAAAAAATGTTGATATACTGCTCTTTTTCAACAAAAATGTTTGGATTACTCAAAAATTACGAATATAAAATAATTCCTTGGGCCGCCTACATATGTACAACATATGTGATATACGAGTGCATAGTATTTATGGTGTATGTACAAATTTTTTTAGAAAATTTATCTCAAAATGCGTTGTAAAAAATAAATTATAAATGAGTTTTTGTTTTTATGCTAAGTTTTATATGCTTCATATTTTTTTTTTTTTGTATTATCTTTTCTTAATAAAACAAATCTGCACTTTACTCAAATAATTTCAAAACTTGATCAATTAAATTGATGGAGTTAATAATAATATAGAATACTTTGTCATTTAAAATATGGAACCTAACATTCCCAAATAATTCGACACTATCGATAGTTTTCTATCAAACTATTGAAAATATCGAATGGCGAGACTATCTATAGTTTGCCAGCTCTACGCACAACTCGAAAAGTAGATAACATAGAAAAATGATAAAGATAATTAGTGATCCACAATTTTGTTTACTATAACCTGAAATAGATTACTTTTTAAAAATATAAATTTTCAATTAAGAGCCTTTATTGGGAATTTCAACCCAACGTGAGTCGTCAGAAACACAATTTTTAAAGTATGGACACGAATGCAACTTCAAAAGAGAATTTAAAAAAATTTTTTAGAAACAAAAATTGCAAGTGTCGAACGGGACTTAGCAATTAAGGCAACTTTTTTGTTTATTTGTTTTCACTAACATTTTTTTTAGTTGACACTAATCTAGTATCCAACCAAACTCTGTTATGTAAACATCTTTGCGAACTATTTCATTAATATATGTACAAATTAATATTTAAAGTCAGGCTTAAGTTCGTTTTAATTATTTCTTAGTAGAAAAACACTATTTTACAAATTATGTAAATAGATGATGTTTACAACTATCCAGAACATGCAATTACATTCTTCTAGTGTCTAAAAGAGTGTTGGGGAAAGCACAGTGTTGGGGAAAGCGAAAGTGTTTAATCCTGTCCGCCGAAGGTCCATCTGATAGCATATGGACCGCTATAATTACGTTTTGACGGTTGAGAAATATAAAGTAGATTCTACTTAGTAGAATAATAGATGCTTACCCTATAGGTGAAGCTAAGCTAGCCGCGTGTGTTAAGTAATACAGGGCCCAAAGCGTAGTTAAATGAGAGGCGGGGGCAGGGGGCGGCTCGTAATTTAGCTTAGTCCGAGTAATAGTGTTGTTTACGTATGTAATGCCCCTCATATCATAAAGACAACGTCCACTTGGGCGATTTTCCTTTTTCTTCTTATTCATTTCTATTTGTTGGCGCTTTTGCTACTTTAGTTTACATATATAAACTCTCTTTTTTCAAATCACTCGTTGTAAAACCTCTCAACCTAATTATCAAAAAAATAACCCATAAAACTAAACCCATTCTATTTTTATTTAAATATTTTTAAGAGAATATTTCACACCATCACATGTTCTGTGACCGAGCCGCACGTTTTACGTTAATTTTGTCTCCTGTTCTTGCTTAATGCTTTACATTCAGAATAGTTTGAAAAAAAAGCTGCGCTTTTGGGGTAATGGCGTGTAAAAATCAAAAAGTCGAAAGAGTATCGTCTGTTTAAAGAAGAGGGGGCTTGGAAATACTTTTTTACGGAATACAACGGTAAGCCAGTATGACTTATTTGTAACGAAGCAGTGACGGAAAACCTAAAAAGAACAGTATCTGCTCAACGGAATAAGTTTATAAAGCAAAACACTGCTCAAAAGGCTATGTTGTGGCTTATAAAATAGCTAAAACTAACAAACCATACTCGGAAGTAGAATTTGTAAAAGATTGTATGGTGAGTATGAGTAAAATTTTATATCCAGAAGAAATTACAGAGTTTGAGCCAGTCAGCTTATCGGGAAAAACAGTAACAAGGCGAATTGATGTCTTTGCATTCAACTTGTCGACTCAATTTAGGCAGCGTATAGAAAGCTAAATATTTTTTAAATATAACGGATAGAAATGACACTGCTCAATTATCAATCTTCATTAGAGGCGTTGACGACAAATTTAATATTACTGAAGAGCTAGTTTGTTTGCAATCCATAAAAGAAAAAACGACGGGGCAAATAATTTAAAACGAATTTTCCAAAGGTCTTCAAAATTTAAATGCGCCTATTTCAAAATTATCTAATATAACTACAGATGAGGCCCAAATATGGTTGCAAAAAATGCGGAATTTTTAGGTATTTTTCACAACCAGAGTCCTAATCGCGATGTTGTATTTTTACATTGTATAATTCACTGCGACGTCCTTTGTAAAGCTACAATAGAGATTACACATGTACTTAATGTGGTTGTAGAACTAATTAATACAATTTGATGTCGGGGCCATGTACATCGACAATTCCAAAAATTTCTGATTAAAGTCGACGCAGATTATTCTGATCTTCTTTACCACACAAAAGCAAGGTTAAGTTGTGGATATGCATTTGAGCGGGTTTGGAATTAAAAAATAAGAAATACAAGATTAAGAATAAAACACGAATACTGTACCAAATTAAATAAAAAAATGCAAGGAATGAACCAATTTATAGAAATGTTTGAAATCATTTAAAACTCAGCCTTTTCTGTTTTATAACAGCATGGCGTAGAAAGATTTAACTCACTTTCCGCATTTAAAATCCATGTTACCAGTGAGAACAAGGTTTAAAGATTTGGAGAACATTCAATCATCGCTAGCTGTTTTCTCACTGCCGTTTAATGAAAATTTTTGAAATGCAGTGCAGTACCCATTTAAAGCAATTGTTCTTGAATTCCACAAAACTAGATTTTTATAGAGCACTGCCTAAAACTGAATTCCCAAAGATGATTGCTCACGCCCAGAAAATTATGGCGATGTTTGCGTCGTCTTATGTGTGCGAACAGACTTTTTCGACCATGAAATTGCGGAAAAACTCAATCAGAAACCGATTGATGAACACCTTTTCGCACTGCTGAAAGTTGCTTTGTCACAGCTGGAACTGAACCGAAATATAGAATGAGTGTCCCCATATACTACCTTGTGGAAATCCGGCTTTAATTAGCTGAGGTGAGCTTAAAAAACCTCCTTCTTTCAGTATAAACTTTCGATTAGTGAAATAATTTTATGGAAGTTTTCGGGCAAGTTTAGCTTGAACTTATATGGGATATTCATGCCTTACCTTGTCGAAACCTTAAGTCATTTAATTAAGTATAATATTTAAACACTTAGATACGAATAATTATTGTTAATTCAATTGTCATTAAAGATACAATAAAAAAATTTGTAAAAAAATTATAAATAAATCAGTCAAGTGCGAGTTAGACTCACACACGTAGGTTTCCGTACTATGTTCAGTAAAACTTAAAAATTCAAGTTGTTAATTTTTTAATGTCTTATGGGGCACCCTTTAGTTTTAAAGTTAAAGTCATATTCGCGAAAATTGCATCATTATTGGAACGCCCTTTAAATTTTAGTAATTGTTGTTATAGCAGCCATAGTGATACACTTTCTATAAACATATCAGGAGCCTACATATTGCGGTTAAAAAAAAATAAAGTAATATTCGTGAAAAACATTTCACTAATGGACACCCTTCAATTTTTAGTGATAGTTATAGAGGCTGAGGTAATACATCTATTCTAAACATTTCAAGAGTTTACCTATTACGGTTTATAAAATAATGCTATTTACGTAAAATTCATGTCACTGTCGGAACACCCTTTAATATGTAGGTTAAATTTTGAATACTTGTTTATAAAGCGAACATAGTTTTAATTACTGTCTGCAAATTTTAAGTGGTTGCCTCCTACTGCTCAAGAAATAAAGACTTAATCGTAAATAACACGACACTTTTGGAATACCCTATAAGTTTTAGTATTTGTTGCTATAGTGGCCACAGTTATAAACCTTCTGTGAAAATTTCAAGAGACTACCTATTATGGTTCAAAACTTAGGCCTTTTACATGCATATCACACCACTATTGGAACACCCTTTAATTTTTATGTTTATTTTTTTAGACTTGTTTATATAGCGAATTAAGTTTTAATTACAGTTTGTAAATTTTTAATTACTGTTTGTACAGTTAAAAAAATAAACACATATTCGTGAATAACACCTCTTTATCGGAACAGACTATAAGTTGTAGTATTTGTTGCTATAGCGGCAACAGCTATACATCATCTGTGAAAATTTCTACCTATTACCTTTCCAGAGATAAAAGGCGCTGACAGACGGACATTGTAGCGAAAACAATAGGGTTACGTTTTTACCCTTGGGTACGGAAGAGTAAAAAGATACTAATTTCTGGCGAAAAACTTATAATTCAAAACAAACTAAGAGTATGCGAGCTTAACTTAGCTTAAGGTTTTACCAAATAATACAAACAGTCAGCGAATGTTTAAAACCAACCCTAAACTTGGACCCTGGAGATTCTAAAATGCCATTTTTAGCGACATAAAATAATATTGAGGGAGGTATCCCTTCAATCCCACCCCCCGAAATGTTAAAGAAAATTTTGTTTAATTTTATTTTTTTTGTTGCTAGTTTCCAAAAAATATTCATTTTTAAGCTTTTATGTCAAAGAGAAGAATATTATTAAAAGTAATTTTTGTAATTTATTTCTTTGTAGTTTTTAATTTATATGAAAATAATTAAATTATTCATAACTAGCTGTGCCCGCCACTTCGTCAGCGTCCTTATTTTACTTTGAGAGTAATCCACTTTAAGACTCTTACTTTTATAGTGCTTCAGATATGGTTTATGTAATTACTTTAAATAATGGTACCCATCCCTGGGTAATTACTCAGAAACATAGACTTTACATATATAAAATTCTAAAATAGTGTTTTAAGTTACCGCCTGACAAAACTAAATATTTCAGCATAGTTTGCAGTACCATTGAATCGGTAAAATTGTGAACTTTCACTACTTGTTCGCTCTCTTTTTTGGTAATGAGATATTTTTACGGGAAAATATATCCTATATTTGAACCACGATACTAAGGTACCTCTCCATAAAATATTATTAAAATTCATCTAGTAGTTTTTACGTGATGCGAACACAGGCAGTTAGGAAATCACATGTATAGATAATAACTTATTTATATTTGTAACAATAAATATTGAATATTTGAAATTTTATTAGTCGAACTACTTATTATTTTACATACAGATGAAATTTGACGTCAAGCTTAAGTTCATTTTATTCTCCGTAAGAGAGAATATATTAAATTACAAATTAGGTGATAATATTAAAGAAAAATTGGGAAAATTTAAATTTTAGGCACCAGCAGAGCGGAATGCACTCTTCGTATCTATCTACTTTGGGTAGTGTTTAGTTGTAAGCATCATCTATTTAACCAACCAAACTCAGATAAAGGAATACGAGAAAACTGTATTCGTTCATCAATCGTCAGTTGGTGAGAATTTTCACTATACGATGCAGAATTTTGTTGTCTGTCGAGCTGCGTAGTTAAATTTTTGCATATTTTAAATTTAATTTTTGGCCTAATGTCCGGCTAGATTGGAAAAATACCCCTGTGCGTCGCGGTATTTTTGTCCGGTTATAAGAGGTGTCCACTTTTAAGGCAAGTGTAATCTTTCTTTTATTTTATATGAATGCAATTAAGTCGTTTCTAGCAAATTTTTTCAAACGGAACTTTTTTTTAAATAGGAAAAAAAAATTGGACATGTAGCCTAAGTAAACCAATCAAAGCACCTTTTTTCTGCCAAACATTCTCTTTGTTTTTCTTGATTTCTGCGGCCTGTGCTTTGGCAGTATTGAATCTTAAAACATAAAAGAAATGTAACAATTTCATGCACCGAAAATTTCTCTTTTTCAAATTCCTTTTATCTCTGGAACCGTAATAGGTAGACTCTTGAACTTTTCACAGAAGATGTATAACTGTTGCCGTTATAGCAACAAATACTAAAACTTAAAGGGTGTTCCGATAGAGACGTGTTATTCACGTATATGTATTTATTTCTTTAAGGCATAAACTTAAAACTTTGTTCGCTATATAAACAAGCAAAAAAAATAAACCTAAAAATTAAAGGGTGTTCCGATAGTGACGTGATTTACATGTATATGACCCAAGTTTTTAACCATAATTGGTAGACTCTTAAAATATCCACAGAAGGTGTATAAGTGTGGGCGCTGTAACAACAAATACTATAACTTATAGGGTTTTCCAAAAATTACGTGTTATTTGCGTTTATGTCTTTATTTCTTGAGCTGTAGGAGGCAACCAATTAAAATTTACACGCTTTAATTAAATTATGTTCGCTATATAAACAAGTATACAAAATTAAACTTAAAAATTAAAGGGTATTACGTTAGTGACGTGATTTGCACGAACATGGCCCAATTTTTGAACCATAATAGATAGTCTTGAAATTTTTACAGATGGTATATTACTATGGTACTATAGTAAAAATTCCGAGAGTGACGTGATTTGCCTTTATATGGCCTAGTTTTTGCAATATTATAGGCAGACTCTTAAATTTTTTACAGAATTTGTATTAATATGGTTTTAATAAATAGTTTAATAAATAGTAAAAATTATAGAATATTCCGACGTGAAATTTGTATAGATGTGTTGTCACGGCCCATGTGACAATTACTAAAAAAAAGGGTGTTCCGACAGTGACATGTTCTTCAAATATATTGTCTTATTTTTTGAATCGTAATAGGTAGACTATTCATATATTCATAGATAGGGAATTTCCATGGTCTCATAATAAAATTAAAGGGTGTTCCGATAGTGATATAATTAGTACGTATATGGCTTTATTTTTTAAACCGTAATAGGTAGGTAGGTTGCACGGGTCGCCGGCTACGCAAAAGGGGAAAAGCCGACTCACTTGGGTCCCTTAGGTCCCGTTGTGACTTTATATTGCCTTATTTTTTGAAATGCAATAGGTAGGTTTTTGAACCACTAGGTATGTATGTATGTTCCTAATATTTTCATAGAAAAGTCTTATATATGTAAATTTAAAATTTACGCAGAATATATTTTACAATATATATTTCTAAAGTTATATTGTTGTACTATGCTCTAGTATAAAAAATAATTAAAAATTAAAGGGTGCCCCTAATACGTTAACAAATTAACAACATGTATTTTTTTTAAGTTGTACTGAACATAGTACGAAACCCTACGTGTGTGAGTCTGACTCGCACTTGACTGATTTATTTATTTTTTATTGATAAACTATTTATTTCTGCAATTTCTTTGCCATTCTTAACACATGAAGTCACCAATATCATAAACATTAATACAGATATTAATCAGAGTTTAATAAAAGAACTACTATTGAAATACCACTCTTTTTTAAAACTTAGTGTTCTTTTTTAAAACTTAGTGTTCGCGACCGTTTATGGCAATGCATTTTGTATGGAATAAGTAATGAACATGTGTTGGATCTACAAAACTTGAAAATATTACGAGAGTTTTCACTGTAATTTAATAAAATATATCAAATACAATTTTTAACGGCAGGGTTTATATTTTAAATTTAAAATTTTGCACACTAGTTTCCAACCTTCAAATTGTTTAGGGTTAAATGACAAAGTTAAACTTCCAAATTTATTCTGGTTGGCCACCCAAGACATAATATAACGATAGCCAAAGCACACTATCATTATCAAACGAGCTTAACCATTTTGGGTTTTAATACGTTACTTCTGAGTACCTTTCGTCTATATCATCGGGCCCTGTAAATATACAGGTGAAACGTAAATAAATAGGCAGTACTTGTCAAGAATAAATGACCAGTACTTGTGAAACAAATATAACGAGCCTAAAGCCAATATGGCTGCTTTAAGCAAGTAAGGAATTGCTCATCATAATATTGAATTTCATGCAGTTTACTTTAAAAAAAAACATATACTGTATAAGTAAATATTGCAAGAAATAAGGGCTTGCAAGAAATATAGCTGCTTTATGTAAGGAATTGCTCAACATAATATTCCAATTTCATGCAGTTTACTTCTAAAAAAACATATACTGTATAAGTAAAAATTGCAAGAAATAAAGGCTTAAACAAAATACAATAATTATATAATAATGCACTGAGTAATATGATGCAGTCGTAAAGTAGATCTGGGTTGGGGAACATCGATTGCGCGTCATTGTCGTTATCTTTTAAAGTCCATCAGGCCGTCCTTGTTGCTCGGCCGTCGAGTGGTTTGCGGCTCACTCTCGCACTGTTATTGGTGTTTGCTTAAATCGCCATGTGCAATCGTTTTGGTTATCGTGTATAACCTAACAAATTTTAATCGAAGCTGAATTTGGGACTTCCTATACGAAGGTATAGGTCGCGTAACAGATCCTGAGTGAGGCTCTATTGAGTTTACTCTGGCAATTTGTGAATACGATTATTCCGCCAACCAATTTTAGAGTTAAAAAAGAGTAATATGTAAAAACCATTATTATTTATTTTTTGAAATTATTACAACCTTTTAAATTCGCGAACAGAGTTTTATACAATTTTTGACATTTTCAGGCCTACAAATTCAAACAACTGTTCTAATAGTTTAACCTGTATAAATATATCTCGTTTCTAACCACATCATTTTAAAAAATAAAAAAACAATTGGAAATTATTTTAATATTGGTTTAATAATGAATCACACAATCTGAACTATTTATATAATAAATATATGCTTGTATTCAGTAAAAATGAATCTTCGACATAATTCGTTATCATATCGTGTAAGTTTTTGTAAACGAATAATTAACTATTTTAGATTTATGTATGTATGTATATTGTTCTGGCAACCTTTATGTACCAATTAATTGTTTTTGTTTTTTCTTTAAATTCTTAATTGAATTAAATTCTTTTTTAATTTTATTTTGGTAAAGTGTATGTTTCGTAATTATTTTATGTTTTCTTCGCTTAATTTTTGAATTTTACAAAAATAAAATTAATTTATAGTTTATCATTTGAAATAAAATACAATGTTTTAAATGTTTGTGAAAAAAAGTTTGTGTTTGGTTCGAATTTCAGTATTTTTTAAAGTAGATTGCAACAGTATTACAAAATGACCCTAATTTGTTAAATCATATAGAATCACTTCAATTAAAGTGAATGCTAAATAAAAAATGGTTAAACAATTTATAAACATAAAAAAAAATTAAAAAAAAAATCAGACATGCAGTGACATTTTTATTTAGTTGCCAGAAATTTCCTTCATACGGTTAAGGGCACTGCCAGCTTTGAACCATTCAATTTGCTGCTCGTTCATGGTGTGATTCAATTTTATTTTGTCGACTTTGTCGCCGTTCTTGATTTCACAATCGACTTGTTTGCCGGGTGTCAAATTGGCAAGGCCCAACAAAGAGATTTTGCTAGTGGGTTGAACCTAAAATATCAAATACATGTGTTACAAATTTTTTTTTTTTTTATTTAATTTAATTTCTTGAATGTACATTTCGAATTACAAACTCACCTTGTCGTAATCAGCAGGGTTGGCGAAAGTCAAGGGCAAAAGACCCTGTTTTTTCAAATTGGTTTCGTGGATACGGGCAAACGACTTGACAATGATAGCACGACCACCCAAGTGACGAGGTTCCAAGGCGGCATGTTCGCGAGATGAACCTTCACCGTAGTTTTCATCACCAACGGCTACCCATCTGATGTTGTTGGCCTTATAGTCACGAGCAACGTCGGGTACACCACCCCATTGTCCAGTACGTTGATTCTTAATATTGTTCATTTCATTGTTTTCATAATTAGTAGCACCAATGAACATGTTGTTGGAGATGTTGTCTAAATGACCACGATATTTTAGCCAAGGACCAGCCGCGGAAATGTGATCAGTTGTACACTTGCCCTTAACTTTAATGAGAACAGTCAAGTCGGTATAGTCTTTACCGTCCCATTTGTCGAAGGGGGCCAACAATTGCAAACGTTGGCTGCTAGGACTAACATCAACATTGATGTTTTCGCCAGACTGAATTCAAAGAAATTTTAAATTATAGAACAACTACGATTCTTCTCACGACTTACAGCTGGTGGAGCATCATAAGTATCCATGCCGGGATCGAAGCCCTTAGAGGGCAATTCATCGCCGAAGGGGGCATCCAATTTGAATTTCTTGCCATCAGCACCAGTCAACTGGTCTGTAAGAGGGTTGAAATCCAACCGACCAGCAATGGAAAGGGCCGTTACCAATTCAGGGCTGTACAAAAGATGATTGTTTAAAAGCCGTTTTAATCTGGACTGCTTTTATTGTTTCTTTGTTTTTTTGTTTTTTTTTTTTACATAAAAAATCAAGTAACAAATAAAGTTTTCTTACCTGGTGACAAAGGAATGAGTGGCAGGGTTGGCATCATTACGACCAGTAAAGTTACGGTTATATGAGGTGACAATAGTGTTCTTTTCACCCTTCTTGACATCCTTACGATCCCATTGACCAATGCAGGGACCGCACGCATTTGCCAAAACGGTACCACCGAATTTGCTAAAAACTTCGGAGATGCCGTCACGTTCAATGGTGGCACGAATCTGCTCAGATCCAGGAGTTACATTGAAGGGAATCTTCGATTTGAGACCATGTTTCAGAGCATTTTTTGCAATACTGGCGCAACGACCCATATCCTCGTATGAGGAATTGGTGCAGGAGCCGATTAGCCCAACCTTAATGTCCAAGGGATATCCGTTCTTCTTGGAGTTTGCTCCCAACTTGCTGATGGGATGGGCCAAATCGGGAGTGAAAGGGCCATTAACATGGGGTTCCAAAGTATTTAAGTCAATTTCAATAACTTCGTCGTATTGGCAGCTGCTATCTGGAGACAAAATCTTTTGGAATTTCTTGGCTTCGTCAGCAATACCAGAGCGGCCAGTCGATTTCAAATAAGAAGCCATTCGATCATTGAAGGGGAACACTGAAGTAGTCGCACCGATTTCAGCACCCATGTTGCAAATAGTGGCCATACCAGTACATGAAATAGAATCAACACCATTGCCGTGGTATTCAATAATAGCACCCGTACCACCCTTTACAGTTAAAATGTCAGCTACCTTCAAGATTACATCCTTAGGCGAAGTCCAACCACTTATCTTACCACTTAACTTGACACCAATAACCTTTGGACATTTCAACTCCCATGGAATGTTGGCCATTACATCGACAGCATCGGCACCACCGACACCAATACACAAACCGCCAAGACCACCACCATTGGGAGTATGAGAATCAGTACCGATCATCAACAAACCGGGAAAGGCGTAATTTTCCAAAATAATTTGATGGATAATACCACTGCCTGGTTTCCAAAAACCTAAACCGTATTTAGCACAAGCAGTAGCCAAGAAATTATAAACTTCCTTGTTCAAGTCCTTAGCACGGGCCAAATCCTGAGTACCACCAATTTGAGCTTCGATCAAGTGATCACAATGAACGGTGGATGGTACAGCAACCTTCTTCAAACCCGATGAAATGAATTGCAACAGAGCCATTTGAGCTGTAGCATCCTGCATGGCAACACGATCAGGGCGCAATCGCAAATATGAGGTGCCGCGCACGATTTCTTGATTTTTGGGATCATCCAAATGAGAATACAATACCTTCTCGGATAAGGTCAGAGGACGATTCAAACGACCCTTAACAATATCCAAATTTTTGGCCAACTTTTCATAAGGCATAAATACATTCGTATCGAATTTGGATAAAGCCACCTTAGCGGCGGTATAGCTGGAAGCATGCAATTGACGATCCTGTACGTTAAAACCATATTGGCCGGCTTTGCGAACCTAAAAGTATTCGAAAATAATTTATGGATTTAAATACTCAAACTAACAGTGACAACAAAATATACTCGTACATATCGCACTTGATCTTCTAAAGAGAGTCAAACTCAAAATCTTTCAATTTTCACGCAAGAAATCAATGTACAGTTGTATTTATCCACACACTGGAAAATTTTTTCATCATTTTCTCTACTCTTTCGCCAAAGAAATACAATTTTATCACTCTTCTTGATATGTGAAAATTTTTATATTTTGAGTTGACTCTCTGTAGAGGAACAAGTGCGATATTTAAACAATACAAGTGTGTGTCATATTCATATTAAAGATAGTGCACTGCGGTGGTCGCAGTTATCTTTGATTCAGAGATATGATTAGAATTTAGTTTTTGATATTACCGACTGTTATTTTAACTTTGATTTTCAGCAATGTATTAATGATGCCGGTTATTATTATCTGCGAAATATAAAGTAGAATTTGGCGGTATTCTCCAAAGCTACTCAATTGATTTCAAATGTTCGTGCTTTCGTGGAGTACCACATAAAACTCAATTTGAGTTAATTAATAAAAGCAGAATTTGGGAATTCTGACTTCCTTTACGAGGATATAGGTGGGGCTGCAGATCCTGAAGGAGGCGAAAAGCTGAATTTAAAGTGAAATAACCCAAAAAAATATATACATATAAAATTTTAAAAATATCACATTGTTGTAATTGCTAACCAAAGATGCTAAATCCAAAAAATTCCGTTAAAAAAGAGCGCTCTGGCCAAAACATCTTAACTATTCGCTTACAAAAATACAAATATGCATTTAAACAATGTTGATGGCAGACAAAACTATCAAAAAATTTTTTTGGCAACTTACAAGAGTTTGATGGCATGTAATCAATCCGTGCTCACAGGCCGCGTTTGATCGTCTAAATGAAGCTTAAAGCGACATTACTACTTTTTTTTTGCTGTTGCTTTGCTGTTTTTTTTCTTATTTTAATTTTCTTTCAAAGTAAAAATTTATTTTTGCATGGTTTTAGCAGGTTCTCTTATCTAGTTGTTCATTTCTTTTCTTGTGAAGTTGTAGTCACATACTGTAAGATGTGAGTACATGTTTCTATTTATTCTATTACTAGGTGTAATATAATAGTAATAACAAAGCCAAGGCATATTTAACCAGGTGACAGAATAAGGCGATGCTAATATTAAAGATACATTTTTTAATTTTTTTCTTTTTATATGGAGTTTGACATTAATCATGTATTTTAAGAGAAAATAAAATAAATATTACTGTCAAAATCCATATAAAAAAAATTCAAAAAATTATAACCTTGTTAAATATGCCTTGAACAAAGCGATCAACAAATTTCTGTGTTCTTTCCTATCTAGTTCTTAACAAAACTGCTTTTAAAACAAATTAAAAAAGAATAAGCAATGAGAGAAAATTAAGTAACAACAAAACAACTCATATTTACTGTTTTGCTCATACTTGCTCTCAACTAAATTTGTAGAAAAATTTCTAATTTACCGTTATTTTAAATTCAGTTTTCGATTTGGTTGCTATAATCTTGGGTTTTGTTAATTACACCTTAATTTTAAATTGCATTTGAATAACTTCATATACTTAAAATTGTTGTTGTTTTTTAATTTAAAACAAAAAGTTACTATTTTTTAAAACAATGAAGAAACTATGGCGAACCGTGAAAAAATCTATAGTTAATATAACAATTGAAGAATTTTAGTCAATCAGCCGAGCGCAGAAGATTAAGGTGCTTGGAAAATAATCACAAAATGTGAATAACTACTGCCAAATAGGCAATTGAATAAAATTTGTATTTGATTTGTAGTTTTACTTTGTGGAATTACATTGTTATTAAAATATTTTAAGCACCTTTTACAGAGGTTTACAATAATTTTTAGAATTTTATATAAATTTTAGAATTTCATCAAGGAATGGGTACCTTTATATATAATAAATACATATACATACGTGAAGCACTATAAGAGCATTAATATATGGTGTGGATTACAAAATATTGTCAGGACGCACTTAACGTTTGTGGGCACATGTAGTATTCAAATTAAACTAATAAAATTTATTTCGGCAGAATTAGCTTAATAAACCACTGTTGAAACATATAAAAAAAATTTAAAAAAATATACGATGTTAAATTATGGACCAGCTGGGTTTTTTTTGTTTTTGATTTCCCGAAAGTTTACTTTTTGGATATGAGGTTTTTCTCAAATGACCGATTCACGTGAAGTTGTTTTTTCTTCTTCTTCTTTTGTTTATGTAATGGGAAGTAATTGAAATTAATAAATAATACATGTACCATTACAGATATCAGTTGGTACGATTATACACTTCTTGGTACAATTTGAACCTGAAAAGTACAATGGTACACCAATGACTCATTTGGTACAATTTGAACATAATCCCATATTTCATGTTGCAGACATGAAATTTTTTAATGCCAACTGTTACTCTTATTTAAAAAACTATATTGAACCCATTTTATTATTTATGTCTCAATTCAGGAAAGTAGAGTTGCAATACTTAATTTTAATTTAGGTTTACAGGTAGCCTGGAAGAATAAGACTGGGCTGCCCAGTCTGCCTGTAAGGGTAATGTAATAATGAGAAATTATATTTAAATTTATATTTATATTTAGAAAGTAGCTATTAAAGTGGTGGTGTTAGAACCATGTGGAATGGTTAGTTCGAAAAAATACTGGTTTTTTACTACAAATCTTGAGAGGCAACACCTTTATTATTCTTATTACTTCTTAGAACAGAAAATACTAAAAAGTGCATTTCTGTAATAATATGAATTTTTGGGGCTAATATTTAATTTAATATTTATTCATTCAATATTTATTCAAATATATTAACTTAGCCAAGAGGCCATAATCGGTTATAACACACTACTCAATAATTATCTACATACAATCAATAATATAATCTTAAGGAAATAGATATAGATAACTAACAAATTATAAAAACTCTAAAGAAAGTTAAAATTGTAAATAACTACAGTCTGTCAAGAATATGTTTTTACATAATGAAAAATGTTTTATTTTTGGGGTTTTATCATAAAACCATAGTGTCTCGTTAATGTTTAATTTCTTTTCAACTAATTATTAACTAACAAACAACAACAAAAAATAGAAAAAAAACACAATTGTAATTAAAAAAGGAGAAAAACCAAAGAAACATCAAAATCGAGTTGTCAAGAAAATGTTTTTACAATTTTTGCTCTTATTATAATTTTTATATTACTGTTAATTTTTATTGGTCAACAAAATTTTTTTTTCTAAAGTCGAGTGATGAATGATATGTTTTATTGAAATTTTTGTTTAGATTTCATAAAAAAAACAGTTACAAATTTGTGGGCTTATCTGAAAAACAGTCGCTAAGAGGTGTTCCAAACCCCAACATGAGTTAAAAGCTGCAATTTTGAAGGAATGGAATAAAAATCTAAAAGAATGTGTGTAAAAGTTAGTTTTTTTCATTAAAGGATGTTTGAAATCCGTGATTGATGCCAATGGGTGCCATACATATTGTGTTACAATTCCATACCCATCGAATTTTTTTCGTATTATCTTAGTATATAAAAATATTTTCTTGACAACAAAATTCCAGAAGTTTTTCCGTTTTTAATCTTGTTTTTCATTCTTATTTTGCTGGGTTTATTTTTTGATCTTATTTTTAAGGTAACATATACATAGATACAATTTATTTAGTAAAAAAAAATTAATGATAATTAAAAAGGAAACAACATTTTCTTTTAGAAAAGTCAAAACCAAAATTTTTCACAAATGATAAAAAAATGTAAGTTTAACATTAGCTCGATGTTAAAATGTTTTCACATCCCACATGGTGAATAATTTTATTCTTAAAAAAAATTCATCTTATGTAAACTGAATATTTTGAAATTTTGAGAAAATAAGCTTATGTTGAATGAGTTCGATATACATATTTGTATTAAATAATTTTTGTAACTCTAATCTTGGTTGGTTGCTATTGAACAGTAAATGGCATGTATGATGTGTGTATTTGCTGAACCTTAGTAAATTTTAAATGTCTGTTCAATACGAAAACATCCCTCCTATTGGGACACCCTTTAGTTTTTGATTTTATTGTGTGAAATGTGAAATTTTCTAAAGCCTGCCTATAGAAGTTCAAAAGATAAGCTCATATTCATCACGTCACGTCCTGTATAAGGCAGCTTAAAAGCTTTGATTTTACGTTTTTTACAAGATATTAAACATTTCAAGTGCCTGTCTATTACGGTTCAAAAGATAAGTCATATATAGATTAATCTTTACGTTTTATTTTTAAACTTGAGAGCGGACAAAATACATACTCTGTGTAAATTTCAAGTGTCTGCCTATAACAGTTCAAAAGGCACACACGCCTAAAACACGTCTTCTTCTATGGGTTCACCCTTTAAACTGACAAACTGAAACATACTCAGTATAAATTTCAAATGTCTGTCTGTTACGATTTAAAAGATAAGACTATATACATATGTATGTGAAATTACGTCTGCTTTAACTTTTGAGTTCAGTGTTTTGTTACTTACGAGCTTTTCGCACTGCATACAAACATATTTTTTGTTTTTGTTTTACTCATACTACTAGTCATATGACGTCTAAAAGAAATGATCTCTTTTTATCAATTGATAACAAAGTTATCACATGTCTTTATTTTTTTAATTATATTTTTAAATTATATTTGAATGAAATTATGCATGGTTTTAAATGATTGAATTAAGTCTGCATTGATATCAGTAATAAAACGAGAGTGTTTCTAATATGTATACATATGTATATACATACATACATACATACATACATACATACATACATACATACATACATACATATATACATACATACATACATACATACATACATACATACATACATACATACATACATACATACATACATACATACATACATACATACATACATACATACATACATACATACATACATACATACATACATACATACATACATACATACATACATACATACATACATACATGCATGTCTATTGACTGGGTTTTGTTTATTACAAGTATTATTTAAAGGGTGACCAAAAATTTACGCAAGATTTCTGCAGTAAAGTTTTGACAACCCTAAAAAAACAATTTGATAGCTGACAGTTTCCTGTAAGTAAATATGGAGCAGAGAACAACCATTTAATAATTTGAAGATGACACTGGGCTGGAAGCAATATTTAACAGGGTTGCCACGATTAAATAATTTTGATTTAAAACGCGATTTAAAACAAAAATGTTTTTTTTTATAAAAATCAGTGGTTCAATCAATGTGTTTAATTTCATTTTCTCTCATAGTAATCAATATAAAATCCGACAATTATATTTTAAATATTAGGGTCATTTACATCTGAGAAATCACTTGCATTATTACAATACTTAAACTAAAAAAATTACCTTGCTGGCCTTTTCAATTCCCAGTAAATTTTCTAATTGACTATGAACAATTCCAAAGGTGGAAAACACTATTCCCTAGGCATCTGAAGAAGCTATCGCCGCAAACACAAAAACCACTTCTTCTGCGAACCACATACTTTTAAATGAATAGTTTCATATTGACTTAAGGTTCTCTATTAATGGTTTTATGCTTCCTCCAACGCTGTTTGGGTTGGGTCGGTCTAATAAAAATTCCAGTGAAAGTGATTGACTGATACTTCACCATACGTAGTATTAGTAACCCATTTGACTATTTTTGCGATGATGTCTGTTGGTGGGTGGGTGTGTATGCCACTATTTCTGTAAACGCTCATACAGGTCATACTTGACACCCCAAACCGAAAATAATTATTTTATCGATTCGAACTTTTATTCTTTACGTAATATATCCATAAAAATATGTTCCCATGAGGTATGGTAAAGTTGAGTGTTGGTCACTCCAGATTTTTTTTCATGATTTTACTTTATTCATTTATTTTTGTTAGCTCCATACAGTGTATCGCAAAACTAAGTATGCAGCTATTCAAACTAAAAACTTCGTTAAATTAAAAGTCTATAAGTTAATCAAAACTAAATAAGTTTTGACAAGATCAAGGACAGTTTTTAACCAAATTTAAAATAAAAAATCCGTTTTTGTTTCATTAATACAACAAAAGAAAAAAATTAACTAAATTTACATCAAAAGAATTAATATGCAGAATGAATATTTTAACTTATGATAGAAACGCTTGTACTCTGTACATTATTTTGTAAAACTTAGTATTTTGTAGAATATTTCTTGCTTTTTGTAACATGTTGAAGACGCAATTGTATTGCAACAAACAAAGTTTGACCCACAGAGCTAGGAAGTTTTGACCAATCTTCCATAATTATAATTTATAGTTTATTTTACCCCTTTATTTCTTATGTGACGACCTAGATGAACCCGAAAGTGCTCGATGGGATTCAGATCAGACGGCTGGGAGGCTTTTAAGTTGTTTTGTGCTATACAAAAGCAATACTTGACTACTAGAGCCAGATATTTCGGGTCATTATCCTGTTGAAATATAAGGGTGTCTCCTAACCCTATCTACAAAGCACTTTTAAAAATATTAAGGTACAAATATTTGTCCATGTTTCCATCAATAAAAACAAGTTTTCCCACTCCTAATACATAACCACCTCCATGCTTAACAATACCGGTCATGTTTATTGATTCGAGATCAGAAATTGGCTTTAGCCACACTTTATTACGTCCATCAGATCCGTTAATGATTGTTTTAGTCTCGTCGGAAAAAATACAGTAATATAGAACTTTTTTGATTGATTTACATATGTATATACTGTTTTTGAAATCTACTATCTTTAGCTGGGGTTTTGTGCTTATAAGTATGTTTTTTTTTATACTTCGACCATGGTACCCGGCTTTGTTGAACAAGCGACGTATAATTTCTGGATTGCAGGAATTTCCAACTTCGTTTTCAATTTCCGCTTGTACTTTTTGGCGTACTTTTTTGGATCTGCTTTAAACTTTTGTACTAGTTCGTACTTGTTTCTTTCTAATAAACACTTTGGGACGATCCAAATAAGGTTTTTTTTCTAAAATTGGTTTAAATCTATAAAAGCAGAACATTTCTTCTTTAATGTTAACTGGCAAAATAATAAATCATCATTGCATACTTACTTTTGTGATCATGAAATTGATGGTTTTTAAGAAAATTATTTTCAAACGGCCATGCCCATAGTAATGTTATACCATAGTAATGTTATATTATAATATTCCCTTACTCTGTTATATCCATTCGGTTTTTACTTTTATGATTTTCAACTTTTTAAATAGAGCCAGCCACTGCGTACGAAGACCAAACCTCCTAAATCTCTTCTTACACAAATCTGCTTAACAGTTATGTGATACCTTACGCAGAATATAAAATGCCCCTTCAATTTGTGTTTCAGCAAGATAATGACCCGAAGCACACATCGAAGTGAAAAAAAGATTGGTTTGCAAAAAATGGGGTTGATGTTTTAAGCTGGCTTGCTCAGTCTTAAACCATTAATACTTGTGGCGAATAATTAAATTAGCTCTTAAGGGATACATGCAACTAGTAAAGATTACCTGTGAGTAAAAGGAGCATGGAGTAATATTCCAATTGAGACATGCCAAACACTTTTTGACCCCATGCCGAAACGGTGCTCAGCCGTTATCAAAAATTAATTATATTCCACTAAATACTGAGTAATTCAAAAATAATTAAAGTATATTGTGGAATTTTGTGTTTTTTAGATAATTCAAGTGGATGGCTTTATTTTTTCACACCTAAAACCTTGAATTTCGAATGTTTTTAAGTATATACTTTATTTGAAGGTTTTTAATAAAACAGGTCTCTAGTAATTTAGTTGGTCAGTTGTTCGGTCACACAAAAATAACAACCTTAATATTTGTTATGAAGATTAAGTATCTTTTTTTTTCGAAATATGTAGTAAAAGGTGACTCTTATTTTAATGAACACCACAGTATATACATAGATATTTATTTTTTTTTTGTAAAAATTTTATCGAAAATTTTTTGTAAAAATTTTATAGGAATATTTTTGCAAAAATTTTATCGAAATTGTTTTGTAAAAATTTTATCGAAAATTTTTTGTAAAAATTTTATTAAACTTTTTTGCAAAAATTTTATCGAAATTTTTTTTGAAAATTATTGCAAAAAATTTTCGAAAATTGTTTGTAAATTATTTTCGAAAATTATAAAAAAAAATATTCCAATATTTTTAGAAAAAATTTTCTCATAATATTTTGTAAACACTTGAAAAATCGAAATTTTATTGAATTCTTTTTTTTAATTAGGACCTTCCTAATCTATATTGTGTAGAATGGTGAGACTAAACCAAAAAATCCTATGAAAAAATTTACTCATATTGACAACCCCATGTGCCTTTTGACTGCTCTTGTTTACCAGTGTCCTCTTTCCATTAAGGTCTGTAATACAAATCAAAGCAAAAAACCTTACCAGCCAAATCACCAACAAAATTTGGGTTTTCAGCTACACATCGCACTATTTTTCTCTGATTCCGGTGTCAAGTATGCTTGGCTTGCTTCGTAAGAACCGGTGGAATTGTAATTTTTTATTATTGTTTGAACCGTAGATTTAGACAGGTCTAGTAGTCGAGCCACTTTCGAAAAGAAATTTCCTTAATTTTTTTGCTTAACGACGGCTTCACGTAATTGGAAATTCAAATTCTAATCAATCTAGAAATTTCTTCTTTTATCTTCGCTATCTTAATGCATCTAAATTTTGAAAAAAACAAGCAACAATTTAAAATTAATTTTTCAACGGGACTTTTATTACACTCAAAATTATTCGTATGTACACTTTCGTTGCATTTCTAGCAGGCTTAAATGTAGTTTTTTGCACTCAGCCTTTTAACGGATTAAAAAGTTTAATTTTTATTTTTGTGAAAGCTTATAAAATTTAATTTACATAATAATAAAGTAAAAGAATTTTACTGCTCTCAGAATTTTTTCGTAAAAATAGCTAAATGCTATCGTATGTAGACTTTCGTAACATGGAGTACAAAAAAAAAATTAAGCAAGGCAATCTACTTGTTAACCAATTGAAAAATAATTTCATGCTCATAAAGGATGTATGTATGTATATCTACGGAAATAGTTAAGTTTCCAGCCATATATATTGAGTAGCCAATACTCATCGCATTTAGTTTTCAAGTATTAAGAATCCAATTGCTGGATTTAAGGAAGGTCTATGACAGTAGTGGGCAATCGAAAGATTGCGATCGAAATTGGGGCATTGTTTTTTTTTTTGCAATTATTAAACTAAATAAATAAAACTTAATAATTAACTAATAAAAAGTTTCTAAGGTTAGCTAATAATTTGAAGACAGCTAAACAAAAAACAAAACAGTTTCGTGTTTGGAAATCGTTGACAGTTAAGATAAAACTATTTGAAGATGGTTAATATATAAAAGAGTTTTTATATGCTGACAATGCGTAATTTGCTGATTTTAGTATTCAAATAATTGTTACTCGTAGGTTAGAACTAAAAGCCAATGATGCAATCGGAGGCCAAATACCTACCTTGGCACACATTTTGATTGACATAAAAACAAAATTGGCACAAATAAACTTAATAAAAGTAAAAAATATAATTGACTTATGTCTGGAACTCAACCTTTAGCTTGGTTTATAATGTTCTACTATAGGATAGGTTAGGTTAAGCAGGCAGCTTATAGAAGAAGAGAAGAAATCAATCAGAAAAAGAAGTGGAAAAATATATCACTTGGGTCCATTATGTTGGTCCCTTTGTGATACCTGCAGATAAGAGAAGGGATAGAAAGAAAGGATAGAGAACAAAGATTAGGGTCATTAAAGACTGAGGAAAAAACTTAGAGACAGAAGACAGAAGTGGGTAGACGGTCATAGACAAGGAAAGTGTTAGCTATGTTAGCTGTGAAGGCTCTATTGGACGTAACATACATTGATGATGTATGATTGATGAGCAACTATGTCACTCCAGTTGGAAGAGGGTTAGAAAACCAACCACAGTTCCTTAAAAAGGAGTTAATCCTGATTGGTTCCAGAGATGAAACACAAGAAATTCCTTCAAAACAGCGTCGTCCCAAGTATTGTAGGCGACAGTGTTCTAATGCAGGGCAACGGCAGAGAAGGTGTTCAACCGTTGCCTCCTCTTCTTCATCCTGGCAACTTCTGCACATGTCATTATAAGGGATACCCATCCTGGGTTCCAAATAAGCAATGACCAGTGACTATTGCTATTAAGTCGCGTATCTGCATTTTCTGCAGCCGAAATAGCGATACCGTTTTCTTTTGGTCCAGTGAGGGCCAGATCATCCTTGCAATCGAGCATATCGACTCATTGGACCATCTGACCTGAGCTATATCGTGAAGGGCAAAGTTAATGCGGTGTAAAAAGACCGAGAGGGAATTGCCACAATAGATGTCTACGGAATCATCGTGCAATAGTATTCCCTTCTTGGCTAGTTCATCGGCAGCACAGTTGCCTCGATTAGTCCCATGTCTCTTCACCCATTTATGGGTGACTGTCGAATATTCTACTATAGAATACGATTAAACTGTTAGGGTGTTACGGTATTCGGTTATGATGTATTGCATCAGTTTCAATTGAAAAAAGGGAGAAGTCGATAAAAAATTTACAAAGATCTAAACGTGACTTAAATTAAAGCAAAAACCATGCAACATTTACCACCTATTTTATTTAGTGAAGCCCAAAACGCTGACCAGCAAAATCTTTAATGATCGTGGTTACATCTACATATCTTAGAAGGTACATTTGCTTGTTTTGACCGAACACCAGAGGGATGAACCACAAATGATAAAAGCAACCATAAAGAATACATTTTTGTTATAGCACTGGCTGGATTTACTATTTGTAATAAATAGGTTTATTTTTCTATTTTAAATTCATTATGTTTACAAAATTTTTATTGAAACACTTCTCACGAATGCCGGTGAATATGAAGATACATATGGATGTACATAAGTACATACATATTTATGACTGTATATAAGTACATAAATATGTATATATGTATTGTTTACGATGAAAACTATTTAAGATAATCAAAATATAGCCAAAATTTTTTTAAATTTAGAAAGAACTTTTGGCAAAAAGTTAAACCACGTTAAAGAAAACAAATATGTATGTATGTACATACATATGTATGTATGTACATGCATACGTACAAAATGTTGATAAGAAAGGCTTAACGAGAGTTTCCTCAAGTGAATTCTACCACCTTAACCATTTTATTTTTTATTGTTATTGTGTATTTTTACAGACGTATTAAAAATTAAGATTAAGCTTTATATCACAAAATAAAATTTTGTTTTTTCACCCCCACTCCACAGCAGTAGCCAAAATATGCAGAAAAAACGATAAAATATATTGTCTTTGCACAGACGAACAACCGAACTTTTGGTTAGGTAACAGTCATTTGAGGTTAGGACCGTTTTTATGTAAACATTATTAATTTCTTATTTTGGCCATTGCACAACCAAACTCAAGTTATCCAAAAAATTTTAAACTCCTCCAGTTTATTGACAAAATAACTTGTTTTATTCAATTAAATATATAATTAGTATCAACAAAGTCTCTCGGTTAAAAGACGAACTTATCCAACACATATTGCTTTAAAAAATTGCGAGTTTCTGTGCTCCATTTTCATTAACGTTCTTATGGGAAGGCCAACTTACCTGAGATTTTAGCAATCTGATTGTGGCCATTGCGCTTATTAAACACGAACTTTTTGGAACTTGTTAAAGTTATATTTTTATAAACCCGGTGGGTGCACAACGAATCTTCAGCCTTCTCAGCTGGAAGATAACAATTCTGACTGACGAGTACTGACCACAAATTACTGACACGGAAAAAAATCTGTTCTCAAGAAATATAAAATTCTTGACAGCTCTTTATTTTATTTGACATTTTCTTTAGTTTACATTCGCACAAGGCAAGGCAAATTATACCAGGTAAACTCAATATTTAAATCAGATGTTTTATTCAGAATGTCAAAATTGTATTCAGCTTGTTAATTTGCTTTGTTTTTGTTTGTTTCAATTCGACTTCATATGGTCTTTCTTGAGTGCCAAAATCATATTCGCCTTTTTAATAAATTGTTTTGTGTTTTATGTTTATATTTATATTGTTTATATTTTTTTAAAGAAATAAACAAAACAAAAAGTGAAAAAATTGTTAATTTATTTAATTTTTTTGAAATAGTGTTTGTACTGATTAAGTTTTTAGAAAACTTCGGCCACAAGATATTTTCTGCCCGCCTCTCCTTGTATCATTTGAGGTTCTAAAAATTTTCTAATTGTTCAGAAAAAACAAAAAATTGTGTTTTTTGCAAGGCAAATTCATACCAGGTGGAGGCGATAACCCAGCTAATTGTTTTTTGCTTTCGTTTTTTGCTAATGTCTTGTCAAAAATACATTGTTTCATATCTGCTAATCTTGGTTTTTTGTTTTGTTGCATGCAAGGTATATTTATTTTACTAGGTAGTGGCGTCCCTACAACAAATACAACAATACAAGAACAACATGGCATTTTGTTGTTGCTTTGTAATTCGAAATGTCAAAAAACATATAAGAAAATTGAGAAGGCGTGTATGTGTTTTATAGCTTTCTCACTTCTACACTATAAAATTTCTGAACACATACAACTTTTGACATGTCGAACTACTAAATCAGCTGGGCGGACGACACTACCTAGTAAGATAAATATACTTTGATTGCATGCAAGGCGAATATATACAGGTGATTGCAGGGCTACAACAAGTACAACAATAAAAAAACAACAGGCAATTTGTTTTTACAAAATCTATGCCACTTGTCAAAAACATTCGTAGAAACAAAAAAAAAAAAAAATAAGTAAACAAAAATAATAAAAATTTTTCGGGCTGCAATAATTAACATACCAAGGAAGTTATTTTACATCTTCAAACTGCACCCACGTATCTCTATTGGCACCATCTTTGCGTTATATGATAGATTTTTTTCAATTTCAATAAAAAATTTTAGAATTTGGTTGTTGGATTTAACAAACAAGCTATTATTTTTTACATTTGAACTTTTGCAATATTGTTTGCATTAAACACCGAACTCCGCTTATGTATATTGTTGTAGCACTGCCTTATTTTGTTTTAAATTGTTTCTATTTTTATTTAAAATTCCACACAATAAACAATTAAAAAAATGTTAAATTTAATTTCAAAATTAGTTTTGTTTTTATTGAATATTTTGACATTTCTAAATTAAACAGATGATGAGAATTTTCGCCCGTGCAATCACCTGTTTAAATTCGCCTTGGTTGCATGGTATAATAATACAGGTATATGCAAGGCGAATTCAAAAAAAACTGAGCAACCCGTTTTTGCCCGACTGTGTCAAAATATTTGACTAAAATATAAAGAAAAATGCAAGGTATATTTATTTTACTAGGTAGTGGCGTCCCTACAACAAATACAACAATACAAGAACAACATGGCATTTTGTTGTTGCTTTGTAGTTCGAAATGTCAAAAAACATAGGAGAAAATTGAGAAGGCCTGTATGTGTTTTATTGCCTTTTCACTTCTACACTATAAAATTTCTGAACACATACAACTTTTGACATGTCGAACTACTAAATCAGCTGGGCGGACGACACTACCTAGTAAGATAAATATACCTTGGAAAAATGTAAATAACATGAGCTGTGTTTGCAAACACTTGCATGAAAAATTATTCATTATAATAAAAATAATTAAACATTATAATAAAAATAAAACTAGTTTACATAGAAATAGGTATAAAAAGAAAGTTAAAATTTATAACGATCAATCTCTAATAATTCATTTTGTTCAAGATTAAAATTGCGTAAGTTCAGTTTTCAAAGTTATTCTGGTTGGTAACCTGTAATACCCACAATATAAAGATAACCAAGGCACACTGTCAGTATTCTAAAGACCCTTTACATTGTGGGCTTCAATATACGACTGCTTTACATTAATGGACTCTGTAGGACCCTGCAGATATAGGAAAGACACCTAAATAAATGTGCAGTATTTGCGAACTAAATCTAACGACTCTTTAGCCGATGTGTCTGCTTTAAGCAAGTCAGGAATTGATTGGGCTGCATATGGCCCTAGCGGCCTAGAACTTATTTAAATTTAGTTGAAAAGTTTTACTTAAAAACATATTCATATGTATGCACATATATTTTTTTTTCTTTAAGTAAACATTGCAAGTTAAATAAAGGTTTGAATAAAATACAGCAAATAGTCCGCAATGCAGTGAGTAACATAAAAAAATTAATATTTTAATTATTATTAATTTTTAAGTGCGCGAACAGAGCTTTATACAAGGATTGACATTTTCAGTAAGCAAATTTAAACAGCTGTTCTAACAGTTTTACCTGTTATTATGCCATGTTTTGTTGTATCCTCTTCAGGGACGGATTTTTTAGACTATTTAATTTAAATAGTCTAGACACGAACAAAAAAATGCTGGATATCAAAATCGTGTATGTGTGCTGGATGCTTTGATGTACAATTGCTAGATGACTCATCAAGCAATTATTTTTAATTTGATTTTGTGCTGTAAAAATTGTGCTGCTATTACCCCAACTTCCTTCTAGATTCTATCATGTTGTTGTTTTTATAGAATAACAATAAAATTGCACATTGCTTATCATTTAAATTATGGTGACTTAACTAAATTTTACGATTTCTATCTTTTTCTTCCAACATTTTGGGCAACCGCACAACTTGTAATCTCATCGAAAATTAAAAATTTGTATGTACTTGAAAAACAAACACGTTAGACACATCCAAAATTTGACATCCAGCATGCCAGAAATCAAAAATTTTTGATTTTTCATTCAGCATCGTCTGTGTAACACACACAAATATATTTTCACAAACTAGAGGCCTGCACAAATCCATTTGAACACACAATCAAGACATGCCATATTTTTTAAATGGTAAACTGAAGTGAAGTCGCGACAAACAAACACTGTTAAATACTGTAGAAATAAAAAAACAAATACTTTCTTGTGTGTATTTGCTAAATGTCTTGATGTCTTGATATGTCTTAATAACAACAAGACGTTTTAAATGTTTTAAAACGTCTTGACATTTCAAGATGTCTTGGTATTTCAAGACGTATTTAAACATTTCTAAAGTAAATTGTAAAGACAGCATTGCAACCATATGTTTATTATATCTTTTATAAGAATTTTGTTTCTCTTTCTTGTGTATAACTATTGTTTGGTACTTTTTAACCGACTTCAAAAAGAAGTAGGTTATCTATTCGTGTGAATGTTGTTTTTTTTTATGTATGTTAGCTCATAACTCAATCATTTGTGGACCGATTTTGGAAATTTTTTCTTTATATGATAGGTTGTGATTCAAGAACCTGTATTGCTAAGCCCGCTATAAAAACAATTATAAAATTTGAATTCAGAAATTAAAGGGTGAGTAAAATCACAACATTTTCATATTAATTTATCAATCAATGTATAATTTTAACTTCTCAAACAAAAATGATTTAATTGTCTGTTTTGAATAAAATATTGAAAAAAATTTGGTTTAGCATTGCAATATAACGCAATGTTGCTTTAATTTTATATTTAAAATTTATTTAATTGAAAAGCACATATGTGCATATGAATATCAATTTTTATAGAAATTTATATTTATTAATAAGCATTGAATTTTAAATATGGCTAAATTTTTTTTCATTAGTTTTCTTTTCATAAATGGTATTGATTTTTAATGAAAAATTTTCATAACACATGTGCACATATATATTTTTCAGACACCTTGCGGTTATTTGAAAGAGGAAAAAATTAAAAAATTATTGTGTTTAAAAAATTATATTATTGTTTTTTTTTTTTAATAAAAATTAGAACATAAATAAAAAGTTAATGTGAACATTATACGCTAGTAGCAAATGGTTAAATGATGTCATTGTCTCTAAAAATTGGTGTTTCATCAGTATTAATGTGTAGATACATCATGTATTTAAAGGTTTTGGAGTTTGATATGTTCGTCCTCTTTTCTGAAAGCAGTTGCCTAGCAACGGAAAACACTCTCTCTGACGCTGCACTACTGGCTGGAGTGGCCAATATTTTACAACTTAACCTATATAGTAGAGGAAATTGCGTTTGTTGTAAATGCCACCAATTAATTACGTCGAAATTGTCTTTAAATGGAATGTTTAAATTTTGGTACATTTGTATTTCTTCAGTAATTTTATCTTCGGCACTTAAATTTGATGCAGGCGCAACAAAGTTTTTAAAATACACTGAAATAATTGTGTTATTGGCTGATGACGTCTCTTTATTTGGTGTACTGTCTTCATTGCGCCAATATCGCTTTAGTTCCTCGATACATTTAGACTTTATAAGATTTTTGTCTTCTTCAGAAAATTGTAACAATTTATTTGTAGGCAGAAAAAGAAAATGTGCAATTTTGTGCATCGTGGAAAGATTGGAAAACACAGTGGTTTGTAAATTATGGTACAATATTTCTTTAAATCGCCTTATAATTTCAATTTCGTCATTTTCAGGTTTGCAGTTGTCCATTAATCCACTGATATATACATAAGCGAGATGTATAGTTGCATATTTTTCGCCTTCTAGTGTTTTAGATGCCTGCTCGAACGGTTTTAAAATATTCATGATGCCTTTAATGTAAATGATATTAATTTTCTCAATTCTTTGCAGCTCATTTTTACGCTGAAGTACGTTGCTTATATTCATCAATTTTGCAACTAAAACTCTTTTCTATGCAAATTTCCATTGAAAACTACTAAATTTAATAAATCAGCGGTCGTATTCGTATTACTTCTTTGAAAATTTATTTTATTTGCGTATATTAGCTAATTCATTTTAAATTAGCTAATAGTTAATTTGATTAAACTCAACTATTGGTTAATTATCTTTAGTAGGCTTTATTTAAATATGAATTTTAACTTTTTACTTCCTTCTTCAGTAGAACAATTGGTTATCTACAAATTATTTTTTTCTTTCAATAAAAAATCAATATTGGAATTAATGAATAATATAAATTACCCTAAAATTTAATAATTAAGTTCTAAAAATTGTACTTAAAAAATAGTTTTATTATTCTCTTAAATAACTTCATCGTATTTCTACAAAGCATCTAATCTTTCATATGACACACATAAGAACAACAGAAGCATTTAAACAAACACAAAATACAAGTGAAAATGATGGTCTTCAGTTGTATATTTTTAAATTCTTGGAGTGTTTAGTTTTTTTCTCTACTGTCATTGAAGGCTTTGTTACGAACATATACTGTCTTGAGAGTATTAAACAATAATCTTGTACACGAACTTCAGTATTTGCTTCGTGCTACGAACAGTATACGACAGTATTTTATGTTGTTGTAATACAAGGAATATGCGTGCAAACCATTTAAAAATGAGGGTGTTTGATTTTCAAATACATTTGTGCAGGCCTCTATCACAAACACTACTACAATGCTGGATGATTATTTTGACCGTGTCTAGGCCGCTTAACAATTCAGTTTCGGGTTCTTTACACTTTTACACATAAAGTGAGTTCGTCTCGTACAATTTTTATTAGGACATCCTGGGGGTTTTTTATGCTCAAGTTTTAAAGGATAGTGTCATATAGAATCTAGTCTAATTTCTGAAATAACTTAAATCTTGTTTTCGACTTTTTAGATGGTTCAGAAATTGTACAGGGTATACCTAGTTTTTTGTTTCGTTTACCTATCTGGATTAGTGAGTTGGCCAATGAGGTTTTAAGCTCAAGGGGAGGCATCTTTTTTTCTTTATCATATTTAAAAAGAATGAAAGAATTCGAACTTAATGTATTGCTAAATTAGAATACAATCCTGTGTTAAAACTTTTTGCTAATTCTTTTAATTTTAAATAATTTTTTTAATTAAAAAATCAGTCGTAAAGTAGCTTTGGATTGAGGAACACGTTCGCGCGTCATTGTCATTATCGTTTAAGGTCAATCAGGCCGTCCTTGTTGCTCGGTCTTCAAGTGGTTTGCGTCTCCCTCTCGCACTGGGTGATTGGCTTCCACGGTTAGCTGTTCTATCTTACAGTTAATTGGTGTTTGCATTAATCACCCACGTGCAATCGTTCTGGTTATCGTGTATAACCTCAGTTTTGATATTTAAATACATAATGAAAAATAATAAACGAAACGAAAATTTTATATGACAAAAATAATAAAGCAACAAGAAAAATGAACAAACTAAAGAAAACTAAAATAAAAAAATAAAAAATAATATACTAAGAAGGAAGTAAAAACCATGGTAGAAATATAGAAGCCTACATACATATCGTCACCTAAAATGCAAAAGGCCGTAACTACACTTTTTAGTTTTTTACAGGAGAAGGAATAAACGTTATAAATTAAAGACTACTTAAAACTTAATATCCACATTTTAGATTCAAACTTAGAAAACAAACATAACACACATTGAAAGATAATCAAAGTCAACTTTGTTTTGATTTTTTTTTTTGGAAAAGTGCAGGTACGGCTTTTTGGCTTAGTTGACGTTGCAGTTACGGCCTTTTGTTTTTCACCAATAAAGTCGTTAT
This sequence comes from Phasia obesa, assembly GCA_949628195.1. NCBI lineage: Eukaryota > Metazoa > Arthropoda > Insecta > Diptera > Tachinidae > Phasia > Phasia obesa. The sequence continues at coordinate 73,848,230 of OX451216.1, read as the reverse complement.
TTTTGGACGTATACATGTAAAATTTACTGTGTAGATGTGTTTCGGTTAAGTTCGTCATAATCAATCAAAAAGTAAATTTTGAATTTTTGAGTAGTAACGGCCTTTTGCATTTTAGGTGACGATATGTATGTACATTGAAAAAACAACAAAGCAATAAGCATAATATTTTAAAAACACAAGTTGATGAGAAAAAAACAGTGGATGAAACAACCTGGTGAAGACCAAATTAATACTGAAAATTTACTTAACATTAAGTAACAAGAAGAAATTAAACAATTGGATGATAGAACCTGGTGGACGAATACTAAGAAAGAATACTAGAAATACTAAGATTGATACTGGTGGTGACCAATAATACTCTAGGAGTGGACACTGGCGAGCCTACTTCCTGTGCAAAGGTACAGGTCGGCTGGATTTTCCGGAAAAAACTCCTACTTGTTGATAGACCCTGGCAATATAACACACAAGTGTTGGCCATTTTAAATCAAAACCAAAAAAAAAAATAATTAAAAAAAATCCTGAAGCAAAATGCAAACAAAATGCCTGTGGTTAGAGTTGTTGTACTAATAAGTCTACCTTGTTAATATGTCTTGGTATGAACACTTTACCCCAATTTGTAGTAAAAAGATAAATTTCATTAAAAAAAAAAAACTAGTATCAAAAATAATAGGGGATCTCACGCTTTGTAGCAAACAACCTTGCAGATGCTACGGTTTGCAATACCACGACAACAAAATATGTACATAATGTTTTTTATATACATATTATGTATATAAAACTGCGATCGCAGATTTCTTGAAGCAAACTTTTGCAACTAAAACATCTGATTTACAGTCTAAATGATTTACAAAAGCGTTGTATTTAAGTTGCTAATAATAAAACTTTTACAACTCATTTATTAATCTTGATTCGCAATAACACAAAAAATAACTAACCAGTATCTAATACTATTAATTTGGACCTTAGAGTTTGTTACTGCTTTTTTAACTTTCTTTTTTAACATTATAGTTGGGGGACAAATAAAATAAAATTTTTAAAATTTTTATTAGTTATAGTAATTTTTAAATTTAATTTTGATTTGTATACTTAGGTGCTTTTTAATGCTAAGTAATATTTAAGTATGGCCTAAGGGCTTTTATTACTTCAATGAATAAATAAATAATAATTAATGTAAAAAATATTATTTTTTTACAAAACATTTTATTCAACTATCTGCACTTTAGGTGTTGTAGATAAATTTTTTTAAAAACCAGCATATACAAATTTGTCTAACAATATAAATGTTCGCGGGGCAACTCCGTCGCAATTAGACATTAACTCGTCTTAACAAAAGTCAAAATTCATATAATCCTGTTTTTTATATGAAGTTTGACTTTTTTTAAGACATGTTGATAGCAAATAAAGACGGGCCTTAATGACTAATGTAGACGGGGGTTTAGGTTTTTTGAGAAAAGACTTAGGTTTTTGAGAGTTCAGTTGGCGCTCTATATACCCTATGGTTTTTATTTGTATTCATTTATTTGCTGGCTTTGCGGCCCAATACACGTAATCTATTATTTTAAAATCCAGTTTTTCAAACATAGAACGAGATGCTGCGTTTTCGAAAACGACGGGAGCTGTCACTTCAATATCTTTTTCGAATAACAATTTTGACATGTAGCGAACTGCTAAGTTTCCAAGGCCTTTACGCTTGTGTGAATCGACAACCTGAAGAAGACCAAGAGCTCCCAATGGTAGTCTGAAAAATAGAAGATTTGTATAATTTATCATTTAAAATAATTTCTTATTTACATTAAACACCATGCTACCAAATTGCTATCTTCGAATAAACCAACAGAATCATTTTGGCGTATTAGTAACTTGACAAATTCAATTGAACCTGGTGATCTATGGGGCCACACACTATTTATTTGTTCAGCGTTGTATTCTTCTAAGGGTTTCAATTGTATACTGTTGGGAGGGCTGTAATAATAAATTTTAAGTAAGAATTTATAATTATTTGCTTAAAGTAAAGAATTTATAATTATTTGCGTAAGAGAATATTTGGCATTTCAGTTTTTAAAGAAACAAATCCAGTTTTATTCATCATAAAAATTAAAAAAAAGTAGTCTATTGTGTGTACAATTTAATTTTAAGCAAAATATGTACATATAGTGATAAAATTGGGGGCTACCCTTAGTTTCGGACCCTAAAGTTTAGATGTAAAGTATGGTGTATCTCGAACATATTACGTCTGAATAGGCTAATATAGGTAACATTGCAAAGATAATTAAAAATACTATCTAACTAAATAAAATAATTGAAAAAAAAAATAAAAAAATCGAGTAAGGAAAAAAATACTTAATTTTTTTTTACTTATTATTAATTTGACTTTAGTTAATTACCATTCCAATGATACCCTTTTTTTTATTTTGCATTTTTTCTTAAAATTAAATTTTACACAGAATAAGCTACTTTTTTTAATTTTTATGATGTGTCTGTATTCAAGCCTTTTTAATTATTAGGGGCATACCGAAAATAATATTATAGAACAATCACAAGCGATTATAATATACATATATGTATATGTAGGCTTAAATCTAGTTTACGTTCACATCATAGAAATTAAAAAAATGTAGCCTATTGTGTGTAAAACTTAATTTCGAGCAAAAAATGTTAAATAAAAAAATTGGATTTTTTTTTTTTGATTTCTAGAGATTGCAATATTTTTTCTTCACTAATTTGAGTGCAACTTCGAACTTTTGAACTAATTTGCACCAGAATTTTTGAAACTTTAGTGAGTGTGTTAAATGCAACTTTTTATTGATTGTAAGTACAAATTTCGCACTAATTGAGTGAAAAGTTTTTGCACTAAAGTTGCGATTAGTGATAGTGCAAATATTTGCACTACTAACAAATTCTTTTGAGTGTTAGTGATGATTTGTAGCTACAAAAATAGTGCAATAATTTTTTTCGCAATATCTAGTCTAGTGGTAGTGCAATAAAAATTTAGTGCACTACTCCCATCTATAATAGATAGTGGAATCACTACACAAATACAACAATACAAAAACATGGCATTTTATTGTTGCTTTGTAATTCGAAATGTCAAAAAACAGAAGAAAATTGACATGTCGAATTACTAAATCAGTTGGGCGGGAGACACTACCTAGTAAGATCAAACTACTTTGATGCCGTTGACTAAATTTGTTCAAAATAATATTTCATAAATTATTCATTACTTACTCGATGGAAAACAATTTTGCCTTTTCTTTGGATAAGTGATACCAAACACATCTCGTAGGTCTATACACTTCCTTCCCTAAAGCGCAGTCAATAAAATGTTGTTCTACAGCTGGTACCAAAAATTCTTGATATCCAGCTAATAGGTAAGGGATCGATGAATCTAAAGAATTTAAAGCTGTTAACAAACATTGCAGATTATTTCCACATGTGTTAAAAAATACTTGATCACAAAACTAAAATTTATGAATATTGAAAAACGAAACAAAGATTATGATGCGTTTACATACATACATATATGTATGTACTTTACCTTAGCAATAAATGTACCGTCAATTTGCCAATCGCCGTTGAGAGAAAAAATATTGAGGGTAATTTCAGGTTCTTTGAGTTTCCAATTGATCAAAGTTTGTAATAAATTATAACAAGAAGCGCGATCTTTACGGTTTATATATAAATCACGTAAAATTGGCCATTTATCAATGGGTATTTCTATTAATTTATTTGGCATACTTGCGACACAATACACAACGTTGAAAACGAAAAAATGTCTACATTTATTTGTTTCGCTTATCAGGCCAATGCTTTCGTCCCTGGCACGTTTATTTGTTTATATTCGTATGATTCATCCGAATATAAACAAACATAATAACAATCATGGCACAATAAACAGAAGGTAGCGTTAGTTGAACAGCTGACATTTTTGTCCTTCGTTTGTTTTGTTATGTAACTGTCAAACCTAGTTTACGTGTGTTTTTTGTTATGAAAAATGCTAAATTACAACAACCATGGCAGAATAAACAAGGTAGACTCGCGGCGAAAAAAGGGTACAACTCTGTAATAAAAATACGTACATTTTGTTGTTGTATAAATCATTTTTGCTGTCAAAATAAAAAATGTTAGTACATTTTGACACTGTAAGATGGTGACAACAAATAGTCAGCTGAGCTCTCGAGTTTACCTGTTATGAATTCGCCTTGACAACAACAAAGAAATTCATGCGAATGGCTTGCAGTGATGTCAACTTAGCTCTTTTTGATTTTCTTTGACGCTTACTTTTCATTGTGCTAAATTGATTCTAATTTTGCACTTTTTGTCAATATTAATTAAATATAATATTTTTTACAAATAATTATTGTTATGTTAAAATATTAACTTTAAATATCAATCAACAACATTATTGGGTGTGTTGAAGGAAATCCCCAAATAGCTAATTTATATTTTAGTTGGTTCTTTTTTTACAATCTTAACAATTGTTATGCGCATTGGTATTAAATTGATTGGATTTGTTCCGCCAGTAAATAAGAATGTTTTAGAAGTTTTAGTGGTGTGAAAATTGTATCTGAGGTTGTGTTTACCTGTTCGTTAATAATATCTCCGTTAAAAGTTTGCGCATCTTATTTAGCTTTGGTTTTTACCATTATACTCTCGTTTTATTAGTTATTCTTTTTACGTAATATTTTGATTAATTATTTATTTCCAGCATCAGACATTTCAAGAGCTAAATTCATTTCGGAAGTAGAATTGATTTCGTATTATGCTTCTATAAGAAACGTAAGAAGAAAAAGTTGTTCGCAATGAAAGCATTTTCAATTTGCTATGTGGAATTATTTTTTTCTAGCCGTTTGAACTATTCAGAACATCTTGTTATTTATGTTGCTATCAATTTGTTATTTGTTTTCTTATATTTTTGTTTTTCTTATATTTTTTCCGCTTAAAACAAATACTTAACTACAAACAAATACTTAAGTAATATTTATTTACTTAAATTTTTAGTCTTTAGTAGATATTATTTGTTTTGCTAGATTTTAGTTATGTAACCACAGTGGTTTTGAATTTTTTTGGTTTAACCGATGGAATCTATAGAAGCGAAAACCATTGAGATCGGAATAGTAACTATGGAGGCATTTCAATTCAGAGCAGAATTTGTGACATGCCTGTATATCTATATAATTAATAGGCAAACACGTTTTTTGTAATCCCTTTACGGCCGTAATACTGCTCCGATTTTCGAAAGACTTATATGGGTTTAAAGCTTTTTCTTTACAGATGTGCACAATCTTAATTTTATTTAAATCGGTTCAGTACTTTAGGAGTAATACGTCTATAAAGTTCTTACTAACACCAATAAACAAATATGTATGCATGTACATGTTGTTCTCTTAGCTGCAAGTCGAAAACACAAGTAAATTTTAAGAGATACACGTGCGTTTTCGTGTTTAAGCATGGCCATACTTTTTCTTCCAAGTGTTTATTTTATTTAAAAGGGGCAGCGAAGCGCACCAATGATATCTAGCTTATTTTAATATATATACTTTGATTTTCACGAAGTTTAGTATTTTAAAATATCATTTGTCAAATGATAATTTGTTTTAAACATATATTTTTAATTAAAAAATATCAAACCTGAAATATTATTTAAAATCAGTAGCTAAATTTATATTTTACTGTGCTTTCTTGAATACAATTAAAAGCACAAAAAGATAAAAACCGCACAATTTGCTTTGTAATTACTTATTTCAATCAGCTGCTTTTGATTTCTACAAGTTAAAAATCTACCAAAAAAATACATGCGATTTTTGTTTTTGTAAAACCAACACTACCTTGTTTATTGTGCCATGGCAACAATTATCTTATATCAGTGTTGGGATTTGTGGTACAATTGTACCAAATTTGGTACAATCGACACATCAGTGGTACACTGGTAAATGCTTTTATGGTACAATTTCATATCAAATTAAATTATTTTATTTATTCATTATTTTTACTTTTTTTACAATAAAAACCATTTTTAATTTTATAGTTCAACAACTCTGTCTAGAAATACCTAAATTGCAACATTCTTGATTTATATTCGAGATTTTTATTTTGGTAACCCTTTTATGTATAAGTAATAATTAATTTATTTGCAAGGCTTTTTTGCTTAACTACGTTTGAACGTTTTTGCATCGCCTCAATCAGTTTCCAGCAGTATTCAGCTGATATATTTTTACATTATTTCTAGTGAGAAATCACACGGTCTTTTTAGTAATTAGATGTCCCTTTACTTATTCTTCCAAATAACTGTAGACAAACTCTATCGGATTAAGATCCGGTGGCTTCGGAGGAGTTTTCAGCACTTGTTGGAAATTGTACAGTAACCAGTTCCTAATGCTTATGAAATAGGTAAGTATTTTTAGCAACATAAAAATAGAAATTAAAAGAATCAAGGACAATTATCATTACTTTAAAATAAGCTTGTATCGTGTGGTTAAATTTTAAGAGCCGATGTTGAATGTGAACCACACCTAAACGTCAAGTTTTTAAGGCTAGTACTCTGTTCAGTTTTTCATGCGGAGTGCTGTCAAACTACATACATACCAAGGCGAATTCATACCAGGTGTGAGCAGTAGGACAACAACTACAACAAAACAACAATTTTGACATTAGATTAGCAGATATAAAACAAAAAATTTTTTGACAAGACATTAAGCCTGGTACTCTGTTCAGTTTTTCATGCGGAATGCTGTCAAACTACATACATAAAAAATTTGTATGAAAAAGTCACGAAAAAATGTTGCTGAAGTAATACTCTGTTTTTGCTGTGGAAAAACATTAAAATATTTCTGGCAACATTTTATCAAAGCTGTGAAATAAAGCAAATGGGCATTATTTCATGCGGAATTTTTCAAACAACAGCTGATCACCTAGCTTTTGTAAACATTTATAAAACAATGTGGTACACTTAAAAGAAATAAAATCGTAAAATTCTTCCAAATCACGAGATAGACACCACATTTTAAATGTCAAATTTTCCTTGTGAAATAATGAATGTTGCAAAACATTTTTCACAAATTCGAATAGAGTACTAGGCTTTAGCAAAAAAACGAGAGCAACAAACAATCAGCTGGGCTATCGACTCCACCTGGTATGAATTCGCCTTGATACATACATAAAAAATTTGTATGAAAAAGTCATGAAAAAATGTTGCAGAAGTAGTACTCTGTTTTTATTGTGGAAATGTTTCTGGCAAAATTTTACCAAAGCTGTGAAATAAAGCAAATTTGTATTAATGCATGTTGATTTTTTTGTGGAATATTTTGTAATACAATGAGGTATATTTAAAAGCAATAAAATCGTAAAATTCTTCCAAATCGCAAGATAGACACCACATTTAAAAATTCCAATTTTCCTTGTGAAATAATAAATGTTTCTCAACATTTTTTACAAATTCGAACAGAGTACTAGGCTTAACTCAATTTGAACCATGAAATCAACCAATCGAGCAACGCGTTAAAGTTATTCAGGGTTATTATGAAAATGGGCGTTCAAATCAAAATGCATATCGTGCACTTCGTGAATTTTTCGGTCAATTTAATAGTGCAAATGTGCGTACAATCCGAAAAATGGCGAAAAAATTTTAGCAAACCGGGTCTGTAGGAGATATGAAAATACCAGTGCATGCGGAAAATATTGCTCCTGTACTGCAGAAAATATTGGTGCTGTTCGCGATGGTGTGACTGAAGAGCCGTTCAACTCAAGTCATCGTCGTGCCCAACAATTGCACCTCTCACGCTCGTCGTTGATGAACATTATTCATAAATAAAGACTTGCATTTACACGCTTATAGCCTGTTCAGGATGCCACGAAATTAAGTAAATTCAAGCTGAAATTAAGAACGAAATTAATAGCCCATTCAGGCTGCCACGAAATTAAGTAAAATCGAGCTGAAATTACGAACGAAATCTAAAGTGTTCATACTGGGCTTCTTGACATTTGAAATAATTTCGCAAACAGCTGATCACGTTTAGTTACATTTGTATAATTTAATTATTTTGCAAAAAGCTTTCGCACAACACTTTCGTATTGATTTAAAATATACATGAATATTAAAAACAACACTACAACAAAATTAATGTACAATTATGTATATATTTCCATTATTTTATTTGGCTTTTAAATTTTTTTCAAACAAAACGGACTTTCAATGTTGTAAATCTGGTCATGGTTGCAAAAAAAGTAGCTTTTTCTACAAAACTAGCGTTGTCTATCGTAATTTCAAGTTAATTTCGACGAAATTAAGTAGTATGAGTTAATTTGGGAAATGGTAAAATATATGCGAAATTACGTAATTTCAAGTTGATTTCGGCCGAAATCACGAAATGACTTAATTTCGTGGCAGCCTGAACGGGCTACAAAGTGTTCATAATGGGTTATTTGACATTTGAGTTAATTTCGCAAACAGCTGATCATGTTTACTTACGTAATAGCCTGAATAGACTATTACAAGGTGCAATTAACTCAAGAACTAAAGCCTGTTGATCATTCCAAACGTCGTCAATGGTCAGAATGGTGGCAAGAAATGGCAACGTTGGATGATCAATATTCGAACAAAATCATCTTCAGTGATGAGGCACATTTTCACATCAGCGGATTCGTCAATAAGCAGAATTGCAGCATTTGCGAATGATAATCCAAGAGTGATTGTCGAAAAACCAATTCAACCACAAAGAGTGACTGTTTGGTGCGGTTTATGGGCTGGCGGGATCATCGGACCGTATTTTTTCCAAAATGAGGCTGGTCAGGCAGTTATTGTTAATGGTGCTCGCTATCGTGAGATGATAATGAACTTTTTATGGCCTGAATTGGTAGATATGGATGTGGACGTATGTGGTTTCAACAGGACGGTGCCATTTGCCACACAGCTAACGAAACAATGACTCTTTTGCGCGACAAATTCAATGGTCGTGTTATTTCACGTGGTGGCGATGTCAATTGGCCGCCAAGATCATGTGATTGGATACCGTTGGACTTCTTTCTTTAAGGATATTTGAAAGAAAAGGTGCACGTCGATAAGCCAGCAACAATTCAAGAGCTAAAGGATAATTCGGCACATTAACGGCATAGAATTTCAATTATGCTTTAGCGTCATCGAAAATTTGGAGCATCGGTCGCGACGGCCAATTGGTCGATATTTTGTTCCATACATACCAATATTATCAAAATAAAAGAAAAAAAATAATTTCCTAAATAATTTGTTTTATTCAAAATCAACATTTAACCACCCTTTACTAAAGTTTTGGTTTGTCCTATTTTATTTTATTTTTGTGTTTTTTTTTTTCTTAATGCCAAATTTTGGTACAATTGATAATGATTTGGTACAATTTTATCATTGTGGCGGTACAATTTAAACATTGTCAGATCCCAACACTGACTCATGTGTGTGTTTTAAAAATCTAGTACGTGGTTGTTGTAAATTAATATATTTAAAGAAAGTATTAAACATGATCGATCTTTTTGAAATAACAGATACAAGTGGTTTGGAGAAATTGCGAGATATGTTCCGCCGTAATTGGCCAGAATATTGTGTGGGCTATTATTGTTTGAATAACTTTTTAAGGTGGATACAGAAAGGTTCAAATCTTAAAAATCTAACTATATATACATCTACGAGTGAGGAAGGCCTTTACGTGATAATAGATCGTTATCAGTTATTTTTAGGTTCTTTAAATAAAGTTGACTGTAAAAATTTATCAAAAGCTTTAATGTGCCTTGATTGGTCGAAAGGTTTTAAAGTGAGTTCTTTTTTGGAATGTCATAGACCGGCAGTGCTGAATACAGTTGAAAATAAAAAACTTAATTTAGAATATGATAGTGTGACTTTAATGTATTATTTGCCAAATGCAGAGGCTAGAGTAACAGATACGAGGTATGTTTCTATTAATGTTTAATTATAAATTTGTAGCGTTTTTTTTAAGTATCTGGGCTTTTATCTATACATATATACATATTTACATACAATAATATTGTAACAGGATTATTTCTGTACATGAAGTACCTAACTATTTTGTGAAAACTTTGTTGCTGGTGCAAACAGTAATCGAATACAGAACAGCAATTTTTGAAATTTGTCTTCTATCTGACGAATTTCAATAAAATTTTGTGAGGAGATACCTTAGTATCTCGATTCAAATTTTAAATTGTACTTTTCGTAGTGCAATTGTACCATACAAATTTTGTTTGTTAGTTTATCCATCCTTTAATAGGATGGCGGGATATTCGACAATCAGACTCATCTAAATGAATAGTGACGGAACCAGTACCTGTTAGCTGCTTAACTGATCAAATTAGAAGAATTTTGTGTAATCGCAGTCTTAGCATGCAAGTCTTCTGAGAATCTATTCTGACAATTAAAAAAACCGTCATGCCGAATTATTTCTAGGTTACACGGAAACTCAACCTAAATTTAAGTATTCGAATTATTCACTTACAAGGTTGACATTTCAAATCAACTAAAACATAAAACCAGGAAATCTTTTGAATTGGTACCAAATTAGTCATTGGTGTACCATTGTGCTTTCAGGTTCAAAATGTACCAAAAAAAGTACAATTGGACCAACTTTTCCAACCCTGATAGATGATCAAAGTAGATTTATCTCTGTTCGAGAGTGTGAAAAATGTTGAGCAACAGTTATTATTAAAGCTTATTACTGTGTTCGAATTTGTAGGCAATGAGAGCAACATTTAATATGTGGTGTCTATATCGCGATTTGGAAGAATTTTACGATTTTATTGCATTTAAATATACCACATTGTTTTACAAAATTTTCCACAAAAATTTAATAAAAAATTCCACATGAAATAATGCCCATTTGCTTTATTTAACAGTTTTAATAAAATGATGCCAGAAACATTTTAATGTTTTTTTACAGTAAAAACAAAGTACTACTTCTGCAACATTTTTTCATGACTTTTTCATACAAATGAAAAACTGAACAGAGTACCGGCTTTAATCCCAGTACGCAGCTCTACGGAATTTTAGGTTTGATTTTTTCTACCTTTATTTCTACAAAACTAAAATTCATCATGTGGTCGTTTGTAGAAATAAAAATCATGTACATACATATGTAGTTGTGTTTTTAAAATTTTATTGTATATTTTACACAATAACATTATATCAACACAGAAATGAAAAAAAAAATATTTTAAAAGTGTAAAAAACATGAAATGGCATAAATTCCGTTACCAAACAATTGCCTGAACATTAATTTTTGTTTCAGTTGAAAAAACTTTTTGTTTCAACATCCCTGTAATAGTCAAAAATTCCGTTTAGTTTTGTTTTTAGCTGCGTACTACCAAACGTAGAGTTGCCTGAAAATTTTCAAACCTAAATTTCAGGTTGTTTTTTTACACATACTTCTTATGGGAAACTGAAATTCAGTCGAGCTGCGTACTGGTCTTTAACAAGAAAAATTTGACATTTATAATGTGGTGTCTGTCTCGCGATTTTGAAGAATTTTACGATTTTATTGCTTTTAAATATACCACATTGTTTTACAAAATTTTCCACAAAAAAAAATTTACAAAATTTTCACATGAAATTATGTCCATTTGAGTTATTTCACATCTTTAGCCTGATACTCTGTTCAGTTTTTCATGCGGAATGCTGTCAAATTACATACATAAAAAATTTCTATGAAAAAGTCATGAAAAAATGTTGCAGAAGTAGTACTCTGTTTTTGTTGTGGAAAAACATTGAAATGTTTCTGGCAACATTTTATCAAAGCTGTGAAATAAAGCAAAGGGGCATTATTTCATGTGGAATTTTTCAAACAACAGCTGATCGGTTGGCTTTTGTTAACATTTCTAAAACAATGAGGTATACTTAAAAACAATAAAATCGTAAAATTTTTTCAAATCGCGAGATAGACACCACATTTTAAATGTCAAATTTTCCCTGTGAAATAATAAATGTTGCTAAACATTTTTCACAAATTCGAACAGAGTACTAGGCTTTTGATAAAATGTTGCCAGAAACATTTTACAGTAAAAACAGAGTGCTACTTTTGCAACATTTTGCAACGGTTGATAAATTTTTTGAGATGTACAGTCGGTACTCTCTTTGCTATCAACATGTCTTAAGAAAAGTCAAACTTCATATAAAAAACCATGTATTGAATATAATGTTATTTTCATATGAAGTTTGACTTTTGTTAACGCATGTTAATGTCTAAAGGAGACGGGGGGTAACGTGTGGGTACTGCGGTATTCTTAACATGAAAAAGTACTAAAGTACCTTGGCACAATAAAGGACAGTTTAGACAGTAAGACTTTACGTACGTAAAATCTAAGAAAAATAAAATGAAAATTAATCCGTATGAAAAAATAGAGAAAAAAATTGTATGGTTTTTTTCTTACGTTTACACCATTGGTGTTGAATAAAATGAAGTAAAATTGAAACAGCTGTTGTTAAAACAATAAAAAAGTGAAAACAAATAAATAGTGCGCGTACTTGCGAAAAATATGCCAAATTTAAAAAAAGTAACAAGGAAAAGTTTCTTAGTGTTGTACTAGCCATTGCCATAATAAAAAATAGAAACCAACAACTAAAACAAAATTAAAAAATTTTTACGTTCTTTTGCCAAAAGTTTTTTATTGTTTACAAACTTATTTGTGATGCCAACTGGATCTATTTTGCACTATATTCAGCGGTTTTCTGCTATTTTGACGAGTTTTGACTTTGAAAAGTTAGCATTAATAAGAAAAACGCAACCCTGATCTAATGAAGTAGAATAGTTTTTGAAAAATTTCAAAACATAAAGAGAGCCGTAAGACTGTCAAATTTCCATCCGTATTTTCTCTCCATGTCGGACAGTTTCATTACATATGTTTAGACGATACTACTTGTGCATGTCGTTACATGTCGTATTACTTGTAGTATAATGTAAACCGCCCTTAAACAAATTAGTGTTAGTTAAGCAGCCGACTATTTTTTTTCCTTCGCTTATTTTGTTATGTACATAACTGTCAAACTTTGTTTACGTTTGTGTATTCTTTGTTAACCCCCGTCTTCATTTGCTATCAACATGTCTTAAGGTGTGTTCAAGGCGAATTCATAACAGGTAAACTCGAGAGCTCAGCTGACTATTTGTTGTCACCATCTTACAGTGTCAAAATGTACTAACATTTTTTATTTTGACAGCCAAAAATGATTTATACAACAACAAAATGTATGTATTTTTATTACAGAGTTGTACTTTTTTTTCGCCGCGAGTCAACCTTGTTGATTCTGCCATGGGTGTGTTTACATTGAGTGTACAAGTCATATGTACTGTCACAATTGCAATCCATATGGAATTTCATGTGTATTTAAAAATCAGTGTTTTACATATGGTTTATAATTTTTGTGTTCAAACGTACACATGTTACGTACATATGACATAACCTCCTGTTAGCAATTTTGCATACCTTTGCCACCATTTCATTTTATTAGAAACCCGCTAGTGATGTCAACTATGCAAAGTTGTTGTCATTTGGGAGCTTCTACAACAGTATAGAAATCAATTTATTAGACAGAAATTATATGAAAACAAATAATATGTAATTATAATAAATAACACAATAAGTAATAATTAATATCATTTGAACTATATCAGCGACAACTAAATGAATAATTTTGTTGATGTTAATGTCAATTTATTTTCACTCTTTTTTATTAGTAATAAAATATTTTGTTATCGTAATTCTTATGCCAGTAGAAAAGAATTTTTTAAAATAATTGAGCCGTTGCTTTTGAAAATTAGAGAACTCTATTTTATGTAATTGCTAGATATTTAATGATTTGCATTTGAATGGCATTAAAACAATCCATAACCCGTAATAGATTTCGTTTAATATTTATTGCATGTTAGTTTAATATGCAATAATAGTTATCCATTTTAGCTGAAACAACAAAGTTTTGGTATGCGCCAACGTAGTTGTCTCATTTTCAAAGGCAATGATTTGATGAAAACGTTGATTTTCTTTTACTGGAAAGAAATTATAATACCAAAAAATGAAATACATATGTAGTTTGTTTACTTATATACATATTTAATTTCAATATCATTTCATTATTCTTTGGTACAGTAACACAAAAACTAAAAAAAAATAAAAAGGTATATTTTTATTTAATTTTAACGTAAAAATGGAAAAATAATAAAATATTCAATAATACGTTGTATGTAGTTATAATACTTATAATGCTTAGGTTATGTAGCGAAGATTTTTCACCATAGTTCCATTACTGTTGCTAAAATCTAAATATTTAGCACCGTTACTAAATATATTGCAATATAGAAAATCGTACTATAAAACATGGACTTGTCTCACTTTCAAAATCAACACATTTGAAATATTGTTGACCAAATAAATTTTTAATACCAAATCTATACTTATATTGAAATAATATTGATTGTTAATTGATAAAAAAACACAAAATTATATTAATTTGTAATAAGATTTAGGTTTAATTTATTTTTTTTTCACAAAATAGAGTTCTCTCATTTTCAAAAGCAATGGCTCAATTAAGTGAATTGCAGCACTTTCAATACCCACAATACCTAAATAGCTTTTTTTCTTGTCCCACGGTCCAAAGTTGTTAATTAGGTGATAATACAGTTTATACAGTTTACTTACCGTCTTCAAAAGGATTTAAAAAATAATGCATTATAGTAAAGTAAATTTTTAATTTAATTCAGAGTTTCTTAGTACTGGTAAAAAGGACAAGCACACCCTGCCTTTTATCACTATACATACATATGTATATGTAATTGTGTTCTCAACTTCTATTAAAATTGATTCATTCGTATAAAAATGTCCCTTATACCCTCCTGGCCCTAGTTTTGAAAACAGATATATCCCATTGAACCCACAAAAAATAAAGATCTGTCTATGTTTTAAATATCATTAAATTCGATTTAGCTATGATTGACGTACAAATAATCAAACTTGCAAATAGATATATAATATATGTATCTATATTAGATTATCGATATAAATCTGCGACCATTAAATTACTAACAAAAGTTAGAATAAAGATATTGGTTAATTTTAAACTCCTTAACTTCATGATAAAAATATATGAGCGGAATTTTTGGAAATAAAAGTGAACATCACTGAAAACAGCTGTTGTCATATAGTTTTACACATCAAATAGAGCGTGCTTTTAATAAAAAACTAACACATGTTATTCCACATAGAAAAATAACATACATATGTTTCAAGAGGTGTACACTATGTGTATAGTTTTACATATGGAAAATCTGACATTCCATATGACTTGTACACGCAATGTAAACACGCTTTTAACAAAAGTCAAACGGGGTAAACCTCCGTTTCCATAAAAGTGCTTTTACACGGCGTGTATTTGTCATATGACTTGTCACTTTTCCATGTGTAAATTCTGAACACATCATGTAAATCTTTTGAAATATAACATTTGTGTTTTCCATGTGTACAATACATATGATATTTTTCATTTAGAACGTGTTCTATTTTGATGTGACAAAGCATCTGACATTCTATAATGCCAACTTGATATTTTGCTATTTTAGGTTTTTTGTGGTACCAAAAGCACTAAAAGCGTGGCAAAAGCACTACGTTTCCATCTTTGCATCAGCTGTGGTTGGCAATACAAAACTGTGTGGCGGAAAAAATATATATTGTAGGTTATGTCAGATGTAATTACACATGTACGTTTGAAAGCAAAAATTATAAACCGTATGTAAAATGTCTATTTTGACAAACACATGAAATTACATATGGGTTATCAAACTGACAAGTCATATGACAAACACACGCCGTGTAAAACCATTTTTAGACATTACCCCCTTCTCCATTAGACATTAACATGTGTTAACAAATGTCAAACTTCATATAAAAAATCATTATTTTTAATACTGGTTTTTTTATATGAAGTTTGACTTTTGTTAAGTCATGTTGATAGCAAATGAAGACGGGGGTTTAATAGCCCATTCAGGCTGCCACGAAATTAAGTAATTTCGAGCTGAAATTATGAACGAAATCTAAGGTGTTCATACTGGGCTTTTTGACATTTGAGATGATTTCGCAAACAGCTGATCACGTTTAGTTACATTTGTATAATTTTTTTCTTTGGAAAAAAGCTTTTGCACAACACTTTCGTATTAATTTCAAATATACACGAATATTAAAAACAGCACTACAACAAAATTAATGTACAATTATGTTTATATTTCCATTATTTCATTTGGCTTTTAAATTTATTCTGACAAAAGCCCACTTTCACGGTTGTAAATATGGTCATGGTTGCAAAAAATGTAGCTTTTTATACAAAACCAGCGTTGTATATCGTAATTTCAAGTTAATTTCGACGAAATTAAGTAGAATGAGTTAATTTCAAATGTATGCGAAATTCCGTAATTTCAAGTTGATTTCGGCCGAAATCACGAAATGACTTAATTTCGTGGCAGCCTGAACGGGCTATAACATGCCTTAACAAAAGTCAAACTTCATATAACAAAACATTTAGCATTTATGAAAAATGCTAATTTCCACCAACAAACAAATTCATGTGCATGGTATGATTTTCTTTGACGCTTACTTTTTCACACTGTGCTAACTTGTTCAATTAATTTCTAATTTTGCACTTTTTTCAATATTAATTAAATACAGTATTTTTTGTTTTTACATCGTAATTTGAAGCCTATTATTGATTAATTGGAAAACGACAAAATTACTCAACCTCAAGTTAGCTTTAGGCTGAAAGGACTAATATTTTAAGAGCAAATTAAAAAAAATAACTAAAATTAAAGTATCATTAGATTTGAAGATAATTATAGTCATGTTAAAAACCCAAGTCTTTTGTCGAAAAACCTAAATCTAAGAATGTATTGGTAGACATGATTGTATACGTATTGGTTTTTAAAAATACCCTACAAGCAAAATGGTAGTCGACTACGAAAATAACACTTTAAGTTACCTTTTATGGCCTAACTATAAGCTAACTACAATCTAAATGGAAAACCTCCCCAAAATCAAAAATAAAATTATTTTTGACAATTTTGTTTTAAATATGTATGTATGTATGTATTTTTCATTTCTTTTTTAAAATTATAAAATGAAAATTTGTGTCATATTCCTTGCGGCCTTTTGTGTTCTTAAATTATGATCTTTATGTTATTTGGTAGAATATATCTTACTGACTATCAAGCATATCATGTATTAACATTTTTAGTTAAGAAGGCTTCAATCAAAGATGCAGGAAAAAATAAACAGGGGAAACATTTATTGCATATTTTTACAAATTCGCTTTATATCTAACTGATATACAAATTGACTTACTTTAAGCTAACTTCTGAGTAGTCCAAACAACTCTTGAAGTTTTGAAAACGCCGTTTGTAGAATATATTTATGTATATGAATCTGCTGTCATTTTTGTGGTTTGAAATTCCAAGTCTATGGCTCTATAGTACGATATCGCACCTCCGACCATAACACCACCTACTCGACTATGGCCACGGACTAAAAAACGTTCTACCTTCCTCAAATCATAGAAATAGTAGTTAAAACCATCGGGTCCATCAAAATTGAACTTTTTCTCATCTGAGAAAACTACTTTATTCCACTCACTCTTTCAAGTCAGGTGTTCTTTGCAAAAATCCAACCTTAATTCCTGACGTTGGTGGTTTAATGGTGGTTTTTTCTGCATTTTAATTCGTTTTAAGTGTTATGCTGCATTTATTACCTTTCTAATGGTAGAAACAATAGCACTGGAACCATTTTTTGCTTTGATTTTTGCAGCACAGTCGCTGGAATTGGAGGCTATTCTTAGAATTTTTCGCCTGTGGCCATTGTTTGCCTGCCCTTCATGTTTTTTCCATATTTTTATTTCTTAAGTAATTCCACACAACGTGAGCACTCTTATTAAATTTTATAGAAATTTCATGTCCGGACAGACCTTGATCATCATAGGCTTCAATTTTTGCCTTCTCTTCCACCGTTAATGATTTACGACGGCCCATTTTCAATTAAAACCGATAGAAAATTATTTTGGTTTTTTGTTTTTAAAAAATGCTGAACTATTTTTGTAGTTTAAATGAATGACCATAAAATCAATTTTTAAACACCGCACCTATTCAACTGACGCAAAAATAATTTACATTTTTCTTGCCAAATTATAAAAAGAAGCACAGATTAAATCCAACGGAACTTTTTCGACTTTTCTTTGTTTACATTCTTTTTCGCAGTTGGTAAACCTTTAATAAAAAGTAATATCCTTAGAAAGTGTAACAATATATCGCGTTAAACACTAACTTTATTGACTAAAATGCTTAAAAAACTAAAAAATGGGCCGGTACTCTGTATCAATTTAGTCGTCGTTCGGGGCACTAAATCATTTTTGACATTTGTTACACAATTTCTGCAATTAGTTGTCATACATTTTTGGTTCAGACAGATTTGAGAAAAGTTTCAAAATTGGAAGAAAATGATTTTATCAGCTCAGCTATTTCCCCATCAATGTTTAATGTATCCTTCCGTCCTGCAGCTTGGATACTGATATGATCGCGCAAATATATGTAAGTCCTTTATAAATTGCTCTTTTTCTTTTATTGCCGATCTGCATAGTCTTCTATGATGAACTGCATGTGCCATATTTTTTATAAAGCAAGTCAACAATATGTGCTATGTTCTCTTAATCAACCGGTAAAGATGCTTTTACTTTATTTAACGCCTTTGCTAAGGATTGTTTACATCTATAGGGCTGATTGATTGGCGGACTGACTTTTTTCAATTTCATTCTTCTTTTTTAAACGAAATTGTTGTTGTCTTTTACGTACTCTACCAACTCTAGGTTATTATAGTTTGATTCCAACAGATTTTTCCTATATCTCGATGCTCTTTTTTTTTGCCTTTTCACGGCTTATCTCAAGCTTATGCAAATCTGATTTCAATTTTTACCTATATCGCTTTGAATATATTTTTTTTCAATCTACAGAAACCATAATTAAATGTAAATTTAAAATAAACATAACACAATACAAGGAAAATATTCACAATATGGCGTGTCGTTACACACTTTTGAAAATTAATATAAAATTAATTATTGCTTTAATAACGGAGATTTTTATTGTAATCTGTTTACTTTATTAATCTTTGTTAAAATACAAAATTTCACGCACTTGCGATCGTCAGCGTAGAGATAATGAGAAAAAACGCTTTTTTGTTTGGCGTGACGTTATCTTAGAATATCATTAAAACAAATCAATATTTTTCCGATAATTGATATTTGTTTATTATTTTACGGTTAGTTGTTGTTGTAGTAAAAGTTTTGGGGTAAAAGTGGAATTTCATAATTACTCTTAGACATGTAAATAAAATAGTAAAGACAAAATTCCCTTAAAAAAACAAAACTAACCAAAACGAGAACTTAAAGTTTGTAGCCCAGTATCTCGTAAGTGCAACTAAGAAAAGCTTTGAACTCTTTAATTTAATTAATTTTGAATATTTGTCTTCAATAATACACCATAGAAAAAACTGCATATTAATTTTTCTGTGGAAATGCCCATATCTCTCTCTCTATATACATATATAAAAATGACGTGTATCTTCGTGATCGCTAAACTCAAAAACTACTAGACCGATTTTGACCAAACTTAATATACATGTTCTATGGGGCGTGAGGAATGTTTCTGTGTAGTTTGAAGTCCGACAGATGGCGCAATATTTAGTTTTATTGTGTTTTTGCACCGTATCTCAAGAACTACTGCACTATGATGTGTTTCGTTGAAGGCGTTGGGTCCTTAATCAGAGTGCAGCGGCGTTAACTAGCCCGATACTGACTGAAACCTAACATCTTTTTGTGAAAAAAAAAAAATATATTTCCAATTTTGATTTTTGAATAAAACATTTTTTTCTATTATAAATAACTAAAAACACTGATTTTGATTTTCTTCGAGAGGCAGTTCAAAATAAAAGAAAAATTTGGGGCTAGCACCGCGGATCGGTCCCAGCTCGTCTATTATAGTTACACGACAAAAGTTATTCAGTTTGTATGCAAATTACGATGCACTGTTCCCATCCAATCCCATTAATACGATAATAATTTTTCGCTTTGTATTGGAGGTACCATGCCTACCGTAATAATCCAGTCTGTGTTTTGCTAGACTATGAACATTAGCATGAGTGTTATTTGTGAAAAGTTTCAAGACTCCACCTATTGTAGTTCTCTAGGTACACGCTAATATTTTTTCAATTTGCATGAGATATACCACTGATCTTCTTTTAACAGGCCTTTTTGTAACCGTT
The DNA here is from genome assembly GCA_949628195.1 of Phasia obesa. NCBI lineage: Eukaryota > Metazoa > Arthropoda > Insecta > Diptera > Tachinidae > Phasia > Phasia obesa. The sequence continues at coordinate 73,827,923 of OX451216.1, read as the reverse complement.
ATAACCAGGTTTTGAAATTTGCACAGTATTTGTAATGCTATGTATGTATGTATGTATGTATGTATGTATGTATGTATGTATGTATGTATGTATGTATGTATGTATGTATGTATGTATGTATGTATGTATGTATGTATGTATGTATGTCCGCCATAACATATGATATCTTTTGTGGGTGTCCTCATAAAAGATATTTTTTTGGCAAATTGGCTTATCTGTTGAGCCGTAAGAACAGAGACTTAAAATGTACTCAGAGTGTGTGCTTATATTAAAGCTAAAGGGTGCTCCATATAAGAAATGGTTTTCACGTACGTCGGCTATTTAATTGAAAACTAATGCTTACAGATTAGTACTTCCTTTACATTTCAGTTTAGATTTGATGCATGCCTCTTTTAAAGGCTTCTTTTTATAAGAATTATTTCTAATCATGTCTTAATTTCTAACCAATTAATAACTAAAAACATTAATAACAACTAGTGGAAAGTTTTCTTAGAAATAACTTTATTTTTTTTATTTAAGAAGCTGCCCTCAAGGATTCATTATAAAACAACTATGCTCTCCTACCGATGCCGAGATCATTAATTCACTATGGCCAAATCGACATGAAGGTTCGTTGTTCTTAATAAAACGTTTAATTGATTGGAATGTTAATATGGGCATTTATGTAGAAGCAACAAACGAGTTGGTTGCTTGGTGCTTACGGTAAGTTCTATTATAGTATTTACAAAAAATATGCAATGAACTTCTCAAACATGTTTTCTAATTTAGATTGCAGGGTGGTTTTCTAGGCGCTCTACAAGTTAAAGAAAATTACAAACGCTTAGGCTTGGGTGCTGCAGTAACACGAGCCATCTCACGATGTATAGCCGGTCAAGGAGATGATGTCATGGCTTTGGTCAATGAAAATAATATACCATCACGTCGCATGTTCGAAAAGTTAAATTTTAAAATAACCGATAAATGTTATTGGCTAAGAACATATCCGACTATAGAAGGCTATACTTGGCCTGAAGGAGAATAGATATTGAGAGCCATAATCATAACAAATATTTATTAAAAAGTTTACCCAACAAATTTTGCATGAAAATTTGTTTTATAAGTCTTGTATATTATTTATGACACTGAATGTCTTTCGACTAATATTTGCTGCCAAAAATTATATCAAATTAAAAAAATCCCTTAATTAATACATATATTAACTAAACTAACTCTTGACGGCTCTTAACTATTTGAAGTTTACTTCCCACCAGAGAAAAAAAAAAATTAGATATTTTTCGAGAAATATGCAAAAATTATAATTAAGTGAATTTTTTGAATAAAATTTTGTAATTTTGGGCAATTCTTAAACCTTTAATAATTTTTTTTGTAGTAAAGAGAAGTACCACTCGGGCAGTTAATGCCTACATTAACTGTGGTACTTTATTTGGAAAGGGATAGTAGTAGATAAGACAGATGGTTTTGGATAGTAAAGCTTCGATTCTGGCAACACTGCAATTGCACGTTATGATTATTTTTAGAACAGTATTGCAGCGCCTCTGGTGTTATTTAGGCGAATTAGCTCGAAGCTAGCATAGCCAATTTATAATTATTTTACTTCGCCGGCGATTTAGTGCTATGTGGTAATACCGGCGAAGGAGGGCGCTGTGATATGCGTTATTATAAAGAAAAATTAATACATATCAAAAAATTGATGTTTCCACGGCTGAGATTTGAACTCGTGACCATTGCTTAGTAGTCAACGTGCTAACCACTTATGCTACAGCACCCTTAATTTGCCGTTCTGTTCATATTCTAAGCGCTGTTTAGACACAATGATTTTGCTTCGATTTTCATATAAAACAAGATTCATCCAATATTGAATCAATATCCAAAAATTGAACCAATTTGAGTTTACACACATGTAAAATCGTTGTGTCTAAACAAGGCTTTATTTATTCATCACTGTCATACAATTTTTTTAAAAACTTAAGCTTTATATTTTGTTATTCCTAATTGTCGCAAACTTCAGTGACAGAGGGTGAAGCCTATGTAAATTGACGACCGGTGGCGGCTAAACAAGAATATACTCGGCGGCGGCTAAATTCGACTTTAAGCCTAAACATCCGTCTTCATTTGCTATCAACATGTCTTAACTAAAGTCAATAATGTTCGTAATATTCAAGATTTGGCGAGAATCTCGAATTAATAATGACGAATGCTACTTTTCCATTGGGGAAAAAACGGAGTTTACCCTGGAAATCGAAGGAAAGCACTGAATGTTGGTACACAAATGTTATGAACGTGCCTTTAGTTAGCCGAGACCACTTCATATTTTTCGCCGCTTCATATTAATCTCGGCATAATGAAACAGTTTGTAAAGGCGCTTGACAAAAGTGACGAATGTTTCAATTTTCTTTCCAGAATTAACTACAGAAACATAAGCTGAAGGGCTACAGGCAACTTGTGAAAGATCCTAATTTTGTGAAATCAATGACTGAAGGCTAATCCAAAGCTTGGAACTCCTTTGTTTTGGTTATAAGTAATTTTCTAGCAATAAGAAATTTGACGACCATGTCAATCTTGTTGAGTGCATGATATCGAACTTGCAAGAGGTAGGGTGCAACTTGAGCATAAAAATCCACTTCCTGTACTCGCATTTAGACTGATTTCCACAATATTTGGGCGATTTTAGTAAGGAGCAGGGTGTAAGATTTCATCAGGATCTTAGGACAATGGAAAAGCGTTATCAAGGAAGGTGCTGGATTTTGCAACGAGGTCTATCTAAAGTCGTTCATTCAAATATCATTTTATAGTGTTAATTGGATTTTTTTAACCTGTGTATTTATTTTTTCGTGTTTGAACAAATAATAAAACTGTATATGTATTTCAAAAAGTAAAGCTGTTATCAATCATCGAGTTTTTTTCATAGTCAGGGCCATAGAAATACCCAATAATAGAACAAGAATTAAAGGAAACACTCATTTAAATTCTATAATTTTTGTAGTACGTCACTCTTCAAAGCATCCTGCATCCGTGTATTACTGGAAGTATCGCAATAAAATCTTGTTCCGATCCGAGCATACTATATATACATATGTACATATGTAATACGAGAATGTTTTAAATTAGTGACACATACTTCAAGGCCACTGAAGACTAATTTTCGCTACCAGATAAGGTATAAATAATAACATTGGACCCACTAAGTGAAAGTGTCATTTCGCTTATATGGCGTCATTGGTCCGTTAAGGGTTAAGTTAGTAAAAAAGCTGCCCGAAAAAACTTAATTTAATTTTTAGAGATTTTACTTCTCAAGTTCAAAAAAGCCTATCTTCAACCAAATTACATAGACAATCCAATAAAAAACTTTCTCTTTACGAAAATATCATTGTACTCATCATACTCACTATTTTTATGAATCACTGAAACTATTTTTATTGTTCAAATGCCAAGTTAACGAGTTTTAGTAGCAACTGAAGCGTTTAACTTGTAACAACAGAGGTTGTTTAACTTCATACGGTCAAGTAAAAACAATGTCGGAATTACAAGTTTTAATTGATAAGAATGATCTGAAATGTTTACTGGATTTATATCGCAAACATTTTTCAAATGCAAAACATGGTTATTATACGCTAAAAAATTTTATTCAGTGGTTTGAGTTGAATCCAAACATTGATCATGTCAATATTTATGTTCTAAAAAGTTGGAGAGATAGTGGTTTATTTATTATATTGGTAAGCAATTGCTTGGTTTATTTATACTCTTTTATAATAATGATTAAATAAACTTCTATTTCTTTTTTTAAAAGGACCGATATCATATGTTTATTAACACTTTAATTTTAAACGAGAATGAAGTGTCACATGCTTTAAAGTTATGGGACTGGAGTCGTCAGTATAAGATTTTTGCTTTACCCACTTTTCTATTCCCCGTTGTAGAAAAAACTATAAGAGAATTGAAAATGGATATTAGAATGACAACTCTAAAAATCTATCAAAGGGATCCTAGTTTTATAAATTATAAACATATAAAGTGAGTATCTAAATGAATTATTTTAGTGAATGTGTATCGATTACAAATGCCGTTTCTAGTATTGTGTAACTGCGACACTCTTAAGTTCTTTTTTTCAGTTCAGAGCTGTTCGATACCTATTAAATATATATACTTTAGTGTATTTGATTGGGAGAAAGTTCTATATCTCCTGGCTGTTTTAGCGATATATATTTTCTGAACATTGTTTACGGAGTATTTTGTATACTTCAATCGATTTGTGAAAGTGACTGTTGTCGCTAAATATTCAGGTTATGTTACGATTTTGGGGGGTTCCATTAAGTAACAATAAAAGTTAGGATGTTATCGGAGAGATAAGTAGTTTTTCGTTATTATAAGTTTACTTTATGCTCACTTTACCTAAAGATAGTTTTAACTAACACGTACTTTAAAGCCAAGTTATAATAACGAGCCTTAGGGTGTTAGAGTTTTACACTTATCTCATTAATATGTATAGTCTAGCAAAAGACTGACTGTATTGGAACAAAGGGCTTCCCGTACAAAGCGATCTATTATCGTGTACCAAAGGAACTATAATATTAATGTGTTTAGTCAATTCAGAAAAAAATTCTGAATTGGAATAATAGGTATCTTCTATACAAAGAGAAAAATTATTTTCTACACAAGGAAGTTCAACAGGTAGGGTCTTCAATTTTTTTACAATTAACCCTCTTGTTGTTCATAGTCGAGCAAAAGAAAGATTGGATTGAAGCAATGGGTGTGTTACCTCGCACACAAAGCCAGAAATGATTATCGTGTACCTAAGATCACTTCAAAAGTTTTCACTAATTTCAATGATACATATGTACATTTCGGTTTTTATTTGCCATGAACTTTCTAAATACATATGTATGTACATATATCTGAAACTGCTAAGTGGATTCATAAACGTAGCTGTGGAAGAATAAGAATAAGACTCAATAAAAATAATGTTGCCATAATTACAATTTGGTTGCCTATAATCATTGTGGGACCCATTAAGGAATCGGGGTGTTTCGATACTCCCCCTACAATAATAATACTAAAAACAGACTTAAAAGTCGTTATACATTTTAGAACTCCTGATTTTTTGGTACTACGACCCTTATCAGTCCTTGATGCAAATGTAATAAACGATGCATGGTACTCTCGTCAAAATGGATCTCTGCAATTTCTGCAAACCTTAATTACACACAATATTAGTTTGGGGCTCTATACCAAAGACACGAATGAATTAGTGGCTTGGTGTACCAGGTACTACTTTTTTTAATTATTAAAGGCTTTCATACTATTATACAAGTAATAATACTTTTGAATAAAATGCGACCCTGATCTAATTGTTGTTTGAAATTTTTCAAAAAACAATAAAAAGTATTATTATACTTGTATTATAGTGTGAAACGACCTTAAGCAAAAATAATCCTATTATTTTATTTTTAGATGTCAAAGTGGTTTCTTGGGCACTCTTCATGTTAAAGAGCAATATCGGGGGCAAGGTCTAGCCACGATTTTGATTGAAATGTTTTCACAAGAAATTATTAAACGAGACGAAGATGTTCGGACAATGATTAATGATAAAAATTTAGTGTCACAGAAACTTTTTAGTAAATTGGGATTCAAGCCTCAGGATGATGTTTTTATTATGTATAACGAGCAATAACAACAATAGTAAATAATAATTAAAAAAATTTTGTTTAAATTTCACAAATACATGAAATAAACCAAGGCATATGTAATAAGATGGTCTCACTAGGGAGGGGAAGATTTTTAATTATTTTAATATGGTGTTTGACAGTTAAACTACCATTTAATGTGAACGATAGCCCTGCAACCCTATCAAAACCTTTTTGAGTATATAACCAAGGGAAGAATCTTAAAAATTGTTGCTTTTTTCAGTATGCTTTGCACAATGGTGCTTTGCACTCGGAGAAATTCGACAATATATCAAAAATTTTGTTTCGAAATTGGCTAAGTTGAAATAGGGAGAACCGTTGCAATTTATATAATTTTTCAACGCATACGGAACAACACTTGGACCCAAGTGAGCTGCATTGAAGCTGCCTGCTTTAACCTAACTGTTGAGTACGCAACACTGTTTTAACAAACGTCACTACATGCAACTATGCTACGATGATGATTTTTAAATTCAACAGTCAGTAGAGTTCTGATTCAGTATCTGTGCGTGTCGGTCGTGACTTACAATCTTATTTTACTTTCTTTATCTTTATATTTATATTAATAATAATTTACAATTAATAAATGATTGACTTTGAATACAAATAATCAAAAGACTCGTGTTTAATTACTGGCTCCACAACAAATTGGCGACGAGGATTTGTGTAAAAAAAAGTGTTTTATAAAATAAATTTCATCAGAAAATTATTTTACAAGAAAATACAACAAAAAAAAAAAAAAAAAGGAAAGTAATAGTTTTTTTAAACATCATGGCGACATCATCACTTGAGCAAGTGCTAGCAAAAATTCTAGTACAACAACAAGAAGCAGCAAGTCGTCAAGAACAACAACTTCTGATGCAACAGCAACAGCTTCAGAAACAATTTGATATGTTTGAACGCCAAGAACGATTCATGGTCACTCAGCAGCAAACATTTCAAGAAATCGTAGGTCGCGACTCAACAGATTCCCCAACAGTGGAGGAACACAACACCGCAGCAATACAGTCATCAAAATCTTTCAATAGAGAACAGCTTATGGACATTTTAGCAAAACAAATCAGTGAGTTCGTGTATGATCCAGAAGAAAATCAGACATTTGGTTCATGGTACGCCAGATATGAAGATCTTTTTGTGGTCGATGCTAAGAATTTGGCGGACGCAGACAAAACACGACTACTCCTAAGAAAAGTAAGCCAAAATGTATATCAACAATACGCAGACGTAATGCTACCGTCGAAACCAACAGATATTCCATTTGATGCTACTCTACAGAAGATGAAAAACATGTTCGGTAAAAGAGAATCACTCTTCAGCAGCCGTTACAAGTGTTTCCAGACTGTAAAATCAGAAATTGAAGACTATGGGGCATACATAGCAAAAGTCAACCGTCTTTGTGAAAATTTTCAATTAGAAAAATGTACAAAAGACAATTTAAAGTGTCTCATATTTGTCAGTGGTCTTCAATCATCAAAAGACGCAAATTTCCGCAATGAAATTTTAAGAATGCTGGATGAGGAAAAGCCCGAGAAGCCAGTGACTTTAGATTTCATTAACCAGGAAATTCAGCGCACTCTCCAACGTCAGCAGGACACAAAAATGATTGGCAACTTTCAACAGGCACCTGTACAAACACAAGCCATTCATTCAAATCAGCAAAAAGGTAAGAAAGCTTGTAATTCCCCTAAAAAGGAATCTAAAACACCTTCCACCCCTTGCTGGTTTTGTGGCGCCATGCACTACTCAAAATATTGTCAGTACAAAAATCACATATGCAAACAATGTGATAGAGCAGGACACAAAGAGGGTTATTGCATCACAAAAAGCAACAACGGCAAACAGAAATATTCAAAAGCAAATAACCGCCAGCCACAAACAACAACAAGTGTAAGCAATCAACAGACAAATTCTAATAAGAATTCGCATGCTCAAACAAGAACAATCGACAACAATGTTGACAACTTGTTTCATCGTAAATACGTCAATGTATTAATAAACAGCGTAAATGTCGAGCTTCAACTGGACACAGCTTCAGATATTTCTATCATTTCAAAACAATCATGGATAGATATCAATCGTCCAACTTTAAACACAACAAAGCGAACAGCAAGAGATGCAAATTGTAACAAAATTGAATTCATTGGTGAATTCAAAGCAACTATTACATTTCACAACTCAACAAAAACAATCACAGTTTTTGTAACAACAGTTCAGTCATTGAACATAGCTGGTGCAGATTTCTTCGAAGAATTTGGTCTTTGGGAAATTCCAATCAGCTCTTTCTGCAAATCAATTCAGCAATCTAACAAACACATATCAGATTTTAAGAAAGAATTTCCACAGGTTTTTAAGGAGAAGTTGGGTCATTGTTCCAAAATCAAAATCCATCTTCCACTTAAACCCAATGCTGTTCCAATATTTTGTCCAAAACGTCCAGTACCATATTCAGTAATCTCCCTAGTGGATTCTGAACTCAACCGTTTAGAGGAAGGTGGCGTAATTTCACCAACTAATTTTTCAGAGTGGGCAGCACCTATAGTTACAGTGAGACGCTCCAGTGGTAAGATCAGAATATGTGCAGACTATTCAACAGGTCTCAACGAAAATGTTGAACCACACTTTCATCCACTCCCTCTACCAGAAGACATCTTTATGTGTCTCAACAACCGTAAGTACTTCACAAGACTAGATTTTAATGATGCATACATGCAGTTCGAAGTAGATGATGCAACCAAGTCTATCTTAACTATCAACACACATCGAGGCTTATATACGTTCAATAGGCTAGTTCCTGGAATAAAATCAGCACCAGGTGCATTTCAACAAGCGATTGAAAAAATTTTAACAGGCATTCCAGAAGCCACAGCATATTTAGACGACGTCATAATAGCAAGTGAAACTTTAGAACAGCATCTGAAATCAATACGTCTCGTGTTAAATCGTTTTTCTGAGTACAACATGACAGTCAATTTTGAAAAATGTGATTTTATTCAATCTCAAATCAAATATTTGGGTCACATAGTTGATTCCAGTGGTATCAGACCAGATCCAAATAAAATTGTTTCAATTGTTAATTTACCTAGACCACAAAACATAAGTGAACTGAGATCATTTCTTGGCTCAATAAATTTCTATGGTAAATTCATCAGTACAATAAGATCGTTAAGAGCACCTCTCGATGTATTGCTTCAAAACAATACTAAGTGGCATTGGTCTTCAGAGTGTGAAAACTCATTTCAAAAATTCAAAAAAATTTTACAATCAGATTTAATGTTAACCCATTACAACCCCAAGTTACCCATAATAGTCTCAGCAGATGCATCAATGCAGGGTCTTGGAGCACAAATATCACACATCATGCCAGACGGAACCGAAAAACCAGTAGCACACGCATCCAGGTCTTTGACGTCAGCCGAGAAAAACTATGGACAAATTGAAAAAGAAGCTTTGGCTTTAGTTTTTGCAGTTAAGAAATTTCACCGTATGGTGTATGGCAGAAAGTTTTTACTCCGCACTGACCACAAACCCCTGTTAGCAATATTTGGTTCAAGGAAAGGTATTCCAGTACATTCAGCCAGTAGACTTCAGAGGTGGGCGTTAACCATGATGACATACGACTTCGATATCGAATACGTCAAAACTGATGATTTTGGTAACGTTGATATGTTATCTCGACTACTACCCTCAAAGCAACCAGATGATGAAGATTTTGTTATCGCATGTGCAACATTAGAATTCAATATAAGATCAGTTCTTAGAGACAGTCTTCAGTCTATTCCACTTACACATCACATGGTTCAAAAAGCAGCTGAAAAAGATTCAACAATTCAAGCAGTTTTTCAGTACATTAAAACTTCATGGCCTAAGAAATCAAAAGATCTTCGCAGTGAAGATTTACAACAGTTTTATAATAGAAGATCATCACTTTCAATTGTTAATAACATACTTCTTTTTGGAGAACGCATTGTTATTCCAGAAACCTTCAGAAAAAGAATTCTAAAAATTCTACACAAGGGACATCAAGGTCAACAACGTATGAAGGCTATCGCCCGTAGCAATGTGTATTGGCCTAACATTGATCAACAAATTGAAGATTTTGTTCGCCAGTGTCCACAATGTCAGTCAAACATGAAGTCTCCAACAAAAACATCGTTATGTTCGTGGCCAATATCAACCAAACCGCTTCAACGCGTACATATTGATATAGCAGGTCCTATTCGTTCGCAGTACTATTTAGTTATAGTAGACTCTTTTTCAAAATGGCCTGAGGTATACCAAAGTAGCACAATATCTAGTAAAAAGATAGTTGATATTATGTCAGACTACACAAACAGATATGGTTACCCAAACTTAATAGTATCAGACAATGGTACTCAATTCGTAAGTGCAGAATTTCAACAATTTTGTAATAAACGTGGTATTCAACACTTGAGGACAGCCCCTTACCATCCACAAAGCAATGGACAAGCAGAACGTTATGTTGATATTGTCAAAACAGCAATTAAAAAGGCACAAGACAGTGATTCAAACGACAATACTCACCTTCAAGAATTTTTACTACAATACCGTTCAACTCCAAACTCAAATTGCGCGGAAGGGAAAAGTCCCGCAGAATTATTTATTGGTCGTAAATTACGTACAGAAATTGATCTTATCAAACCAGAAAAACAAACAGAAATCAAACGTGACACGAAAATGGAAGCACAATTCAATCGCAAACATGGCACTAATCATCGTGAGTTCCAAATTGGTCAACAGGTTTTCGTTAAAACCTACAAGGATAATAAGATGATATGGCGTCAAGGTGAAATAGTTGAAAAAGTTGGTCAAGTCAACTACCATGTCAAAATCAAAGACTCAAATATTGACAAAATTATAAAATCGCATGCTAATCAAGTTCGTGAGCGTTTCATAGATGTAGATCCAGATGATCAAATATCTTACAACCTACAACCATTGTTTCACCAGCCAGAACAAGATAATCCACCACATTTTAGTTCATCAGAAAGTGTTCGGTCGGACATCCATAATAACAACGAAAGTTTCAACACTTCATCAAATATTACAGATGCTCCTACTGAAAACATTCCAACACCACCCAGACGTTCAACTCGTAATAAGCGTACTCCAGCATGGCACCGGGACTACGAGATTCATCATTAACAAGGAGGGATATGTTGAGTACGCAACACTGTTTTAACAAACGTCACTACATGCAACTATGCTACGATGATGATTTTTAAATTCAACAGTCAGTAGAGTTCTGATTCAGTATCTGTGCGTGTCGGTCGTGACTTACAATCTTATTTTACTTTCTTTATCTTTATATTTATATTAATAATAATTTACAATTAATAAATGATTGACTTTGAATACAAATAATCAAAAGACGCGTGTTTAATTACTGGCTCCACAACACTAACTTAAGTCAATTTTTTCCATAACTGAATGAGATAACGCAGACAAGAAATATTTAAGTGTAATAAATCTTAACATTTGTATTAGATATAATTGAATTATTGGTGACGATAAAAAAAACCGTTGAAGTTTTGAGGGCTGACCCAAATGCTTCTATTTGGATTTTGGAGTCCGACCGTTTGCAGTTCCACTCAAACTCAACTATGAGATAGACATCTTTAATGGTTCACGAGTTACGAAATTACGTACATATGTATGTACATATGTTTAAAATAAATTCCAATACAATTTCTTCATATTGAATATTTAAAATTTTTATTAGTCGAACTATTTATTTTACATACAGATGAAATTTGAAGTCGAACTAAAGTTCGTTCGCTTTCATTGCTAATCGAAGGTTGGATGAAGCAACAACAAATATAAGGGGGTAAATATTAAACAAGAGGGAAGCTTAGGTAGTGGTAGACTTCGTTCTCATTAACTAACAATTGATGATTGAATACAGTTTTTCTCGTATTCCTTTATCTGAGTTTGGTTGGTTAAATAGATGATGCATACAACTAAACACTACCCAAAGTAGATAGATACGAAGGGTGTCGGTAACGGTAAATTATTCTTTCTTACTGACTAATCTAAACGAGGGCGTAAGGCGTAACGACGTCTAAAAAAAAGAATTGTTAATATTTCTGTGGCAATAAGGAAGAAGTGCTTAAGTCTAATTTTTAAGTTTTGCAGGAGAGCAATTTTAAACTTTAAATTTTATTTAAAAAAATTGCTTATCTTTAACCTTTTCATATGGTAGTCAAACGTATGTTTTGGAAAAACATCTTATATCTACCAAAAGTAAGCAGACATTGCAATTAATAAGTTGTAAAAGAAGTTTTTATGATTTTGAAAAAATAGCTTGTAGCTTCATAAGTTTTTTACAAAATGCGATTAGACATTGAAAAAAGATAAGCAGAAAGTCATACCGCTATGACTTCCTGAAAAATAGTAAAAAATAATTGTAGCTTTGCATATGGGTACTTTGCAGTATGGAGTAACTTAAATTTTACTTAAGTCGACTTAAGCACTTATTCCTTATTGCCACAAATTAAATGTTAATATTTTAACATGACAATAATTATCTTCAAATCTAATGTTACTTTAATTTTAATGTTTTTTTTTCACATGAAGCTTGAACTAGATTATACTTTCTACTTGGAAAGTACTGTTACTCAATCAGACTGTATTTCAAGCAAATTTTAATTCAATAGAACTGTAATGCGAGTGTATCAACACTGTAATGTTCAACTTGAATACAAGTTCCCTTAAATGAGTATTGCTATTGATGTAACATATTGTCTATATCGGGATAAATTTGTCTTGAGAAAAGTCACACTTCATATAAAAAAAACACAATATTAAAAATAATGTTTTTTTTTTTTAAATTTTGAAAATTTTAATTTTTATTAGTCGAACTGTTTATGTATTACATACATACATAAAAAATTGGGAAAATTTAATTTTTACACAAGCAGGGGCGGAATTAATTAAAAATGATCCATACAAATTGTACCGTTTGGGGATTAATTTGCTTTTTAAATATTTCAGACTAAAGCCAACTAGAAGTTAAGTAATTTCCACACAATTTGTCAAATTACGATGTAAAAATCCATATACAGAAAAATTTTATATTTAAATAATATTGACAAAAAGTGCAAAATTGGAAAATTTATTAAGCAATGCAAAAAATTTCATAAGTGCTGTTCACCTAGTGTCTATACCTGACAAAAATTTGTCTTGATAAAAGTCAAACTTCATATTAAAAAAACCCAGTATTAACAAGTAAAAGTGCTATATTCGGCCGTGCCGAATCTTCTATACCCTTCACCACGGTGATTTGATTTATACAGACATGTACAGCATTATCCATATTGTTGACTCTTTACTTAAATAAATTCGTATGAGAAAAAATCATTATTCATGAGTTAAAAAAATAGAAGACAAATGAAAACAAATTCCGTTTGCTACAATTGTCGCCGTGTTGTCAGCTACTTAATGATATTGAAGCCGACAGCTACATCGTAAACTCTGACATTGTTATAGAAATACTTATTTTGCTTTTCAAAAAATTATAAATATTTCCTCCAAAACTTTTTTTTTTGCATATGAATTTTTAATTTGCAATTTTGTGACATTTTCTTTTGTTGAATAAAATAGAAATTAGCCTAAGTTGACGACAACGTTTCATTTTTGACAGTTTGTAGTCGGTATTCTGATGATGTCTATGTGTTTAATGCACCTAGGTTTTAAAACAGAGATATCATCTATTTAAAAATCAAACGCATTCAAAAAAATATGTTACTCTATATACACACATACATACATATGTATATTCTTAATATTAAATATATGTTATGTTACAGTCATGATTTTCATTTTCAAAGAAATAATGAAATTTTTGTTTTAATTTTTCGAAAATTGTGTGTAAAAATTTTTTGTAAAAATATTTTTTTAAAAATTTTTTGAAAAATTTTATTCGAAAATTTTTTGAAAATTTTTTAAAAAAAATTTTTTTCGAATATTATTCTGTAAAATATCTTTTTGAAAATGCTTTGTAAATTTTTTTGTAAATATTTTTGAAAAAAAATTTTAAAATTTTTTTTTAAAAATTTTTTTTTAAAAATTCGATTGAAATTTTTTTGTTAAATTTAGGACCTATCTGCAGTCTATATTGAGAAAAAGCAAAAAAAAATCCTTACAAAAAAAAATTCTTCATACTGACACATGGGGGGTCCTTTTAACTGCTCCTATTTATCAGTGGGTACCCTGTGGGTCCATTGGCTACCTCTATGCGTATTGATTTCTATTAAGGTCTCTAATACAAATCAAAGCAGAAAAACCCTACCAATCTAAAAACAAACAAAAATCGCCACTCGCATGCGGTTATTGATCCCCCGAGATCTGTATGCACTTCTTGCAATCTACCTGTCGCAGTCTAATATTTATTTGACAAAAAAAGGAAAAACAGAATCATTAAAGCCGAAAAAAATTTAAAAAAAACGTAAAAAAATATAGGTGGGCGTGGTTTTTGGCCCGTAGACTCCAAAGGAATGATCCGATGTTGCTGAATTGCAATACCAAAATTTTCGAAACTATGCCTGATAGATTGGTGTGCTTAAATTTTTTGTATCTCTTCTGGTGCCTTGGCAAATGACATTACCACACTAACACGGACAGACGGACGGACGGACAGACGGACGGACAGACGGACGGACAGACGGACAGACGGACATCGCTTAATCAACTTCTCTATGTATAAGGATCCAGAATATATATACTTTATGGGGTCGGAAATGAATATTGTAGAAATTACACACGGAATGACAAACTTATATATACCCTATCCACCTGTGGAGAAGGGTATAAAAATAATGTTTTTTTTATATGAAGTTCGACTTTTATCAAGACAAATTTTTATCAGGTATAGACACTAGGTTATAGCCACAAGCAGCTTCCAGTTGCACAGTGAAAAAGTAAACGTAAAAAAATCAAAAAGAGCTAAGTTGACATCACCGCAAGCCAAGCACATGAATTTGTTTGTTGTGGGAATTTAGCATTTTTCATAACAAAAATACACAAACGTTACCTAGTGTCTATACCTGATAAAAATTTGTCTTGATAAAAGTCGAACTTCATATAATAAAAACATTATTTTTAATACTGAAGTTTTTTTTGCATGAAGTTTGGCTTTTATTAAAACGAATTTTTATCAGGTATAGACGGTAGGTTAACAAATACTACGTTTATACGCAGCACTTATTCATCCATAAAAGTATTGCAAATAGAAAAATTTACTGTATAAACAGTGACTTAATTTTTTATGTGCGAATAGATAATTCACGAAAGCAATTCCTGATTAACGATTCTATTTGCAAGTTACCACTTCTTTTAAATATAAAATGTATTATGTGAATTAATGGAAAATTTGCTCCCACGTTGCATTAATTTAATTGTAAAAACAATTATTATGTTCGATCACAACATTAAACATTTAAGAAAACAGCACTAAGCAACACAAACATTAAAAAAATATATAACTATTATTAAGTGCAATTTTCCGTGAGTTACAGTGAGTTAATTATTTGCGAATAGGCTACGTGTGAAGGTGGTAAAAGTTTGACAGTTACATAACAAAACAAACGAAGAATAAAAAGTCAGCTGTTCAACTAACTCTACCCTGTTTTTTGTGCCATGGTTTATTCTTACTATTTTTTATAAATTAAATATACGTAAATCTTTGATAAGTAGCAAGTTTGAAAAACATAATGGTGCTTGTCTTCAATAACAAACGTTTAGTATTGCCAAAACAAATTAGTTTCTCTGTGGTGCCATCTCTATTTCAAATTATAATAACGTCAGGTGCAAAAACTTACTAGAACAGGCATGCCATGTTAATGTTTTTCCATTTAAATTGATTAGATTTAAATTTGAAACAATATTGAAGGAAAACGGACTCGCCATTATTAAAAATAATTAATAATTTATTTGGTTTATTTCATGCCTAAATTTAAAAATGTCGTGTAAAACAATTGGACGCTTTACTCTTTCATATTATTATGTACTAGACTTAAAAATCAAACGATTTTTAATTAATTAATACAAGTTGACATAAGATATTAAGAGTACTTTGCTTGAGCTGAATAGAAAGAGTAAAATAGACAAAAGGGATTTATTTATTATTATTTTATGTGCGTTTGATGCGTTAAGCTCAAACAATAAAAATAAATTTTTGATTTTTTTGTTTGGAATTTGCAAGGGTTGTTTGTTTATTTTCTTTGCTTTCGTGTTTTAGATACTTAAGCGCACTTTTTCTGTAATCGCATAATAATTTATTTGGTAAAAAATTATGTTGCTTACTTCAGCTTCAGAAGTACTTTGGTGCTAAGTAAGAAAAAAAGTAAAAATAAATAAATAAATTAAAAGCTGGTAAAGTAAAGGCTGGTTCTTAAATAATTGTAATTATAAATTGAAAATGGAAATGGATTAATTTTAAAAATTAATAAATATGTAAAGGCAGACGTTTGAAAATTTAAATGAAATGAAAATTTTACGTTTATAGGGTCCTATAGACAAGGCGTGCCAAGCGATCCCTATCAATATTTTACGCGGGCTGTCCGTTTGTTTTTTTAAACCGAAATTATCATGGTCGCTGGGAAATCAAATTATAAAAATAACATAACTTACACTAGTTTTCCACAGCGCAAGTTTTCTTGTTAAAGTTTGAATTTTTGTGGGAGAAGTAAAAGAAAGGTAAAAGGCATTAGTGCTCCTCCCTCATCCACAAAAAAATAAAAACTTGAGCAAGTAAACTTGGCCTGTGGAAAACAGGTGGTCTTAGTTTGCTTTTTTCGACTGTACTGTATCTTAAATACTCTTAACCATAATGATTTGTGGTACAATTGTGCCAAATTTGGTACAATCGACATACCAGTGGTACACTAGTACACTTCATGCTTTGTTGATACAATTTCATATACCTACAATTTATTCAATAACTTTTTTATTTATTAATATTTTTACTTTTTCTTACTATAATAAACATTTCTAATTACAAAGTTCTTCAACCCTGTCTAGATATAACTAAATTGCAACACTATCCCCGTCGCCATTTGCCATCATCATGTCTTAACAAAAGTAAAACCTCATATAAAAAAACTTATTTTTATACCCTTCACCACAGGTGGAAAGGGTATATCTAAGTTTGTCATTCCGTGTGTAATTTCTACAATATTCATTTCCGACCCCATAAAGTATATATATTCTGGATCCTTATACATACATTAAGCGATGTCCGTCCGTCCGCCTATCCGTGTTCGGGTTGAAATGTCATTTGCCAAGGCACCAGAAGAGATACAAAATATTTAAGCACACCAAAGTAATGATCCGATGTTGCTGAATTGCAATACCAAAATTTTCGAAACTCTGTCAGGCATAGTTTCGAAAATTTTGGTATTGCAATTCAGCAACATCGGATCATTACTTTGGAGGCTGCTGGCCAAAAACCACGCCCGCCTATATTTTTTCACGTTTTTTTTAATTTTTTTTCCGCTCTTATGATTCTCTTTTGCCTTTTTTTGTCAAATAAATATTATACTGCGAAAGGTAGATCGCAAGGAATGCATACAGATCTCGGGGGATCAATAACCCCCTGCGAGGGTCGATTTTTGTTTGTTTTTAGATTGGTAGGGTTTTTCTGCTTTGATTTGTATTAGAGACCTTTATAGAAAGCAATACACATAGAGGTGGTCAATGGACCCACAGGGTACCCACTGGTAAATAGGAGCAGTTTAAAGGCACATGGGGGGTCAATATGAGGAATTTTTTTTTTTGTAAGGTTTCTTTTTGCTTTAGTCTGACCATTCTAACTAAATATAGATTGCAGAAAGGTCTTAAATTTAACAAAATAATTTCAATAACATTTTTAAATTTTTTTTTTTAATTTATTTGTAAATATTTTTGAAAATATATATTTTTTTCAAAAATATTTAGAAATCATTTTCAAAAAGATATTTTACAGAAAAATATTCGAAAAAAAATTTTTTTAAAAAATTTTCCAAAAAATTTCCGAATAAAATTTTACAAAAAATTTCCGAATAAAATTTTACAAAAAATGTTTAAAAAAATATTTTTATAAAAAATTTTTACAAATATTTTTCGAAAAGTTAAAACAAAAATTTCAATATTTCTTTGAAAATGAAAATCATGACTGTAACATAACATATATTTAATATTACTATGACTATTTTTTTAAATGCGTTTGATTTTTAAATGGATGATATCTCTGTTTTTAAATCTAGGTGCATTAAACACATAGATGTCATCAGGATACCGACTACAAACTGTCAAAAATAAAATACATACGTTTATAGGTAAACGATTATTTTGTAGCCAGCATGGCTACAGGAGCACCGTTGTGGCTGTCGTCAACTTAGGCTAATTTCTATTTTATTCAACAAAAGAAAATGTCACAAAATTACAAATTCATATACAAACAAGAAGTTTTGGAGGAAATATTTATAAGTTTTCGAAAAAGTTATTTAATTTTATAAAAGCAAAATAAGTATTTCTAGAACAATGTCAGAGTTTACGATGTAGCTGCCGTCTTCAATATCATTAAGTAGCTGACAACACGGCGACAATTGTAGCCAACGGAATTTGTTTTCATTTGTCTTCTATTTCTTTAAAGCATGAATAATGAATTTTTCTCATACGACTTAAGTATTTGTATTTAAGTATTTGAGTACCCCCGGGGGTTCCAATTGTCACTGCAGGAATATGGCAAATGCTTTGGGTATGCGATAAACATTGCAGGTCCTCTTCGAGGCCCGACCAGTGCCCAAAGGACTGGTACCACGGGAATCGGTGGGCCCACAGAGAGCCTATCCTCTCTGTGAGCGGTTATTGGTGAGGTCCCCTTCGGGGGTACACGTGGTGGTTGTGGTTTAAGATCGATTTATGTAGGTAAGGTGCAAGGTCGATCAAGTGTGCTGTTGCACTCTCAACAGACGGAGTTTGGATAGTCTCCAAACCCCTAAGCAAGAGGTTATAATATGGATCTAGGCTTGCCTTGGAAAGGCTTGCCAAATTATATAAATTGCTACTCATTGTGACTGTATCACATACAAAAAGCGATTGGTGGCAATCGTAAAGTGTTGTTATACTACACAATGGGGGCGCTAGTCTACGCCTGAGTTTCACTCGGTGGTAAGACCACCGTGGGGTTAGGCCGAGTAGGCAGGTACTCACTTTAATCTTGTTCCACAATTAAGTATTTGAGTCAACAATATGGATAATGCTGTACATGTCTGTATAAATAAAATCACCATGGTGAAGGGTATAGAAGATTCAGCACGGCCGAATATAGCACTTTTACTTTTAATACTGTTTTTTATATGAAGTTTGACTTTTGTTAAGACATGTTGATATCTAACATAGATGGGCCCTTATTGATTTAAGTAACAGGAAATTTATTTGCAAGGCCTTTTTGCCTAACTACAGCGTTTGAACGTGTTTGCATTACCTTAATCAGTTTCCGGCAGTATTTAACTGATATATTTTCCATTCTTTTTAGTGAGAAACCGTACGGTCTTTTTTAGTAATTACAAGATGGCTCTTCAATTATTCTTCCAAATAACTCCAGGCATACTCTATCGGATTAAAATCCGGTGGCTTTGGTGGAGTTTCAAGCGCTTGTTGAAAATTATAGAGTAACCAGATTCTAATATTGTAAGCCTTTTGCTTATGAAATAGGTAAGAATTTTGACAACGTAATTGTCAGTGTCAGTGTTTTATCATTGGAGCAGTACAATTTAAACAATGTCAGATCCCAACACTGATTTAAGGCACTATTCCATTAGGGTGACCAGTTAAAATAAATTAAAAAAAACACGCCACAAATTTAAAAAGTTGAAAACTGGCGGGATTTTCAACATTAGTATGTGCGGGACAAAAATAAGAAAGAAATACGATACAATCAATTTTCCACACAGCAGTTAGTATATACTCGTATTTCGTTGGTCATTCAGAATTTCCTTTTAACACCTTGAAACAAATACTCTCGAACCACGAGGCTTATCTTCCGGAAACTGGATGATACGAACCTTTGTGGTCTGATCAGTTTCCAAAAGACTGGCACCACGATAAGCGGTAGACCCAAAGGGATTTCGCCAAATCTTTGTGATCGGTTATTAATGAGGTCCCTCGGGAATTATCGTGGTGACTGGGACCTAAACAGAAAGAGCGATTTAGTCAGGAACCAATTTCGTGTCAGGAGTTTAGGTAATAATTGGGTTTCGATTTTATGCGACCAAACAATTAATCGATTTTACAATTTAAATTTTCGTCGATTAATCGATAAAATCGATAACTTCGATAAAATCGAATTTATCGCGCATTTAAAAAAATTGTATCCAATGAGAAAGGACAACATCCAAAATGGATTAATAATGTATTTTAGACGACTTTTAAAAATGTTTTATTGGTTTGTTTATTTTATTTAGAAAATTATTTTCATTTCGTTTTCCAATACACAGAAACGATATTGAGCATAAATAATATGAATTAATAATAAAAATTATGAATTAGGTGCCCTAGTAGGCTAGTAGGTAGTATACTAGTCTATGAGCATGGGGGTTGAGGGTTCGATTCGCAAAAAGTGTTTACTACAACGAGTGAAGGTCTTCATTAGTATGCTTGATAATTCAGTTAGAATTAAATTTGTAATTGTATTGTGAAATTAAAAGAAAAATATAAATTATTTCATAAATTTTGTCGTTATGCGGAAAAGGTAAGGAACACGTTTTCATGAAGTGCAAACATTAATTGTTTACTTTTGCACTTCAAACACACTTGTGTAAATATGTTTGATACATACATGGACATGTAAGGAATCATCGTAGTAATAGGAATTCTGAAACAGGTTTTAACTGATTCTTAGATTTGTCCAATTGTCGATTAACCGATATAATTTGTTCGAGTTATTTTCTAATGGAAATTTTTCAATTTTTCTTAAGACTTCATTAGTCTTCACTTTCTATTGCCGTTCTGTTACTTTCTGTTCTTTGAATGCATTTTTGTAGTTACTTTTTCCGTGAAAACGCACTAAGTATTACTTTTCTTTGAAAACATATATTCAGTTTTATCTTCTCCACTACTTTTTTTCTAATATGTATACTAGCTGTGGCCACCACTTCGTCAGCGGCGGAGCCTTATACCGACAAAATGTAATTCTCATAAAAAAAAAATATTCGCAATCCCGGGAATTCCCGGGAAAAACAGCTCTTGAAGAAAATAACTTTATTTACAGAAACAGTATTTTAAAATTCATAGTTTTATTAGTATTTACAGTTTATAAAACTTAAAAACAATTCAGGCGACAAAAATAGCAAGATATAAATAATTTTTATAAATACTGAAAAAGTATTTCAATAATTATTTTGTTACAAAATATGATTTTAGAACTGTTAGTACGTTTAACAAATCACTGGACATTCTTTCCTTGTTTTTTTTTGCGAAAGTCTCTCTTTAAAAGTTGATTCCATTTCGTTAACAACACAACTGCTAGTTGACGGTTCTACAGATTCGAGTGGCTTGCTTGAATAATCTGCCGAACCATTGTCCTGAATAAAGTTTTATGACATTTTTTAGCCCATTAGCAATTTCACCACTTTCTAAATACTTAAATATCGCAAACGTTTTATCATCCCTTTGTTCATTTATTTTTCTTTTTAACCATCGTTTTTGAAAGAGTCGAATTAATAGCCAAAAGCTGCTCGTAGAAGGTCTGATTAATGACATCTGCTATTAACAAATTTGTGTCCCTGCGGCTCAAGGCCTCTATTGCAACTTTAATGGGATTTAAAACGGCCACTAAATTTTCTAAAATTTTAACATATTCTTGAATCCATAACTCTGCGCAATTGAAATCTATCAGACTTTTTTTAATTGCGTTCTTCGATTTAAGAAATGATTGAATCGTTTCAACCATACTTGTCTCGTTTTTACATCATGAATTAAATGCGACCGTATTCTTGTTTCTTAAATTTCTCGAGACAGCCTGTTTTTAAAGGACAATTGTCCTTTACAATTTGTCTTGCACGATCTATAACATATTTGTAAGCTTTTAAAAATGTTACAATTTTAAAAATGCTTGTTTTTTACTCAGCACAATAACGATCAAATATTTGTGTGATAGCAAAAGAAATGCTTATTTAAAAATAAGAACCACTGAATTTTCTTCAAAGTGTTCATGTTTTTAAATTTCCCGTTTCCCGGGATATTAGCAGAAATTATCCCGGGAAATTGTTTATAGCTTTTCCCGGGAATTCCCGTTTTCCAAACCCTAGTTGCAATTAAAGGGTGTTCCGCAATAACATGCTCTTCACTTATATGGCGTTATTTTTTGAACCGCAACAAGATGATATTTTCATAGAAAGTCCTTATATATTTTTTTCTTCTCAGTAAAATTTACACAGATTATATTTTACAATATCTACTGCAACAACAACTAACGAAAATATATTTAATAAAAATAAAAGGGTGTTTCCTAGATGTTGCGAATTTGAAGAATTTGACCTTCTCTTCTAAACGTTATAGGCAGACACTTGATATTTACACAGGATATTTAGTACAATGCTCTAGTATAAGAAATAATTAAAAATTAAAGGTTGCCCCATAAGACGTGAAACAATTAACAACTAGTATTTTTAAGTTGTACTGAACATAGTACGGAACCCTACGTGTGTGAGTCTGACTCGCACTTGACTGATTTATTCTTCCCTCATTTTTCATTTTTCTAAATTGAATATACGAGAGTTTTCTGAATAAAAAAGCTGTGAGTGGAAAAGGTTGCTAGTAGGCACATACGAAGTAAGCAATAAATATGAAATGCGTCACAATATTCTAACTTTGAGAACTTTGGCTTCCTTTAGTGAGATAACATTCCAACACCTTACATATGTAAATTATATATTATATATGTATGTATATGTAAATTACTTGGAAAGTTCTTACTGAACCTCTATTATTAATAACATATTATTTGTATATAATTATTATTTATCGATGGTTTAATATAAAAAAGACCTAACTTGATTTTTTGTTACCTTACAGGAGAAGGAAAAAACTTAATAAAATCTGAAAAATTTTAGATACAAAAAAATTTTAATACATTTTTTAATAAAAAAAGCAACACAATTTATTTCTCATTTAAAAAAATTTTTTATTTTTCATTGATAATTGTGAAAAAAAAAATTAAGTTAGGCCTTTTTTAAAATGAGTTGAAAATAAGATATATGTGACCCGGCCTATGACTCAAACAAAATTTTTCCACTTTTTTTTTGGCTTCGATAGTTTTTGAGACGCTCTTTCACGTGGTGAAAACTAGAAAGTCCTAACTTGCTTAGAAGTTATGGTAAGTCAAAGTCGATTTGGGGATTTTTTTGGGGATAAAATCCCCAAAAACCTGACAACGCTGGGTCAGAATATGGTTGAAAAAAACATCGCTCTTTATATACATACACGAACTTATCTCATTTATGCTCTTTTGCATTTTTTGGTTGCCTTTTGGGCATGACTGCTCATAATGCAAAAGAAAAACTACTAAGAAACTGACGAAATGCATTGTTTATCTTTAACAGCTAATTTTACGAAATTTTGTTTTTGAGTCATAAGCCACCTTTTCATAGACCGGGTCAAGTCAATAGTTGACTGTACAAAAATAGTTCTTATAAGACAAGTTATCATATAAAAGGTAAAAACTTTTTTAAGTCCTGTAGGTGCTCCCATTTCTTTTCGCGATTCCCATTTTCTTCTTATAAAGTGAATCAGGGGTTATATCTTTAATCGCCGACTTTGATCTATGTGGGAGAAATTCGTAAACGTCAGTTATGTCTGTTTTGAAATATATTGATCCTGATGGGTCATAAGCCAAGGCTCGTAACATATTAATTGTAAGATCACCAATACGTCTGCCTAAAATTTGAAATATTATGTTTTGTTTAAAATATTTCTTTACATTTTTGACAGAACCCACCTTGTATTTAATACACCTTGGTATAACATTTTTAAAACGAAACAAAAAACGAGTTAGGGCTTTTTCTTTCAAAAATTCTTTGACTTGACTTAGGCCTTTTTGTTTGAAATCGTTTTAAATTTGTTATTTGCAATTATATCCCTGCTGAATTTTTGGGGCAAGGTGCATCTGACTTTTGTCTTCCAGAATAAACAAATAGCTCTATTTTGAAAAAAAAAAATTGAGTTAGGCCTTTTTTTATTAATCCATCAATATATTAGCCCGATTCACAATATTGTGCAAATGGTCTGCCATCGTATCATTTGCAAAATTGTATTGGATAATTTATCAACACACTAAAAAAATATGTAGAAATGCAAAAGAAGATAAGAATTTAAAAATTGATCCGGATGGACACAATAAAATTTTATTTGATATCTACTACTGGATTGTCTGGATACGGAATTTAATTTTTAATAATTCCGTGATCTTTAGTACTTCTTGCACTAAAAATACCAAAGAAATACTGTTGCCGTTAACTGTAATCTGATACTAGACAACAGTCAAATTTTGGACAAGTTGCATCTATTACCTGGGTTGTTTGATAACTCCCAGATTTGTTGTATCTCTAGTACACTGGTTTTCAATGTAAGACTGCTCTTTTTAGTTGTTATTTAATACTAGACGACTGTCGATTTTTGTGCACAATGCATCCTTTATAGTTTGATAATTCCGAGTCTTTTTGTGTTTGCAACTTCCGATGGACCACTGTTCCCTCCCCTTATACTGGACTACTAAAGAATTTTGGATAATGCACGCTTGGCTTGTATTTGATTGAATATTTTATTAATTAGAGTGTGTGAAATCCCTTTATTGAAAACAACTCTTTAGCAGTTTTATTTATTAAAAATATACTATTTGTACTTTTCTTCAACGAAACTATTATTGTAAAAAAAATTCCAACAGGAAATTTTTTGTTTTGAAAGAAGTGTTGCAAACTGAAATAAAAAGCCGTTCACAGTTCATGGAATATTTTTATAATTGCATAAATTTACAATTGGGCTATTATATTAACTAACAATATTTTGTTTGATTTTTATTTGAACCTAATTCACACCAAATTTTAAGACTCTTATACATATATTTACTATATAAATAGAGGTACCCATCCCTGGATTATTGCTCAGAAATTACAAATTTATATATAATTCTAAAATATATAAAAAATTCTAAAATAATTGTAGAGTTCTGAAAATAGTGTCTAAAATTTTTCGCTAACAAAAATAAAAGGTGCTGCCAAGTTTTCAGTACCATTAAATCGGTAAAATTGTATATTTTCATTATTTTATCTCTTTTTGCTCTTGGAAATGAGATATTTTAAAGGGAAAATGTATTCTATATTTGAACCGAGATACAAAGGTACCTTCCCATTAAAATTCGTGCAGTAGTTCTTACGTGATGCGAACACAGACAGACAGACAAGTCAAGCACATCTACTAATATCTGAACAACACCCTGTTTCCTTAAAGGGTTTTTTTACTACATTTATTAATCTGTGCGTTCGTATAGTACAATGTATTTTTCTAAATCCGAATTAAGGTTTATGAATACATTCTTCTTTACTCATAATTAGGCTTATCTTAGTTACCAAGATTTTCCCAATAGTTTGAAGGCAAGTACTCAAGGTGTTAAATGGCATTAATAAGTAATTAATTATTTTTTCTGCTACTCGTGGGAGTAGCATAATGTTCGTGCTACTTTCTTGATGTTTAAATAAGCAATTGCCTCATAAATATCATGATAGTGGACAGGTGGCAACTTAGCTTACCTAAGCTTACATTTAATAGGTTTGAAAGTTTCGACATGTACAGCATAATAAATAATCTGATTGTGAAATTAGATCGAGGTCTTCCAGGAAATTTTTCAGGAATATAAATTTTCAGGTTTCTAGAAGTTCCCTAAGCCGTTGCGTATTTCATTTAGTCCACCTTTAATGTAAAGGGAATCTGTGAAACTGTTTATCTCTTCAAAATTTTATTTTTTCAATCAAAAGCTGACGGTGATGCATTTACCAACGAACAAAATTTGATTTTATTTACATTAATAGAATTTTTCCATCTTTATTTCGGTGTGCAAAAGAATTCGTGGTTGAATAGAGTGATCTTTAAAGCAAAATTTTCATACTGAACTTGTCATAACGTACACTTGAATTTAACTTTATTTATTATTTAAAATAATAATTTATCTTTAACTTCATGAACAATCGATTTTGTATAATATTAAGATTATTTTTTTAACAGCTTTAGTATCGATTCTAGTGGATTCTTGTGCACAAAATTCTATAAAAATATTAACAGGTTTAATGCATTAGACTGGAAATATCCATCATCCCTTAAGGAGAATAATAATAAAAAAAAGTTGCAAATAAATGTTCTACTAAAAAAGCTAAAAAACTACACAAATTTTGAATGGTTGGAAAAATTAACCCTTTCAATATCATGGGCAAAGGGGAAAATTGCACTTTTTTGAACTGACATAAATAACTTGTACTCACACTTCTTAGTATTTCTTTCTAATGCTGTTAAATACATTCGTGTATTAAACATATTCACACATACATACGCAAGCCAAAGCAGGAATTTAGCAGAAAATAAATTTTTAGCTCAAAGCAATAATTTTACTGCATTAGGGAATACTCCTCGCACTCAAAATAACACGATACGAAAATAACGCCATATCGATGTGATACATGCGATACAAGACAGACTGTCGGAAAGATGTGCTGGTCAAATTGGTTATGAAAACAGTGCTTAACAGAAATTAAATGACACCTTAAAATTTTGTAGTTTTTAGCCTGCCCTTAACAGCCCTTAACTGCTTAATTTCCGATATTATGTGGCTTAATGTAAAACATCAAGCAGAGTGAAAGCCCGTTGCTGGTTGCATTTTATAGCAAAACTGGACGCTACCCAGAACAAACCTGCGGGATAAAAAGATTACGTGAAAATTTTTCAGATCCTACTAGGTATCATATTAACCTAAAACCTCAACAAAATAGTGATGTGAAAAACTACCGTCAAATGAATTCAATAGGACCATCGCTAAAACAAACGTTGAAGTTAGGCGAAAAACTATCTGTATAACCAGACTCAATCGCCTAGTGTTACTTACTTACTTACTTACTTACTTAGATGGCTATAAACAACCGTTTTGGTCAGTAGCCTGATTAAGAATAGCTTTCCATGCGCGTCGATCTAATGCGCTTCGCTTCCAGTTTCTAGCACCAAGTTTTGCAAGATCATCCTCAGCTTGATCCTTCCACCGGGGTTTGGGTCTTCCCCTTCTACGTCTTCCTTCGGGATCAAATTCGAATGATTTTCTTGCTGGAGCATTCTCATCCATACGTATATCATGCCCCAGCCAGCGCAACCGTTGTACTTTGATGCGCTTAACTATGTTTATGTCTTCGTACAACTCATACAGCTCGTGATTCATTCGATGGCGATACTCTCTGTCGACGCAAGTAGGTCCATATATTTTGCGAAGAATCTTTCTCTCAAACACCTCTAGAACAGCCTCATCTGCTTACGTAGGAACCCTAGTGTTAGAGAAGTTTATAAAGGGAGGTTAAATTTTAAGGGCCGATGTTGATTTTGAATAAAACACAATTATTTAGGAAACTATTGTCATTTCTTTTTATTTTGATAATATTGGTATGGTTCGATTATGTATGAAACAAAATATGGACACCGCGACAGCGGCAGCACACCTCCATCCGATGCTTCAAATTTTCGATAACACTGAAGCATAATTGAGGTTCTATGCCGTTAATGTGCCGAATTATCTCTTTAGCTTTAGCTCTTGAATTGTTGCTGGCTTATCGACGTACGCCTTTTCTTTCTAATAACCCCAAAGACAGAAGTGCAACGGTGTGAAATCACATGATCTTGACGGCCAATTGATATTGCCACCGCGTGAGATAACACTGCCATTGAATTTGTCGCGGAAAAGAGTCATTGATCCGTTAGGTGTGTGGCAAGTGGCACCATCCTGCTGAAACCACTTATCGTCCACATCTTCCAATTCGGTAGCAAATACCATTCACAGTAACTGCCTGACCGGTCTCATTTTGGAAAAAAATAAGGCCCGATGATGCTGCCAGCCCATAAACCGCACCAAACAGTCACTCTTGGATTATCATTCGCCCAAATACGGCAATTCTGCTTATTGACGAATCCACTGAGGTGAAAATATGCCTCGTCACTTAAGATGATTTTCTTCGAAAATTGATCATCCACTGCTGCCATTTCTTGAATAACTTTAACGCGTATCTTTCCATGGTTCAAAATGAGTTAGTCTGAAATTGAGAAATGTCAAATTAAATGCAGAAAAAAACTTGACGTTTAGGTGTGGTTCACATTAAACATCGGCCCTTAAAATTTAACCACCCTGTAGTAGGGCAGTTATGAAAAGTACAATACTTAGTTAGATTAGGTTACAAGGATGATACCAGACGGAATCGGCTAGAGGCGAATATGAATAAGATTTCTTATTTTCTGTTTTCTGTTTTCTGTTTTTTCCTCTCACCATCGTTAAAGTTCCTCTTACGTTCTTACATGCGTTCCAGGACCCCCCGGAGGTACTAATTGTCATTGCTGTCTCACTGCTTTGACTCAGTGCTCTTGGAGTAAATTGGAGCACCAGATCCTAGGGTTCCTGGAACCAGAATCTGGAAGAAAGGTCTGTTGATTTATATTCCGGGTTCTTTTCGAGACCCGACCTGTGCCCAAAGGACTGGTACAACGGGAATCGGTAGCCCCACAGAGAACCTCTCGTGTCTGTGATCGGTTATTTGTGAGGTCCACTTCCGGGGTACACGTGGTGGTTGTGGTTTAAGATCGATGTATGCAGAGATAGTGCATTGTGGATCAAAGTGTGCTGTTGCATTCTCAACAGAAGGAGTTGGGTAGTCTCCAACCTCTAAGCAAGAGGTTGAGACATGGGTCCATGGTTTGCTATGCTCTAAAAATTGCTAGTCACTGGAACAGTGCGGTACATCTAGTTCGCTTAGCGATGCCTTCACATATGGCACGTTATCGTAGGGTGTGCCGTACTACACAGTGGGGGTGGTAGTCTACGCTTTTATTTCACTCAGTGGTAAGACCACCGTCGGATAAGAGGCAATCTTACCATATGCTTACCAAGAGTATTATGACACTTCATGATACCAAAATATTATTCTTAACCGACTTCTACTCATGTCTAAAGTTTTTGCTATGCTTAACCATCTTTCAATTCCATAAATGTTTTATACATTTGCCACTGTAGGATCTATTCCATCGTTCTATCAACTCACACTTTGATATTCTTAACATGATCTATTAATGACATCCGGCTCAAAAGCTCTACAGGATAATCCATCACCTCTAAGAAAATATCATCGGCAAAGCAGAATGTTCCACAAAAGCGAAAATAAATGAATATCATTTAAATACAAAATAAATTAAAGTTGGCCTACCACCTCCGAGAACTTTAACCGAGAGTGGACATTACAAATACTTAAATGCAATTCAGATGATAAACCCAATTTAAATACAATTAAAAGTCTGATAATCTAATAACTTTTACACCTCCCTACTGTAAAAGGGACAGCAAAGAAAATACTTGGCACAACAAACTAAAGCGTTTGTTTCTTTACGTTAATTTAAGTTCATTTACAAACCTTATACAGAGCAGAAAAAATATATTTGGTTCAAAGACTAGGAATAAGACGGTAAGATCCCTTAATTTATCAGATCCAAGAACACAATATAATTAAGTCAAAGTAATTTCTTCTAATAAGGATATTTTTAATGTCAAAATAAGTTAATAAGTACAACGCATCAAATTACCAATTTTAGGCCCGTCATCTAAAAAGTGGTTACCAACAAAGAAACCTTTCAAAAACCATTTACCATTCAAAGTAATTCTTCAACACCTCTAGCTCAGTCAGCATTTTTTACATTTAGCCTCACAGCTGCATCTCATTTCTAGAAGAATTTTATAAAATGTGTTCTTTTCTTTCTGTGTATTCAACTCTTAAGTTTGTTCCATAGTCTACAGTAAATCCTCCAAATTTCCCGAAAAATGTTTCGAGCAAAAAGCTGAATATATCGTGGAGGGCAGGATTATAAATCGATGAACCTTAAATCTGATCAAAATCACTCACTAAAATATAATTGAAAAAGGATATGAAGTTATTGGGCAAATCTCAGTCGAACACCTCCTGTGCCTATACTCTGCAATAGAATACCAAAGACTTCAAAATCTTGGACAATGGTATTTCGGGAGCCTATCTTGTGTTTGACTACTGGAACCAAGAAGAATTAATTCTTTTCTGAGAAGCTGCGGATGGTTTTCCAACCCACTTCCACTCGGCGAGGCATGAATACCGCGCTTTTTGCTGTCTCGGCCAATGTGCCCTCTATGGTGACCTTTATGATTCTCTTATCTGTGTCTGTCTTACTGCGAATCGTTTTACTTCCCCCCTGTATCTGTTTTTACTATCTCTCTTCTTAACTTATCTCTCTTATTCCCTTTCTATTTTATTCTCTCTGCAGGTAACACAAAGGAATCAATACGTGGACCCAACTGCCTGCCTGCTTAACCTAACCTAACCTATTGTCCAAATATTAATGCCTAGACCTAGAATTATGAAGAATAAACCAACTTGGTCTAATTTGATCACTATGTGTGAGAATGATCAAATTAGATTCGATTTACAAAAGTTTAACAAATTACAACTGAAATCAACAATAATAACAAAATTATTGCGGGCTTAAAATTAGATCCCTTAGAAATAAATATCTCTATGCCACTTCTCGTAGCAGGATGATCACTACTACAAATTATGTGACTCAAAATATGAACAACACGATCTGAAACAGACTCAACAAAACAATTCTCTGCAACCATTATCAACATGTCTCCAACCAAAATAAAGAACAACATTTGGAGCAGACCTCTTACTTCTTTTATACACATGATCATTTTATCTTGACCTCTCTGGATGACGATGTTTAGAAAAGAGAATCTATAGTATCTAAAAAGAATGATCTATCATGTCACCATCGGCTGGCAGCACCAAGGTTAAGGCTCATCGTAAGTAACTGTACTATCAGAAGTTCGATCACCTCGCGGTGGTCACCCCTAGATATGATTGTCTCTTTAAAAAACTGGTCAAGCGAACCCAGAGTTCGTATTTGGCAAACCTAAATAATTTTTATTGTAGTTTATGTCCCTACCGTGACGCTATCTTGTCGGCGAAATTGGGGGCACCAAACGCCAGGTTTCCTGGAACCTTAATCGGGAAGAACAGGTCTGTTTTATTATGGGTAGCCCTACAGAGAGCCGCTCTTATCTGTGGACGGTTGTTGGTGAGGTCCCGTTCGGGAGTTCGCGTGGTGGCTGTGGTTTTGATCTACATATATATGCAGAGATGGTGCATGGTTGATCAAGTGTGCTGTTGCACTCCCAACAGAAGGAGTTGGATGGTCTCCAACCCCTAAACATGAGGTTAGAACATGGGTCCAGGCTTTCCATGTTCTATAAATTGCTACTCATTGCGTACGTATTGTACGCTGTTGTACAATATTGTGTGATTATGGGACAATGGTTTGGGTGTGCTATTGTCGCTTCATTGCGCTTGCATTGTGTAGTGTACAAAGTTCTGGTCTATATTTAAAATTTCACCCAGTGGTAAGAACACCGACGGATAGCAGCCAACACGGCTAATTGCTGACGTTAAACTTGATCAGATCTGCCCCTCGGCAGGAATTTCAGAAAGTTGTTTGGATATAACCGAGGTATCACAGGTCATGGTCAGTTTTATTATTATCTGGCCAAGAAGGAAAACGAAGAAGATCATACTTACAGATAGTGTCTAAAACAGGCTGAGATTGCAGCGCACAATGTGTGTGTAAGCCTTATGCTAGCAGTGGCTAGCAGTGGCTAGCAGTGTTAGGGACAGCACAAGACTCAATTAAAGGAAGGAAGTCGCAAATCACTAATAGGGCACCAGAAATCACTAAGAAAGGGGGGGAAAAAAGGCGCCCATAAAGTTCTTAGTCTGCTTCGGTATACCCCTTCATAAACACATGTCACTTTATTATTTAATATTTATGATGCGCACTGTAATGAAAGTACAAGTAGAAGCAAACATTTTTAAGTTTTTTTATTTTTATGAACTACAAAGTAAAATCAAGTTTAACGCCTAAATGAGTGCATAAATGCCTTAAAAATTGCATTAAAATATAGGAAAAAACAAAATCGACAAAAGCATAATTGTTTGAGGCATAAATATTTTTTATTAGAAACAAACTGCATTTGATAAACAAGACTGCATTCTGACTGAGAAAGTAAAGAACGTAACTTAATATTTAACAACTTAATAACAGGGTAATTGGTTTTAGCCAGTTTTGTGCTTCTCCGATGAGTTTAAAAAAGCGTTTTTATGCCCGGAATTCTCGTAAATCAGTTTGCCAATTCCTGGCATTTTTGTTGATAATCCCGGCTATAAAAAGTTCCAAAAATTACAGCTGAGAAGTTCTAACAGTATGACAATATTAAAAAATTCCAGTGAGTAATTTTAAAAAATACATACGTTTTACGCCTTTAATGCGCCCCTTAAATTTTTAATTTTAATGGGTTGGGGAAAAAGAAATATATTATTTTTTCGATACATGCCTGTAGTGATCGATATCTCGTAAAGTATCGATCAAACAATTTCAATATCAAATTTATGTTCGTTGTCCAAGTGATATTTTATACAAAAAAAATATTTTACGGTTTTTGCTTTGGTCCATTCAGTTGTGAGTTATAGGGTGTTAAAAATGCAAGTCAACAAAGACAAAATTCGATACATTTAACAGTTTTTCTTTGAAAAAGGCGAAAATGCAAGCCAGATGTCTGAAATTGTGAAAGGTGTTTATGGTGTCGATACTGTAACAGCTAATTACGTGGTTTCGTCGATTATTCCGATCAGGCATTTTTGATGTTAAAGTTGCAGCTCGCACGTCTTCGGAAATGTCGATGAAATCATAGAAATAATCGAAGTTGACCGGCATATTAGTAGTCGTAGCATCTCCCGGGAGCTAGAGGTCAGCCAAAACAGTTTTAAACCAAAAAAAAAAAAAAAAACAAATATGGAATCTCCGTCTGCGAAACCGAAACATTTCTTAAACGAATAGTAACTGGAGATAAGAAATGGGTCAAATACGACAATATCGTGTGAAAACGATCGTGTTCAAAGCGCGGAGAAGCAGCTCAAATGGTGGCTAAGCTAGGACTAACGACCAGAAAAGTTCTACTGGGACTGGAAGGAAATCATTTATTATGAGTTGCTACCGTATGGCCAAACACTACATTCAGATCTCTACTGTCAACAACTGAACCGTTCGAAGGTAGTGATTGACCAGAAACAGTCCGAATTGGCCAACAACGCCAAGCCGCAGGATACGTCTGTACTGACTCGCCAGAAACTCAGGGAGCTTGGTTGCGAAGTTTTAATGCATCCACCATATAGTCCGGACCTGTCACCAAGTGATTACTACCTTTTTCTCGCATTGCAAAGCTTCCTGAGTGATAAGAAATTGGGATCAAAAGAAGATTGTGAAAATTGATTTCTAGAGTTTTTCGCCAATAAGGACCAAGACTACAACACAACGGTGCATATTTGAACTAAAACGGATAATCCGACACGTGTTGAATAAAGTCATGAATTTCACGCAAATGTAGTGGATTTCTCATTAATGGCGTGCTATTAACCAAAATTATAAATGCACTGAAATTTATTGTTGCTTGTTGTTCAATTGCTTTGACTTAATTCTTATTTAATCAAATAAAATTACTCAACATAAAAGTAACTGTAGCTCATCAAAAATTTTGTGTTAAGGTTTCCTGATGATGCTAAATTGAGCATTTAGCGAAATGGCCAACGAGACTAGTTTCCCCATTTCAGTGAATTTATAATTTGGGTTAATAGCACGCCATTAATGAAAAATTAAAATTATAAAAGTTTTAATACCCAAAATATAAATTATTAATAGTAGATTTCTTTTTCCCAAACTAATATGCGGTTACTAGCTATAACTAGCCCGCTACTTCGTAAGCATCCTTACAATGTTTTTTTTTTAATTTGCTTTGAATGTAATCTACGCCAAAGACCCTTACTTTTTTAGTGCTTCAGTTATGGTTTATGTGCCGAACTTCTTAAGGCAATGAGCGACGAAGGCGTCAACGCTCTGCATAGACTAATCTGCAGCATATGGACACAGGAACGTATCCCGTCATCCTGGGGAATTGGGCTCATTGTGCCAATTCATAAAAAAGGCGAGAAAAGTGCTTGCGAAAACTATAGAGGAATTACACTTCTGGACGTTTGCTACAAAATCTTTTCAAATATTCTCTCCGAAAAACTATACGAAGCTGCATCTCACGTACTAGGAGAATATCAAGGAGGTTTCCGACAAGGAAGATCAACAATCGATCAACTCTTTCTGTTAAAACAGAACTGTGAAAAATGCTATGAATGTGGAATTGACATGCACCTACTTTTCATTAATTTTAAACAAGCATTTGACCGCATCGACAGGAAAATAATCCCACAAGCTTTTGTCAACTTGAGCATATCACAAAAGCTTACCAAACTTACCTGCGCTACATTAACAAACACAACCGCTAATGTTGTAATCCAACAGAAAGAAACAGACGCCTTCAATATAAAGAGTGGAGTGAAACAAGGAGACTATCTCTCAACGGTTGTATTCAACCTTGTGCTGCACTATGCAATTAAAGATCAGGTAGCTTATTTAGCAGATCTGGCCTGACCATAACCTATGCGGATGACATCGCAATTGTGACGAGAAATATTCGATACATGGAGGAGTTATTTACAAATATTGAAGGGGCTGCAAAGACTGTGGGCCTTACAATAAATGAACAAAAGACGAAGTATATGAAAATGACAGCTTACGAAAACAGACGTACAATACTTTCAATTACAATCGGCGATTATAAGTTCGAAGCTGTATCGAGCTTTATGTACTTGGGCGCTCTTTAAAAAAACGACAACAGTGTGCACGATGGTATTCACGACCGGCTATTCGCAGCAAATAGAGCGTACTATGGGCAAAATAAAACTCTTCTCTTCAAATCATGAAAATTAAGTATTTACAAAAGTATCATCAGACCAATCGCCACATATGTGTGCGAGACGTGGTCCATGACAATAGATGCCCAATACCGTCTAAGAATTTTCTAACGAAAAATCCTTCGCAAAATTTTTGGTCCAGCTCGAGACGCAAATGGCGACTATGTCCAAAGAGGCAATGAGGAACTGCTTGTGCTGTGTGAAGGAGAGGACATAGTCAAATTCATAAAAGCGCAACGGTTACGTTGGGCGGGGCACGTTGTGCGAATGGATAACAGCCGACCGCAGAAGATAATGCTACACTACGAGATCAGATGCACTAGACGAAAAGGACGGCCAAGAACAAGATGGAAGGACTGCGTTGAAGAAGACTTACGAATAATGGCTATCCGTAACTGGCAACAAAAGGCCGAAAGCAGAGAAGAATGGAGGAGAATTGTAGAACAAGCTAAAGCTCACCCAGAGCTGTAACGCTATAAGAAGAAGAAGAAGAAGTATCTTTTACGTTTTTCACTAATGCAAAATAAATCTTTGATGGTTCGTATAGATCTACTAATACTAATGCTAAAGCTAATGAGGCAGGAATGCAATATGTTCTAATAATCCTTGAATTTCATCAAATTGTCCAAGAGAAAGTTTCAACGTCTAAAGAATTTTTATTCAACTAAATGAAGTTGACAGAAAATCCCAATATCAGAGGAACAACCTTTCATTTTTTATAATTTAATTTTTGATACTTATCGTAAGGGCAAACATTGTAAAACATACCCTGTGTAAACTTAAAGTGTCTGCGTATTACGGTTCAAAAACAAAGTCGTATACATACTTATGAAAAATGGCATCACTCATGAAATCCCCATTAAAATTTAGTTTTGTTATATTTGTTGTTATAGCGGGCACAATTTTACTTACTTTGTATAAATTTAAGGTGTATGTCTATTACAGTTTACCACAAGTCATTATCTGCACACAAGGTGTGAAAATTTCAAGTGCCTAGAGATATAAGGCGCTATAGCGAAAACAATAATTTTTACCCTAAGAATTAACCAATCCAATTCAAGATTAAGGCTTATCTGGGCAATCTTGCTTTTGATTAGTTTTTGGTGTTTGTTTTACGTTCTGGTGTGTTTTGACATACTCGTATATAGTAAAATTTCATGATCAACATTTTTCTAGAACATTATATCCGCCACTTCCCCGTTTTCGGTGTGTTTTTTACGATTTGTTATAATAGAGCCACAAAATGCCGTTATGCGGGAGAGTAAGAGCGTTAATATGTTCTAGAAAAATATTTGCCATAAAATTTTCTAAAAAGTTGCTGAACATACCCTACATCTCAGAGGTAAAGAAAACTTAGGTTTATATACCGATATGCTGCAAGAACAGTTCAGAGCTGGGAAACTTTAACCGCCTCTAAAGTAAAATTCTGATGTGATCTTTTAAAACGTCGATACACCACAATCAATCGGCCGAACCCGGTATTTTTTCTTGTTGAACTGTGTTATAATCAAGTGATTGTAAGGACTTGGCAACGTACTACACAATTGAAAGTAAATAGTGCCTACATAAATCTTGTTGAATCTCATTGTTTAGTTAAATTTTATTTTTTACAGAAGCTTAGGTTTCAAATTTTGGTTAAGTGGTAACATAAAGTGTTTTGGTTATTTCTGCCATTATTTTTGTGAAGTATTTACAGGCTATACAGTTTGACATATCAAAATAAAATTTAGTGTGTGCCGTTGGTATACGGAGATGAAGAGCTGTGTAAATTTTGGTCATCATTGGGAAGGGGTAGTTTACTTAACACCCCAAACCAAAAATAATTAATTTTTCGATTCGAATATACTTTGAACTTATATTCTTTATGTGATATATCCTTAAAAATATCTGTTTCCATTGGGTATGGTGAAGTTCAGTTTTTTTGCAACCACATAAAATTTGCATACAGCAATTAAAACTATATTCGCTGAATAAACAAGAATACAATATTAAACCTAAAAATAAAGGGTGTTTCGATAGTGACTTGATTTATGGCCTAAGTTTTAAACGATAATAAGTAGACTCTTGAAATTTTTACAGAAGTTGTATTACTATGGCCACTATAACAAGTAGTTAAAATTAAAGGGAGTTCCTACAATTGTGATTTGTATAAATGTGGCTTATTTTTTGAACCATGGTAGATAGACTCTTGAAATTTTCACAGATGGTATATTACTACGGCCTCTATAATAAATAGCAAAAATTAAAGGGGTTTTCGACAGTGGCGTGATTTGCATTTATATGGCCTAATTTTTTAACTATAATAGGTAGACCCTTGAACCTTCACGGAAGGTGTAATATTACAACATAGTAAAATTTAAAGGGTATTCCGACAGTGTCCTGATTCGCACGTATGTATGTATGTATGTATGTATATCTCCTTATTTTTTAACTATAATAGGTAGACTCTTGAACCTTGTACAGAAGATATGTTGCCACGGCCGCTATGATAATTATTAAAAATTAAAGGGTGTTCCGACAGTGACCTGTTTTTCACGTATATTGCCTTATTTTTTGAACCGCAATAAGTAGGCTCCTGATATTTTATTAGAAAGTATATATCTGCACAGTAATAGGCTGAGACTTAAAATTTACACAGATTATATTTTACAATATCTACTGTAATAACAACTAACGAAAATAAATTTTTGAATAAAAGGGAGTTCCCTAGATGCCGGGAATTTGTGAAAGTGTACCTTTCCTTTTAAACATTATAGGCAGACACTTGATATTTATACAGGGTATTTAGTACTATGTTCTGGTATAAAAAATAATTAAAAATTAAATGGTGCCCCCATAAGACGTGAAAAAATTAACAACTTGTATTTTTAAAGTTGTACGGAAACCATCGTGCGTGAGTCTGACTCGCACTTGACTTATTTTTTATTTATTTTTAGTTTTCGAAAACATAATAAATTAAAATTTATTAGCGGAGATCAAAAAGTGAGAAACCGATGTTTACCCATCATTCGTAGAGCGGTTTTGTAAAATATTTCGAAAGGTTCTATAACCTAGTTAGTAAGCAGTTTGGCTACTAAGCCTGTAATTGACTGGATGGTCTTTGGTTAGTATCTTTTATCTTGGCCATTGCAAACTAACAATATAAAGAAATTTTTCTAATACAGTTTTTATTCGCACTAATTTCTACCAGAGCTCCTTTCTTCACCGGTGTTGTTGTTAAAAAGTTATGGGTACCCTATTAATATATACTCCACTACTTGTCTTCTGCATTCTATCCTATTCCAAAGAATTGTCAATAATTGCCTGAGTGTTACTTCGCTTAAAAAAAATCTTACTCTATATTACAGATTGGTATACCTAATTTATCCACAGGTTATCTTTCCACGTCAACACGAATTAAATATATATGCATTTAAAAGTTGCTTAAGAAAAGACATACTAATATATTAGCAATTGCCGCCTACAATCAAGAGCCCTGAAACAGTGACCTTTACTACACCCTTTATAATTAAATGCAACTTGCATTGCTTTAAAAGGTTAAGGCAACGCAAATAGTACAATGTTGTTAATATTAAACAACAACCATCGAACAAACAATCATCACTGTAAAACATTAATTTTATTAGCATCCGCTTTGCTTTCAAAGAACCGAATTAATGTGAAAACATAATTTTCGAAATGAATTGTTAGCAAAACCTACCGAAACGAAAGATGTCAATTTTATTTAAATAGGCCTGAAAATATACATCCAACAAGAGCCATTAAATATACCATGGCGCCATAGTAAATTTTATCAAAAATTGTTTAAACAAAAATGAGTATCATACGAATAATGATGACAGTGAGATAAAACGCAACGCAACTCGAAACGAAGATACCAATAAACGCACATTCGAAAATAAAGAAAAATTAAGTTAATACGTATGACAACAACAAACAACTAAAACAAAGTCAATGCCATGTAATAGTGCATTTGCTTTTATTTTATTATTCGATTACTTAGCTTTCGAATAAATATATAGTTTTTCTATCATAAGAAAGCATATTGAGCAGAGGTTGCTTAAGAGCACATAGTGACTGCTAGTTGTGAAGGGTTTAAACATTGATAAGTCGGTATTTAGAGCCGAAAATCAAAGATCGATTTTTTGTTATTAATCCTTTTCCCGAACTTAAAACGAGTTATCTATACATATGTATAACAAAAAAGTAACTTATTTCCGTCTATCTGTCTGCTTTTCTTTTGCGATCGTATCACTTAAAAACTACTGGATGAATTTTAACAAGATTTTGTGAGCAGGTACCTTAGCACCATGATTCCAATATAGGATAGTCTTTTTCCGGAAAAAGATCTCATTTCCAAGAGAAAGTGGAGAAAAAGCAGTGAAAGTACGCAATTTCTGGTTTAAAGGTACTGAAATTGTCGGTTTAAAACTGGGATATTTTAAACACGGTTGCGCATCTTTTATTTTTGAAAGTGGGATATTTTAAACAAAATTGCGCAATAGATGGCGCTAATTGAATAAAATTTGTATTTGTATTTTTTGTGGAATTATATTATTAAAATATTTTAAACACCTTATAGAGTTTTACAATAATTTTTAGAATTTTAGAATTTCTTATAAATTTTAGAATTTTATCCAGGGATGGGATTATATTAAGTAAATAGATAAACCATAACTCAAGCACTATAAAAGTAAGAGTCTATACGGTGTGGAATACTTTCCAAGCAAAATCGAGCAAAATAATGTCAGGACGTCCACGACGCGACGTGCTCCGTTTCCTAAGAATGAAATAGAAGAAGGTCTATCAAGGCTTAAAAATATCAGTTTTTACCCAATAGTGCCTCAAGGGGCTCAGCAGTTCTACACAAGCACACCGAATAGAAGTATCGAATTTTGGACAATATACTAATAAGGGGAGTACCACTTCAATTTAATAAAATTAAACATTTAATTAATCATTAATTTAATAAAATAAAATAAAACCCATACCAGACTTTTATTTTTAATGCGACTTCACTTCCAACATTTTTAATTGGTTAAGATTTTATTCATCTGATAACAAAACACTAACCTAATGTAGCTTAAAAAATTTAAATTTTAAAAGTCGAATACTTCCCATAGTCCAACCCATCCCTCGCAATTAGGAGAATTTTGAAATAAATTTCGAAAATCGCATTAAAAATAAGAGTTGGTAACGGTTTATTTTCTTGAATAAATTAGATGATGAACTTTGATGGTGGTCGTCCACCTAAACTTATATTTTTTTGGACCTTTTTTATTAAAAACGTGTAGTCATTTAGAAACTGAAATTGTATTTCCAATTTTTTTTCTTCAAAATCTGCCACTGTGCAGCGGTTGCAAGCCCTATATAGCAGTTTCTGCCATAGTTGCCAATATACGGATGAAGAGGAGAGCACCCTAGACTAATGAGAAATATAATGAATATTTTTCGAAACTCCACTTGCCGCCCCTGGCATTGAACTAGTGAGCATATTAAACCTTATTTACCGCATGGTTTTACTGTGTGCAGTCTGTTTAGATCAATAGCCCGAGTTATCGCAATGGATCTCTAGGTTCAAGTGTGTAGTATAGATGGCATTCTGGCAACCATCCATTGCATAAAGTCTTAAAGACAATTGAAAATAAGGAGAGGGGTAACAATGCCATACTAAATGTTTCAGCGCAGTTGTTAAATGCTGCTCTTATGGAGACTTATAATTCGTGATTTCTTTAATTCCTTACCTTCAGTGTGACCGCCGTTTTTAATAAGTACATCGCTTAAAGATCTATTCAAAACCTTGTCTGCAGAAAACACCCATAGTGCTTGGCAGGAATCTTACCCACAACCCCAGATAGATAGACTAGCGCACAACTAATGACTTGATGGAGCTGCCCACCATATTGGACTCTCTCGCCGTATATGATTCATAAAATTTGATTTAACATAATTCTCACCGCTTGCTTTGTGATATGAAACGAGGTGCAGAAATTTATCGAATATTCGAATCGAATAATTAAATGCAATAATTTACATTAGTACTGGCATGACGGTAAATGGTTGAAGTTGATTTTATTAGAAAAGGATACTAGAGAAACAACAACAAAGATGAATACACAAATTGCGAGCTTAGCACAAAAAGAAAAATAACATACGAGGGTAAATCAGTATGTCCTTACATCATGCAAGGAGCTAAAAGTTCGAATTTAAGGATCTTCCAAAACATTACTTTGTTTCCTTTTACATAATGCAACTTTTGCCGCTGCAATTCTTACTTACAAGGCGAGAGGAGGGAGAGGAATTAAAAGGGGTACACATATACATGTACTTTTGTACTCTCATTCGTGGTATTGATTATGAAGTTCAAAATGCAAACACATGTGTCTTACAAAAATTTAGAGAATAGTCGTATATATTATCGAGATATTAGAACACGATGTTGATAAAGTATGCAATTTCCTTTGCTTTTCAAAAGAATTATTGACTTGCCCTCTTACAAAATAACTGAATAACCAGCATCATTATAAACAGGCACTTCAATCTCCTTAGTAATGGGGCAACCACCAGCAGAACCGAAAGAAGCAAAAACAAAAACAAAAACAAAAACACACACATCCACATAAAAAGTATCAGATGAAAAACGCACAATTTATGCGACTATGGGGTACAAAACAACCTAGTTTTTCAAAGTTTTCTCTAGTGAAAGTTTTAATGTTTCTATTTATGCGTTTGTATTTATATACTCGTATGAGTTAAAATGTGCGTTGGTGGTTGTGTATAAAACCAGAAAAAGCCCTCCTTCACATACAAACACACACACATATCTGCCGGTATGTACAAAGTATAATACATACGGGAAATAGTGTAGTGTAGTGCATATAGTGGGCTTAAAGAATGCTGTGGTAAGAGTACAGTGGTATGCGTTATTCAACTAACATTATATACGAGTATCCTCTATCCCTTGTGTATTTTGTTTTGCAGGGACCTTAGAAAAAAGTCAAAAATAAACTACAACGAAAAGGGAAGTTAAACATAAAATTGCGTAAATTTAAAGAACAAAAACAAAACAAAAAAAAAACTTAAACTATGCCGTGTAGGCGCCATCAGCACATTTATTTTGACGTTGTTGTTTTGGTTTCTACTTAAAGATAATAGACTGAAGTAAGCTCATACACATATGTATGTACCTTGTACACACATATTTTAGTACATATGTACATACACGTTAACCTTTTAAAGTGAATGTTCCTAGTTTTTGGAGCCAAAAATTTAGGTTTGTTAATTTTTATTAATATTGAGATCTTTTTTATGATACAAAATTTTAAATTTGTTTTGTTCAAAGCATCCTTGAACAGAGTAGAGTGGTTCGCTTCGCTAGTTAAAAGTCAAAAGTATGTACTTGTATGTTATATTTCTTTAGAAAAAATTTATTTTTTTCGTTTCCTTTTAATTTTTTTTAGCTCTAATCAGCAAAAACTTTTATATGTATTTGTGGTCATTTTTGCAACTAATTTAAAAAGATTGTTTAATGTTTAACAAGTCAACCAGTTACATCGATTAATTTAAAAACAATGGTTGCTAATGTTCGTTCAAGAAAAACCAATAATACAGAAACATTTTTTACTCACAAATCGAGAAACGATGGAATTTTTTGTTTCACAATTTTCGATGTGATAGACGCTTATCAGATGTATATTTGTTTGGCCATCTACGTGCCGTGTCCACAGTGTTGCCAACTGAAAAACTAGAAAACAGTATCATTACTTAATTTAAACACCTCGTACATATGAAGAATTAAGTT
This sequence comes from Phasia obesa, assembly GCA_949628195.1. Lineage (NCBI taxonomy): Eukaryota > Metazoa > Arthropoda > Insecta > Diptera > Tachinidae > Phasia > Phasia obesa. The sequence goes on along the minus strand of OX451216.1, from coordinate 73,785,279 downwards.
ATCTACTTAGCCTTGAAATAAATACCTATTATCAATATAACATACATTGAAAAGCCCACAGTCACTTGTTATATCAAAATGTGTATTTTGTGTCATAGATAACCACTTAAGTCCAGGCTAGCCACTTGTTAATATAACGAACATAGTTGTAAATACTCGGTGCAAATTTCATATTACGCTTTAAAAAATAGACTTAAAAACATGTCACTATCAGAACAACCTTTAAATTTGAGATTTATTGTTCATAGCTCTTATTATAGAGAACATAGTTTTTAATATTCAGTGTAAATTTAAATTTTTAATACTCTATGTAAATTTAAATAATGGCATATACGTAAATATCTCGGCCCTATCGCAACACCCTTTAAGTTTTGGTATTTGTTCTTGTAGTGGCCATACAACTACTGTACTAATTTCATAAGTCTATAACGGTTCAAGTGACAGAAGGCGCTGCCAGACGGACAGACATTGTAGCGAAAACCATAGCGCTACCCTATGGATACGGAACTCTAAAATTGAAAAAAAAAACCACAACGTCATTTGATTTCATAAATGCCCGTTGTTCCCTCTTATCCCCAATGAGTCCGAGTTTCCTAAAAAGTCGTATCATTCTGACCTTTCTAGTGAAAGATCTATCTATCTGTCTTCATGTTACATTAGCATTGCTTCAGCCTTTTAGTCATAATGGACTCAAAAAGAGACATAAAAATAATACTTGGGAACTCATATAATACCAGTTTTATTTCTTTTATTTCTCTTATTATTTTAATTTCAAAACTATTTTTATTTGTCAAGGGACAACTCAGTTCTTAATCCAGCTCATCCGAAAACATTTTTCCACAATTTTTTTTAAACTGTAAGCTGTAATAAAAGACTAAATAATAGACATGATTTCGGTATAAAATATCATACATTAGACCGAAATATATACATCAAAACTCTTATCAGACATAAAGAAACGATATCTCCTCGATAAGGAGGCCACTTGTAAGTGCACTGTGATATCAATAAGGACCATTGTGACGTCCTGACGATCATCTACTTCCACAGTTCCCTATGAAACTCCAATATCTCCAGTCCTTAAGAACCACCTAGTGTTTCTTACAAAATCCATCAGCTTAGTCAGTGACGCATAAATGCATTTCGTTGATACAACATTGTATATCCACCTTTAATGTACAGCTAATTGTGGAGTTTAAAAAGAAATCCAATGATATTAAATATTAGGTCGCGATATAAAGCACCATTGACAGTGTCTGCTTACCTGTCTGTCAATGATGCCTTTAGCCCATGGTTTTTTGATAATCATATGTAGGTTCTCTGCATCCTACATGCGACAATTTCATCGCATGGTTCATCGCATGACGATTAACAATGCCATCCACGTTCATCGCTTAGGATGACTTTGTTCAAAATATTTCCACCAAAAATCAACAATGAAAACACTCTGTTCACTTGTCTAATGTTTATTTTTTCTTACCCGATTCAACAAGAAATTCTCGTACCGGTTTTTAACTTCCAGCTTTGTACCCCTCGCAGGATACAGAGAAGCCGACATGATGTTACAATATTCTCGCCCGTTTAAAACCCACATTTCATATTTAATTTCCGGCAATGTGTTAGATAAATGTATTGATGTTATCAAGATTAACGTCGGTACCTAGCCGCGATGGCTCTTATCCGAGTGAAATAAAAGCGTAGACTAGCGACCCCATTGTCTAGTACAACACACTTTACGACAATGTACCATGTGTAATGGCACCCATGTCGCACTAGACATACTGCAATCACAATGAGTGGCAATTTATAGAACATGGCAAACCATGGAGCCATATCCTAACCTCTTGCTTAGGAGTTGGAGACCATCCAACTCCTTCTGTTGAGAGTGCAACAGCACACTTTGATCAACAATGTATCATCCATGCATACAGCGATCTTAAACCACTAGTACCACGTGTACCCCCGAAGGGAACCAGGAACCCTGAAGTCCCCAGTTCCCCTGGTATCAGTTCTTTGGGCACTGGTCGGGCCTCGAAGAGGACCTGTAATAACACAGCCCTGCATTTCCAGATTTAGGTTCCAGGAACCCTGAAGTCTGGTGCCCCCATTTTCCCCAAAAGCACATTGTCAAGGCCTTTGGAAATGCAGCAGTGAAATTATTGTACCCCCGGGGAACAGCCAAGTGTATTGACGTTTCGTCGATTTTTCTGGTAATTCTTTCTCAAAATTTGGTTCGCTGTGAAATAAGAAAGTTCTAGTTGCCTGAAATCGACGACGGATATATGTACGTTTCTCGTTCGAACGACCTGGTGAAGTATACTGTGGTGACTTTGGTTTACATACTGACCCGGTTTGCTAAAATGTTTCAACACAATTACAATTTTTGAACCAATATAGTCATGTAAAGCACGATTGGCGTTTTTTCTCTAGCTTTTATTTTCATAAAACGTTTGTATAATTCGAACATCCTTTTCTGTTGTGGATTGATTCATTAGTAATTTCGTTAAGATGCATAGAATGTAAATTTCAGTTCTCTAATGATGGGTACTTTAATATTTATAAAATATTTTTCATTGTCATGTGGAAAGTCAACTTGTGTCACCCTTTATTTCTCAATCTTTTTAAAAGACTTTTTTATTTTAAAACTTTAAACATATTCATTTGATTTAAGCGTTCTTTTGTGTGACTTACGGACAACGCACTTTACAAATGAAACCGCATTTTTCAACGCACCCCTTTTTCTGCAACCCCTTTATCCACTCATCTTTTCTAAAGTTTTTGTGTACAAATATTTTTATTCGTACTATTTACGCAACGTTTTCAATGTGCTGTGATTTATTTTTTTAAAGATTCCTATCAGTGTTTTATATTTTGTAATTATAAAATTATAATTGCGTTTAAAGTTATTCGATTCGATGGAATTATTAAGACGGCGATGCACAGTGGTTGGTTTAAAAACTTTTCACTTTGGATATAATTCGGTAGCTCATGAAACTAAAAATATCCCTCTATCACTCATGAACTGTGATTCGTTTGATTTTTAGTATTTGAAATGTTAACAGAAAAATAAAATACACTTACATATGCTTAGATTTTTATTATTTGAAAAGAAAATTACTCAGATAGGGTATGTAGCTATTAGGCAACACTGAGATAAGAGATGAAAATATATAATACTGTAGGACTGTGCGTCTACGCCGCACTTTTTACATACATTATGGGTAAATAGAACACAATTCGGCTTCTTGGCCCTAATGTACGGATAATGTACATTTATACCTATTTTACAAAGGGTCACAGCAACCTCCAGATGAAAATCTGATGATGATAAGCGGTTTGATTAAAGGATTTTGTATTTAGCAACCCTTTCGTATGTCCATACATTGGACATCGTAGGATTCAAATAATGAAAAGAGACGCATTAGTCACCCTTTCCCTTGCAAGCGAATTTTATATATACCCATAACGCTGTAAAGGAGGTCAACGCCACCCATATGGTGATTGTACTCTCCGACCACATTGGGGATTTTATGTGTACCTAGAATTTTGTTTTCCCATTTTCGAACATCAGTTTAAAATTTTTTCCCAGCAAAGGTGGAAGCCAGATTGATAATTCCGGTACACTTTCATCGAGACATCAATTCCGTTGACATTAGCTAAGTTCTTTTTTCATCATAATCTTTTCTGATGATAGCTTACAATCCGGTATTATATTTCTTCTAATAGTTCCGAGACTGAAAATGCCTTCTTTAAAAAGATATTCTATTAGACGAAGAGAAGTAAAATCATTTTTAAAACAGTTCACGTGACAACGTTGGATAAGGCGCCGAAATCTGACGGAATTTTCTGTAAAGGTTTTCTGCATAAGAGGAGTTGCAAGTATTGAACTCCAGTGAAATTGGATGAGAGACATTAGATAGGCCACAACTATAAATTGACTGGTATCCTCTTCACTTATCCGAAAAGCGCTATTAGGATCTTTTTGCAATTTATATAAGTTAGACTCCTCAGAAAGTTTATTGATTAGATGATATCGAAATAAATAGGAGTAAAATGTATGGAAGTGTCTAGCTCAAGAATATCAGAATATGCGCTGCTTTAAAGCCTTTTCTTGGATTCATATGTGACGGTGTAGCTTCAGTGCTATAGAAACGACTTCCATCAATGCCTTCTAGAGCATCTATTATATTATCCACACCAATATCTATAACTGGAGCTTTATTTTGGAATGTTTTTAATTCAGAATCGACAATGATATTTTCATCCAAACTGTTGTGTTAAAAATTGAAAAATCTGAAAAAAAAGAACTTTAAATTAGCAAGTAAATCGAAAGATATACAGCCCAGTTATGATTATGCCCCGGGGAAATTTTTCTCTTTCCAAATGTTCTGTTCCCGGGAACAATCTCCCTTATTCTAATCTCCCTGGGAATAACAAAAAAGGGAGTAAGAAAATCATAAACAGTTGTTTTGCCTTTGACGTTTTATCTCCAGTTTAATAATAAATAAATCAGTCACGTGCGAGTTAGACTCACACATGTAGGGTTCCGTACTATGTTTAGTACAACTTTAAAAATTCATGTTTTTTCATGTTTTTTGAGTCTCCCTTTAATTGTAAAATTAAAGTCATAATAGCGAAAATTGAATCATTGTTGGAACACCCTTTAAATTTTAGTAATTGTTATTATAGCGGCCATGGTAATAAACTTTCTATAAAAATATCAGGCGCCTACCTTTTGCGGTTGAAAAAATAAGGTAATATACATGAAAAACATGTCACTGATGGAACACCCTTTAGTAATTAGTAATTGTTACAGCGACCGCAGTACAACATCTACTGTGAACATTTCAAGAGTCTACCTATTGCGGTTAAATAAGGCGTTATACATGTAAATCACGTCACTAGAAAACCCTTTTAATTTTTACTGTTTTTTATAGGGGCCATAGTAATACACCATTTGTGAAAATTTCAAGAGTCTATCTATTATGGTTAAAATAACGTCACCATCGGAACACCCTTTAATTTTCAGAATTAATTTTGTATACTTGTTTAAAAAGCGAACATAGTTTTAATTATTGTCTGCAAATTTAAGTTGCCTCCTACAGCTCAAGAAATAAAGACATAAACGTAGATAACGTGTTACTTTCGGAACACCCTATAAGTTTTAGTATTTGCTGCTATAGCGGCCACAGTTATACACCTTCTGTGAAAATTTCAAGAATCTACCTATTGTGGTTCAAAACTTATGCCATATACATGTAAATCACGTCACTCTCGGAACACCCTTTATTTTTGGGTTTATTTTTTTATACTTGTTTGTACTTGTTTTTTTATACTTTTTTGTACTTGTATAAAGCAAACTAAGTTTTAATTACTGTTTGTAAATTTGAAGTGTATGCCTCCTACAGTTCAAGAAATAAACACATATACTTACGTGAATAACACGTCTCTTTTGAAACACCCTACAAGTTTTAGTATTTGTTGCTATAGCGGCAACAGTTATACGTCATTGTTCACATTTTAAGAGTCTACGTATTACGGTCCCAGAGATAAAAGGCGCTGACAGACGACAGGCGGACAGACATTGTAGCGAAAACAATAGGATGACGTGTTTACCCTTTGGGTACGGAACCCTAAAAGGCGATATGTTCCTATTTTTAATAACTGTTTAGCTAAAAAACTGGGCTTAGGGAGTTAAATAATATCAATAACAAAAGTTTTATGACATGGAATAACCCAACTGTTTTAATTGCAAGCAATTTCATTTTGTCCCAGAAAATACATTAAAGTTAAAAAATAAATATTTTAAATTCTGCGTGGTTTATTTTAAAGTAAATATATGTATGTATGTATAATAAGAAATAGACTATATACATCTATACTTACATACATACATTTAGAACACAACATGAAGAGGAAATAAAAAGTGAAATATCTATGCTTATGAGTGTGTTTATGCAATGTACAATATGATATGTATGAAGGATGTAGTCAACGTAATCCCTAAAATGTAAAAGAAATGACATGAAACTGCGTTTTTTGCTTTTGTTCTGTCACGCATAGTGAGTCATGTCCCATAAATCTAAAAGAAAATTACATTATTTTAACATTTGTCAAAGAACGAAAAGAACAAAATAGAAATGACAAAAAATGTATCAACAAAGCCAAATAACAACATTGATTGCAATGCATATACATATGTATGAATGTATGTATGTATGTAAACGTAATATGTTTGTAAAAAATTGAATAAAACGAGCAGCATATTTTTAGGAGACATATTTACCATGCAGTTCTGATCTTTCACAACATAAAAAAGATCATCTACCTCTGCTTATTTAACAATAAAGTTTTCAATTTATCGGTTTTCTATTTTAATTAATTAATTAATTGATAAAATAATTAACCTGTTAAAATCCTTTAGCTATAAACTATTAATTGCTTAAAAGAATAAAACCACTAAATAATTCAAGATTTAAAACAAGATAGCAAGTTGTTTGTATGTATAAATCAGCGGTAATACTGTAGATACAAAACAACATTTTCTGTCTTCACTGAAATAAAATTGTGTGCCAATCAATGGCTTCAATTAGTTTCATATACAAACTTAATTACATTTTTATTTGAATCAATTCTTTATTTAATAAAAACAATAGTTTTTATTTCTTAATTAACTGTATAATTGAATTAATTAAAATTTTAATTAAACTTGGATCTGACACTAATTAAAACCATTAATTGATGCAACAAATTTTTTTCTGAGTTGAAGTGGTACAGTTTTTTCAGCATCGTTGTAATTTTTAATTACAGTGTTGTGATATTCTTGAGAAGATTCGTAATTCATTTTAACATACAAAGCAAAATATATTTTTTAGCTTGTATACGATGTGTAACCCAGGACATTAAATATAGAAAACGAAAGTTAAAATAAATGTAATTTCCTTTAAAAGCCGCAGTATACATAGGTACTTTATATATACATTTACTTCTCTAACTTTCTTAGTAACAAAAACTTTCACTTTCAACATTTTATTTTATACTTGTAAATGTATTTAACATACAAAAACTAACACTCTTTCCACAGCAAATTATTTGAAATAAACGCAAACAGCGCATAGAAATGTTTTCAATTGCATGTTTGTACGCTTCAAACGCTGTTGGCAGTTGTGGACAAAAAACTTAAACAAGGGGGATAGCGGTGCAACAGTATCTTATACTAAGTAAAGAAAACATCTGGAGGGAATACAGAAAGACAACAACAACAACGACAACGAAAGAAAGAAAGTAAATCCTTAAGAAAACAACAAGGATACTTCTAAGAAGCCGAAATATACGAAGCAATATGAAGAATAGAACTAGCAAGAGGACATACTATTGTGCACATTTGGATGTACGTATGCATGTATGTATGTATTTATACTAACACACATTTCAAAAAAACAAAAATGACATTAGCTGCGCAGCTGCATAAAAACATTATTATTTCCTTTAGCTTGATGCTTTGCCAAGGACATTGAAGCCATTAAACTACAAAAAAAGCTTTATTATAATAGAAACAAGGGAAAACAAAGAACAGATTCCCAGTCTTATTCAATTCCATAGTGCGAGAGCACTTGCTTACTGCAATTGCTTACTCATGATAGCTTTGACTCACAAGAAAGAAATGGTAAAAGAGAGAAGCAAAAGCGAGAGAGTGAAATGGTGCCGCTTTTTTTCCTAACCCTTCTTTTCCCGGTCGACCGTCAAACATCAATGTGGGTATATTGCATTGTCATTAATATGCCGCTAATTTTGTATGCATTGCGCTTGTCTCAAAATTGCGTCATTCTCCCTTTTGCTCTATTTAATCCTCTCTATCGCGTTTAGAAGCTTTTTTGCTACGTAAAATCACTTTCACTTTTCCTTATGACGCACTGTGTATAATGTCCCATTATCGCTGTAATTGAAAATCTTTATGCCGTCGTTTATTACGCGCCAAGCCTTAAAAGCACTCAATGCTCTTGTTATTTATTTATTAATTTAATGTTTTTTTATTTCTTTTGCATTCTTCGCTCACGCGTATTTTTTGTATGAGTTTTTCTTTGCAGTTTTGCACACGAGCTTAATTTTCATTGTATTTATTTGGATTTCCTGTTTTCAATTTTATGCTTTTTTATTTTAATCATCGTATGAAAGCATAGTTACCAAATACATAAGTTAAATTTTTTTTCTAGGTAATTGAAAATGTTCTAGCTACTAGGATTGTCACTCGAATACAAATTATTCGATTAATCGAAGAAGACATATTTTTAGCTTGATTGAATATCATTTTTCTTTGTAAAAATCCAGTTTGAATAATAATAATTAAACATTAGATTAATAATAATAATCGAACATTCGCTTAATAATAATCGAACATTCGATTAATAATAATCGAACATTCGGTTAATAATAATCAAACACTGGATTAATAATAATCTAACATTCGATTAATAGTAATCGAACATTCGATTGATAAAAATCGAACATTCAATTAATAATCGAACATTCATTTAATAATCGAACATTCATTTAATAATCGAACATTCGATTAATAATAATCGAACGTTCAATTAATAATAATCGAAAATTTGATTAATAATAACCAAATATTCCATAAATTATAATCGCAAATTCGATAAATCATAAGCGAACTTTTAATTAATAATAATCGAACATTTGTTTAATAAAAATAATCGAACATTCGCTTAATAATAAGTGCACACTGGATTAATAATATTCGAACAATCGATTAATAATAATTGAACATTCGATTAATAATAATCGAACACTGGATTAATGATAATCGAACATTCGATTAATAATAATCGAACACTGGATAATTAATAATCGAATATTAGATTAATAATAATCGAACATTCGATTAATAAAAATCGAACATTGGATTAACAGTAATCGAACATTCGATTGATAAAAATCGAACGTTCAATTAATAATAATCGAAAATTTGATTAATAATAATCAAATGTTCGATAAATAATAATCGATAATTCGATAAATAATAAGCGAACTTTCGATTAATAATAATCGAACATTTGTTTAATAAAAATAATCGAACATTCGCTTAATAATAAGTGCACACTGGATTAATAATATTCGAACAATCGATTAATAATAATCGAACATTCGATTAATAATAATCGAACACTGGATTAATGATAATCGAACATTCGATTAATAATAATCGAACACTGGATAATTAATAATAGAATATTAGATTAATAATAATCGAACATTCGATTAATAAAAATCGAACATTCGATTAATAGTAATCGAACATTCGATTGATAAAAATCGAACGTTCAATTAATAATAATCGAAAATTTGATTATTTGATTATTTTTGATTATTTGATTATTATAATAATCAAATATTCAATAAATAATGATCGAAAATTCGATAAATAATAAGCGAACTTTTGTTTAATAAAAATAATCGAACATTCGCTTAATAATAGTCGAACATTGCTTTAATAATAATCCAACATTAATAAAAATAAGGGGTGGTAAGTGTTTTAGGTCAAACGAAGAGGTTATCATTGAAACAAACGCCTTTTTTTGAGAACCTTGAGATGTTGAGAAATAAAACTTTTTTTTGCCTCCAAAATCTTATTGTAGCCCCAAAAATCTAGGAATAATTAAATTGCACTCGTAATATTTGTTGTTATTCCTTAAGGTCAGCAAAGGCATTCTCAGCATCATTAATTTTTCATTTGTTAAGAAATTTATGTAGTAAATAGAAAAATTAAAAATAGAAAGATCGACAACTCCCAAGAAAAATTAAAATAATTTCAAAAAATGTTATTTTTTATTCTGTGTGGACCACACAAATAGCGGATCGATAAATTTATTGCTTAATATGTTAATTCATTCAATTATTAATAGTTATAAGTTATGGATATCTCGCTGATACTGATATCCATTATTCGATGTCAAAATCGATTAGGACAAAGCAGTTACTACAATCATTCCATCAGGAGATGGTTGGATACCTCTGAAAAATAATACTGAGGGAACTGTGGTCCATGCAGAATATTCAAGAAAAGGTAATAGTGAAACGGAAACGATTGTCAGAACATTACACTCAATGGCGAACGTTATAGAGACATGATGACTTACTTTTTGTTGCCTCAATTGTATCTTTAAGATAGATACAGCCTGATTTGGGTGAAAATACCTGAAATCATATAAAAACATTAATGCCAAAAAATTATTATCCATACGTATTTCTGGGGCTTATTTTAATTTTATTATTTCTTATATAATATAACAAAACAACTCATTTCCTCTCTGTCTGTCTGTATGTCTGTCTATTTCTTTGTGTTCGCATCACGTAAAAACTACTAAATGGATTTTAACAAAATTTTGTGAGGAGGTACCTTAGTATCCTGATTGCAAAAATATCCCATTTGGAAAGTGGAGTAAATAAAAGCAGTGTAAGTACGTGGATTTTTTTTACCGAAGGCAGTAGCAATGTTGCGCTGTTTTAAAATAATGAGTAACTTATTTCTTGTCTGTCTTTTGCAGTTATTTACAGCAATTTTTAGAATTTTATGCAGGAATGGATACCTTTATATAAAGTAAATACGTAAGAGTCTTAAAATTTGGTGTGGACTTTCTTTCAAAGGGAAATCAAACAAAATATTGTCAGGACGCAAACAACGTGGGCACAGCTAGTTATCAATAAATAAATAAATTCTGTAAAAGGCATGTTTACATTTTTTCGCTTAAAAAGGTCGTAACTAAAATCTGACCTTCAGAGGTTATGTAACTACCTTATGTGCTTCAGACTATAAGAACAATTGGACCCAAAATTGAAATAAAACCGAACATAAACCAAAGTGCAGTGTTTAATCAGTGGAAATAAAAAGTCTCCAAAATTGTATTCAAAATAAAAACGCTGAAACCTATGCGGTAATCAGGATAATTAAAAAAAGAAAACGAAGAAAAAATCAATTTTGAAACACTAATATTTTAGAACCCGATTTGTTTTAAAATTTAATGACAAGAGATGGCAACCTTTTGCTCAAAAAAAAAAAAAAAATTGTTGGAAGCGGATACATTTTACTAAATCTTAAGAAAAAATAGAAACCTAAAAATCATAGTGTTGTTGGTGCATTCACTCACTATTTATAATATACGAGTATAGTACGAGTTCTCCACTTACACACACATTCTAACCCTCCTTATGTTTTTTCGTGTCCACTTCCGCTTACATGTATTTATCAAAAGCTCTTATTTCTGCTTGTATCCCCTCTGCATTAGCAGTTGTAATGTGTTTACCAGCTCACTGTGTACAAAGCTTTGCAGTGAGTAAAATTATTTCTTGGAACTAAAGTGTGCTTGCATGTGTGTGTTTTAACGCAGCTGTAATGCAAGAATCAAGGACGTTTAAGAACGCACTTTTTCGGCCATTGCCTGAAGTGTTCGGAAACCTAAGACGAAGATTTGGGATTGGCATGAGATGAGAAGGTTTGTGTTAATCCCAATGAAAAGTAAAGGAAAAAACGAAAGAAAGTCTAACAAAATAAATGCATGAATCCTTCCTCATGCCAGGAGGGTTGTTTAGTTTTAAGAACAAAATACAGATTTATCAATCACACGTACAGACAGGGAGACAGACAGACAGACGAACAAATTTACTGACGAAACGAATTGTTTTGAAAAGTTGCCTAAAAGTTTTCTTAAAGCGTGGTTGGAGAAGAAGAAAAAGGATGTAGAATCTAATGGGTCGGTTGCGTTTTTCGTGTATTGCGTGAGCCAGTTGATAAATTTTTCAATGTTAATGATGGCGTAGGCATTGTGGGGTTCAGTGGATGTCTCTATTCCAAATAATGCAAGACCTTAATACGAGTTTATGTGTAAAAAGGGTGTGTGTGTATGTATATTTTATTTTTACAATTTGATAACATGATATTTTTCGTAGGCGTTGTTGTTGAGGTTCTACAATCTGTTTTTACATTTCTTCCTGTTTTTTATTTCTTTTCGGTCTCCAGCGAACCCCACCAATTCCCTAGAAAACTACCTTATGGTCCTTAAAATGAATGGAAGCGAGTAGATTTTATATATAAATTCTTCTTTTTTTGTGCGTGCACTCTTCCATCCCACTAGCTGAGCATGAGGAACTAAAAACTGTTTTTTGCTGCTAATGGTTGTTGTTGGTTTATATTTCTGTTGTTGCTATTACTGCTGTTTCCTTTGTACATTTTTTTTACTTTTGCAATATTGTGTGCCTTGTTGTCAAAAATTATTGTGTTGTGTGTGGTTGTTGCCATCTTAACACTCCCTTTGGGCATAGTGTGGGTGGCTGTTGGGAACGCTAGAATAGAAGCAACATTGAATGGCAGAATAGCAGCAGGCTGTTTTTACTCGGTTGACTGGTTGTAAACTTTGTTTTTTCGTCTGCTTTTTACTTTGTTGAATGTTGCACAGCCATAAAGATTTTCTAGTTTTTCCAAACAAAAAAATTCATTTTTGTTTTTGCGCATTGCGTAGTGCGTCTACTTGTACTTGTGTTCTAAGGTACAATGCATACATTCACATACAAATGCTAGAATAAAATTAAAGAGGCGGTATTCTAAAGAGTAAATTCATTAGATCAGCTCGAGGTTTCGTGTAATTTAATAGAGTTTTGAGTGAATATAATAACCCTGGTTAATTTATAAACCCCGATCCTTGTCCACCCCTAGAGGAATAAAAAAAAAATTTTTTTATTAACTATTGATTGCTTTTGTTGTTAAATTTTTGGTTTATAAACAGTTTTAAAAATACCTACACGTTTAAGTGTACCGAAAATTTCAGTACCTTTAAACCGGAAATTGCGTTTTTTTACTGCTTTTTCAAATAAGATATTTTTGCGGAAAAAAGTATCCTATATTGGAATCAGGATGCTAAGGTACCTACTCACAAAATTTTGTTAAAATCCATCTAGTAGTTTTTACTTGATGCGAACACAAATGAAAAGCAGACAGACGGAAATAAGTTAGTCCCGGATTACATTATGCAACTTTTGTCCCTGCAATTCTTCATTAGTAGGCGATAGGGGAGGGAGGAATTAAAAAGGGTACACACATGCATATACTCTTGAAAATCGTTTTGTCCTCTCATTCGTAGTTTTAATTTTGAATTTAAAAATGTAATCATATGTCTAGATCCATAGAAATTGCTGCAATAAAAAATGCACGATATAAACACAAATGCAAAGTTAAAGAAAAAACGTGAAAGATTGTTTAGAAGACCAACTCTTAGGCCGATACCACGCAATGAGCGGTAATGCCAGTTTATTTATTCGTCGTTTGCTTCTACATTAATTTATCAGTCTACGCGTTGACCATGATATATAACGAGGTATTTAACATCCAAGGATTGAGGTATTTAAATATTTGTTCAAATTGGTGGGAAAAGGTCTTTACACAACAGACATATGTTTAACATAAGTTTTGGGGAACACGACTTATTAGTCCAAAAGGTCGCCTATTGTTTGACGCAATTTTAAAAATGGGTCTGAATTTAACTGAGAGTGGAAATCCAACCTATTGACCTTCTAATTAGTATTTAAAGATAAATTATTAAAGTTGAAGCATCTCTGGAATTTTCTTCAGAGCATTCGCCCACTATTGTTTCTATATGAAACCAACAAGAGATCGTATCAGCAATGAAAAGCACATGCATAATTGGTTGACATCCTAAATGATCGTGGTCACTTTGGTTTAAGAAGAAGGGATTTTGCTTCTCTTGGCCCAACATCAGAGGGATGATCCACAAATGATAACAGAGTAACCGTTCAACATACAATTTTTCGTCGAGCACTGGCTTAACAACTAAATTTGTTTTTTCTTTTAGACTTAATACATGAGTAATTATTGTTAGTTCAAAAATTACCAACAAAATCCCCAACTATTTTAAAATTCGCCTTGTCGTCAAAATTCGAACGCCAAGTAAGATTAAAAATCGCCACGTTTGGCGACAAATCGCCTTATATGGCAACCCTGGATACAATAAATAAATACGGCCGACAGGCAAGATATGGTGCGCCGTAACTAAGTGTACTGCCAGTAGTTCGAATTAAACATATTTACAGTGGCGGCCAGTAACATGCTTGGGTCTTGTATGTATTAGGAGCCAGGCAATATTAAGCCAAGCGTACTCTGGATACCTCTTAATCTTGAATTTTAAAACTTACTTTCCTGTGCATATGGAGTTCTGCATAGGTGGTTATCGTTTCACTATTACTGGGAATTTCTTATGATTTCTTATTTTGATAAATTAAACACGCTCGTGAGAATCCAACAGGGATGTTCTTGCAAAACTTTTGTGCTTGTCTGCAAAAAACACCCAGAGTCTTTGGCGGAAATCAATCAGTCTAACGAGGAACTCGGACAAGGAAGCCTGGTAAAATGTGAAGACTTAAGCCCTAAAAGACTTAAGTCTTCACATTTTACCAGGCTTAAACACCGAGTTTTATTGACCGGAGAAGTTGAAGAAGGATCTCTCTCACGAGGGAGAGAACTCATGTTGGATAACTACGCTAGGCGACAGATCAGGGAAACTTCAAGTATCAAGAGGTTGAGATGCAGGCTTAGAACCACGTAAAATATTAGCTTTAGACAAATGTTAGTAATTACGACAGACTGTGTGGAGTAAAAGGTCGACAGTTATAAGTCTACAATCTGAAATCAGTTTAGTCGAGAGCAAAGGGTAGTGACAGCACGAAAGTTACTAAAAAATAAGGTAGTAACAAATCAATAATCGGGTAACAAAAATCAGTGAAGGAAAGAAGGGAGCCAAAAGGGGATCCATAGAGTTAATGGCATGCTTCGGTATTATATACAAATATTATATACAAATACTCAGTGTAGGTATTATAAGTATAAGCGTATTTCATCACTAAGCTCTTTTCTCCCTTCCTATCTTTCAATGAGAACCAAGTTATTGCATTGTATACTAAAATTATAGTGACTGATAATGGACCAAGCAAAAACTTGTTTCTCATTTTGAACTCAGTACTTTTAAATGCCGAAATCGTGTGACACCACGATTTCATTTTTCATTCTTTATGCCAACTCCAAATGTGGAAGTGGTATTGTGTCGGATGATTTTCTTGGGTTTCGTTATTTCACTCAGTGTTGATTCCTTTATCGCTTATAAAGCTTAAAGCCATTTTGATGTCTGCATTTATGCTGCACATACTCATACTGCCGACAATGAACTTTCGTTTTTTTTCGAGTTGTGCGTGTCTGTATGTTTAATGTTTTATATGTATGCGTGTATTTCCGCTTTGCACTGGTATGAGTTATTTTCGAAAAAGGAATTTAATTTGTTTTATCAGTTGGGGGTAGTGTGTAGCTTTGTGTAGCTGAAAGTTTGTTTATTTGTTGTGTTGTGTTGGTTGAAATAGAATGAAGCATATTATCATTATCAACAACTACAACATCATTATTTAATACATAAAGCATGTACGTATGCATTCACATTCATATATATGCATACAAACATAGTCGTACATACGAGTACATACATATGTGTGTGTATAGTTTATGTGTTATATACTGGTTGGTAAATAGGTTGTTGTTTATATTTTTTTATTTAAGTTTTCATTTCGTTTTCTTACATTTTTGGTGTTTTTTTTCTGCAACGAAATTGGTTTTTTAGGTTTAAATGTCAGAACTGAAAATCAAAAATTGAAAAAAAGAAATCTGAAGATGAAGTAAATTGTTAACAACTTGCAATTTAAGTTTAGGACATTTTTATGAAATACTTGTTTTTAAAAGGGGGGAATTTATATTTTAAGTTTATTTTTCAAAGCAAAAAACAAATGTCAAGTACACTATTATACATTGTAGTTTTATTAAAGTGAGTGAATAATAAACCGGATAAGTACACGAAGAGTTCCCTACCAATGTACAATATTTAATTTTCCATTAAAAGTGAAAAAATTTTAGGGTCAAATAAACTGGCTTAAGACCGGGGCACACGTCGTACGTGACAAGAAAGTTGAAATACATGTTTTCTTATGAGCGTTGTCACAATCAGTACGTCTCCGTCAACGCAAAGAACGAAAGTTGGAAAACTATTAGCTTTCGACGTACGTTGAGCTGTTTGATAACTATGTGGAGTGGTAGAAAAATAAAGCAAAATACAACAAAATAAAAAAAATGAATAAAGTGAAATGGAGAACAAAGCATTTCAAGTGTTGTTTCCTGATTTAATAACCGTCAACAAAGTACTCATGGTCAAAGTATAACGTATGACGGATTCTATATGCCCCCGGCCTTTATTGGCAGAAACTCTTCCTTCAGTACAGGTTGCAAACTTTTACTGCATAAATCTATTCTTAAACACATATGGTCCTACGGAATTTAGTTTTGGGGCACTGCATCAGAGTCAAGAAGATATGAGTGTGACTAAATCCGCTTCCTAATATGTAACTAAAAATTCTAACATCCACAAAGATCGAAACGTGCCATTCTTAAAAGCGGAAAACGCAAAACATGTGTCGTCGGTACCTCGATAGACTGATTGGTAGCGCGCTAGTCTATAAGTTTGGGGGTTGCGGGTTCGATTCCTGCCAAACACATCGAAATGTCACGGTAACATCCTAAACGACAGTGGTTATGTTCGAACGAGGGTGAATCCAAACTGACAACATCAATAATGAAAATAAAGTTTTGGACTTCAATTAGATTGAAGATGGATGTGAACACTTATTGTTAGATTAACTATATTTAAAAAATAACAGCGAAGATAGTAATACACTCTCTGTGTAAATTTTAAGTTTGTTTTAATCGGTGTAAATTTTAAGTGCATGTCTTGGGGATATTTTATAATTTAATTTTTTTCTCTTTATTTTAGTAAAATTTCTAAAAATGACTGTCTAACTCGGTTTACGTCAAAAGGACGTCCTCTAGGTCGACATTTTTTATTTTTTACATTTTAAGAGTCTGTCTGTTACGGTTCAGCAGATAAGACCATATACTTCAATTGTCTAAGCGATCAGTTGTCGTGTTTTTAAGTGTTAAACAGTTTGTGAATTTTTAACAGAGGTGTCAAAGGAAGTTATTTAAAACTGAATAAATAAAGTGACTTACAGTAAATATTACTTTTATTGTGCGTAATTATTTTGCAATTAAAAGAAACCAAGGTTAAGTAAAAACGTAAACATATGTATACTACATAAAGACAAAAAGCTCAAAGTATATTCGAATCGAAAAAATAAATATTATTGATTTAGGGTGTCAACTAAACCGCCCCTTCCCGATTATGCCCGAAATCTGTACCGTCCTTTATCGTCATATTCCAAAGGCACGTACTGGATTTCATTTTGATATGTCAAACGATACGACCTGTAGAGCGTTCGAAAATAGTGGCATACAAACCCACCCACAGCCATCAACCTGAAAATAGTCAAAATGGATTTAGGAGACCTTTTAATGTTAAGATCCGTTGAAATCCCGACATAGATTTTTTTTCACGATTGCTATATTTCATATATACTACGTATGGTAAAGTAAACATTAGACACCAACTGATAAGTTTCCTTCTTATTTTGAAGTCTGTTAAAAAATAATACTACTTGACTTAAGATTATTGCTTTAAATATTGTAGAAAAAACTGAGTCTTATTATTAATGTAGGGGAATGGAAGCAGACTGCTTCCGTAATGGCAACCGATTTGTAATTTACGGCAACCTTACTGCCATTGAATCACGTGATTTCAAATTGTCGACTGGTAATTGTCGACCTTTTTCCTCATGACGGAGTCTCTAGTAAATGCTGGCATTTATTTAAGGCTCAGGTCCTCTTGACAACCACATTAAACAAATTTTTACCAGGGGTCCTAAGTCTTATGCTAGCCAGTGACAAGATATTCATATACAAGGTGTTTATTTTGGTTAGATTACACTTGAAGTTTCCATGACCTGTCACCAACGTAGTTACCCAGCTTAAGGTACTTCTGTTATATCTGAGCAACTTACAGCCCTGTCGTCAAGTAGTAGTAAGTAGCCCTTCAACTTTTCAGGTTTAGCGAGTTCAGCCATTGTATAACCTACGCCCGCATAAGGCCATCTCCTAGTGTTACTCTAGATTATGGTCCACAGCACATCCCCTTTTTGGGCACTTAGTTTTATCCATCTAAACTTCTGTGCACAAAATCAACGCTGGAAAATCTAACTTTAAAGATTTATTTTTGAAAAAATTTTGTTTTTTTTTTAAATTATGTTTTATGTTGTTATTTAATGGATTCTAAGATCGGCTAATTGAATATATGGGTTTGACCACTCATCATACCGTGTAAAATATTTCTAGGCCGAGAACATGATTTGGTCATTCGATAACTATTAACACGGATTTACGTAACAAGGTCCAAAGAATACCAAATCATATCTCTAATTGCGACTCTGTCAAATATGAAAAATTCCAAATTAAAATTAAAAATGTATCTTATTAATAAAGAGTGGTTCAATTATTTAAAGCTTCTAATTAATTTAAATAATATTTGCAAGTATGTTTGTGTGTTCGTTTCAGTGCACATAAAATGAAAGAATCTCGAATGCTTAACAAGATGAAACGTTGCTTAATTACACATCAAACTCTTGTAAAAACTATTAACAACAACAACAACAAAAGATAGAGGCTTTGAATTTTAACACTGTTTCTATGGCTGTAGAGAAAAAACAAAGTATGGCAACGTAAATTAGCCCTTTATTAAATGTCTCCATAATAAAAGTATGTCATAAAAACATTAAGTTAATTGTAAAGATTTTTTACAATTTCAAGAATTTAGTGGCATCAACAAACGGCACTTGATTACAGAAGTAAAAGCAAAAGTTTTTTTATTTTTAATTTTCCCTAGATTCACCAGCATCACTTTCAATTCAACCTGCTTTATAAAGTTAAATAAAAAAAATGTTTACAGAGAATTAAAAATATAAAATTCTTTCATTTCACTAATTAATTAAAATCGCATTGTACTCCCAAAAGTTTTTGTGTAATTGTGTTTGCAAATATAGCGTTTGAGCAAAGACTATAAATATATATATTATACTAGCTGTGCCCACACACTTTGTGTGCGTCCTCACAATATTTTGTTCGATTTTGCTTTAAAATTAAATCCACACCATATTTTATGATTGTTACGTATTTAATTTATATAACGGTACCCATCCCTGTAAAAAATTCTAAAATTTATATAAAATGCTAAAAATTACTGTAAACCTCTGTAAAAGGTGTTTAAAATATTTTAATAACAATCTAATTCCACAGAGTAAAAATACAAATCAAACACAAATTTTATTCAATTTGCTATTTTGCGGTAAGTAATTCATATGTTGTCATTATTTTAAAACAGAGCCATCTGTTGCGCAATTATACTTAAAATATCCCGCTTTCATAAATAAAAGATGCCTTAAAGTATGCGTAATTTAACTGCTTTTTCTCGACTTTCTCTTGGAAATAAGATATTTTTGCTTTTCAAAAAAGTATCCTATATTCGATACAGGATGCTAAAATTTTGTTAAAATCCATCGAGTAGTTTTTACGTGATGCGAACGTAGACAGAAAGGCGTTACTGTTTTATTATATACTAGCTGTTCCCGCCACTTCGTCAGTTTTTTTTTAAAGAGAAGCAACACTCAGGAAATTAAGGCCTATATTAACTGTCTTACTTCTTTTAGAAAGCGATAGCAGTAGATAAGGCAGATGGTTAGTGTGATAGTAAAGCTTCGCTTGTGGAAACACTGCAGGTCTCTGGTGTTATTTAGGCGAATGAGTTTGAAGCTAGAAAAGCCAATTTATAATTATTTTACTTCGGCGGCGATTTAGTGCTATGTGGTAATGCCGGTGAAGACGTTTTTATTTCCGCCTTAAACTATGCTGCATATCAATTTATGTATTTTTTACTTTATAAAAAATAAAGTATGCAATTCCGGTTAGTTCAACTGCTTACTTCACTGCTTTTTCTCGAGTTTCTCTTGGAAATATGAAATTTTTGCAGAAAAAGTATCCTATATTTGAATCAGGATACTAAGGTATCTCCTCACAAAAGTTTGTTAAAATCCATCTAGTAGCTTTTACGTGATGCGAACACAGACAGAAAGACAGACAGACAGACAGGAAATGCGTTACTGTTTTATTATACATATATATAGATTTATAGTCTTTGGTTTGAGTTTATTTTAACAAATATTTCCTTCGCAAAAGTATCCTTTACTATTAACACAATTATATAAATATTAAATATTTCAACAAAGTTCCACATTCTTCTTTATTGAATTTATTTAGTTTTATTATATTTGTAGCTGCTTGTACCCGACATTGCTCGGCGTGAATTAAAAAAACTAAATCAGTTATTTCGCAGATTTATTTTGTCTGAATAATTTCCCTTTTTAATGCTCTACAATTAGGCAAGGGAAATTTTAGATTCTGAAATGGTACTTTTTACAAATAAAACAGTACTTTTTAGGGTTTCGTACCAAAAGGTTATCGATACAATGACTGTCCGTCTGTCGGTCAGCGCCTTTTATCTCTGGGACCGTAATAGGTAGACTCTTGAAATTTTCACAGAAGATGTATAACTGTTCACGCTATAGCAACTTATAGGGTGTTCCGATAGAGACGTGTTATTCATGTATATGTGTTTATTTCTTGAACGGTAGGAAGCAACCACTTAAAATTTGCAAACAGTAATTAAAACTATGTTCGCTTTATAAACAAGTATACGAAATTAAAGGTTTTTCCGACATTGACGTGAGTTGCATGCATAACGCCTTATTTTTTGAACCGTAATAGGTAGACTCTTCCAATTTGTACAGAAGGTGTGTTGCCACGTCCGCTATGCCAATTACTGAATATTAAAGGGTGTTCCGACAGTGACTAATTTTTTTAATCGTAATAGGTGGACTCTTGATATATTTATAGAAAAGTAATTGCTATGGCCGATCTAACAAATAACAAAATTAAAGGGTGTTCCGAGAGAGAGATGGCTTGTACGTAAACAGCCGTATTTTTTGAACCGTAATAGGTAGACTCTTGAAGTGTGTAAAATAGATGCTGTACTTCGGCCGCTGTAATAATTACTAATAACTAAAGGGTGTTCCATCAGTGAAATGTTTTCCAAGTATGTTACCTTAGTTTTTGAACCGCAATAGGTAGGCGCCTGATATTTTTATAGAAATTGTTTTACCATGGCCGCTATAACAACAATTACTAAAATTTAAAGCGTGTTCCAATAGTGTTGCAAAATTCGTGAATATGACTTTAATTTTAAAATTAAAGGGTGCTCATAAGACTTGAAAGAATTAACAACTTGAATTTGACTTGAAGTTGTACTAAACATAGTACGGAACCCTACATGTGTGACTCTTAACTCGCACTTTACCATGATATAATATAAATTTTCTACTAGTTGGTAAACAAATATTTATTGAAAATTTTATTGAACAATTGAGTAGTAACAATAATTCCACGTTTTCCTAGTGTACATCGTTGCCTTATGCCTTAAAAAACAGAAGATTTTGAAAAAGTAGCCTTATTTTTAGGACATAACAAAATTGTCTTTAATTAAACCTGTAAAAACATAACTTAACGAACGAGGTGGGAACCCCGCCATATGTATTGTATCTGTACGCGCATTTTCATTTTCGTCACAACAGTCTGTAAGTTAAATATGTAATTAAACTCAAACTTAAACTTAGTAGAACTTAACTTTAGTAGTACTTACAAAATATTTCTCCATTGTAGTGGAGATTCACGAAATGTAAAAAGGTAACCCTTCGCTACAATGTCTGTCCACTTGAAAGCCCCTTCTATATCTGGAAGCGTAATAGGTAGACTTTTGAAATTTTCATAGAAGATTTACAATGGTTGCTATAACAAATACTAAAAATGTAGCGGTGTTCCGATGGTGACGTGATTTTAATGTATATTATTTTTGAACCGATATAGGAGGACTCGTGTATTGCTATGTCCGATATAATAACAATTACAAAATAATAATAAAAATTAAAACGTTTACAGGAAAAGGTAAAATTCGTCAAAATGGCGACTATTGCAAGCATAATCCCTTCATTTTTAATAATTTTATTTTTGATATTTGTTGTTATAGTACACATTCTAAAATAGACTGTGTTTTTTTTTTGTTATAAAGTTTTTGTTCTCTTTTTTTTTGATAGTAACTAGAATTTAAAAAAAAACTAAACGTTCGCATCACGGTTGCCAGATTAGGGGATTTTCCCTAATTTTTTTTTTCATTTAGGGGAGAAAATTGGGGGTTAACATTTGTTAGGGGAAAAAATTGGGGGTTAAACAAATATTTAGGGTGTTTTTTCGGGGATTTTTATGTTTAACCAGATGCTTAATTGGTCTCCTCCTATTTTGTTGCAACCAATAAATTAAAAATATGTAACAATCAATTTTCTGATAGGTTCTTCTAAACTATTTAAACAACGTATTAGAAAAATGATTTTTGGGTTATGCGTGAAAAAACAACAAAATTCGTACATAAGTTACGAACTGGTGGTAAAATTAAAAAGGCCTTCTCACTTCAGGCCTTCTATAAGGCATGCTTAGACCAAAGTAGGCCTTTTAGATGGCCTTGGCTCTTTCTTCTAAAAGATCCAGTATACATTCCTACTTCGCCTCTCTTAAGGTGGGATCACACGATTGCCGCAAGTGCACCAATTTGGCCCAATTTTTACTGTGCTAAATTGCCGCACAATAATAAAGTTGCCCCGATCATATTCTGTTCATTCACATGATTGACCCATTGTGTACAAATTTGATTGCCATAAAACGTCAAAAAAACAATTGTGCAACAATAATTGCCGCAGCCTAGTCACACGGTTGTGTATTGTAATTACGAGAATCAGCTGTTGAGCGAACTTTAAAAATTGTGTTTTGTTTAGTGCGTAAAAATGGTTTGTTTTTTAAAACAAAAAAAAAAAAAATTGCATAAGCTTGTATATCATATGTAAATCAAATATACAAAAAAAAAAGAAAAAAAAAAACAAAAGAAAAAGAGAAATGTAATAAATTGAAGTATGTATATGGTTTAGAATCTGGCTAACAAAAAGAGCAGCAAATCTTATTCGAATGATTGTCGAAACCTTCAAAGATTTATTGGAACGGGTGTTACCATATACATATTCGTAAACAGGACACAAACATTCGCATGGCTATTCCAGCTCTTTAGCGCTTAGCTGCTTCACATCTCTTTCTAGCTTCCAGAGATAACCTTTCGATTTTTTTTCATATTGTACCAAAACCATGTTCCTATTCAAGCCGGTGTTTGTAATGCAAATTATAAAGCCTTGAAAGATGTATACATAAAAGTGCGAATAGAATAAAAAAAAGTTTATTTATAATATAATTATTTCATAAAAAATTATGAAAAAATCTTATTATTTCAAATTATAAGGAAATATTTGGTGCAATGCGGCAATCGTGTGATCCCACCTTTAGTAGGGAAGTAGGAATGTGTACTCCTTTTGTATTACAAATACATGCATAACTTTCTATTTTTAGATTTCTTATTTATAAAACTCAAAAGTTCATTGAAATGCCTTTATCCACTTCATTGCTGCTTGCTTCGATAGACTGATTGGCAGTACGAAGGTCTATCAGCCTAGAGGTTGACGTTCGGATCCCAAAAAGTTTTAATATTTCAATTAAAAATAAAAATAAATTAAAAGTGCTTAAAATTAGTACACATACTTTTTTTAGTTTTTGCTACAAAAACTCTTCTAAGAGACATTAAATTAAAGGCCTTCTAGCAGACATTTAGACGGCCTGGTCCGCAATGATAACCTGTGTAAAAAGACGAGAATGGAATGCGTATGGAATGCAAACAGAAGGCCTTGTACCTTCAAAAGAAGGAGTAAAGAGGCTTTCTAGAAGGCCTTCATAATCCTTATTTTTATACCCATGGGTATATTTGTATACACATACATATGTATATTTATAGTATATATGTACTTTAATATAATAAAATTTTTAAAAACCTAAAATTTTTGTTTTGGGGTTTTTGTTAAAATTGGAATTAATTTAGGGGATTTTTTTAATTAATAAATTTGGATTTTATTTTTGAAAATTATAGAAAAAAATTTATTTATGTAATCAAGAAAAATTATTTTAGGGGATTTTTTAAAAAAAGCTTGAATTTAGCGGTTTTTTTATTTGCTTTTAGGGGAGAGAGAAAAACAATCTGGCAACCGTGATTCACATACATATATGGCCAAGGGCGTAAGAAAGAACTTTTGATTGGATTGGAATTTTGACACGCTTTATGGATGGATGCTTTTTAGTTGATTTTTATTATAAAAGTGAAGTGAGAAAACTGGTTAAACAATTCTTTTTATGCCTTATAACTTCAGTTACAATAACAAAACTAACACTAATAACTTGAATCTTGTCTTGCCAAACCTTAGACCCCGTATTGTGGAGTATATTTTGAGCAGGGGATCAAAAATTATATTTTATGATAATCGATTTTAAAGTTGTGTTAGTTACTATAAATTAGGAATTATGAGGAACGATGTGCAGACCTGTACAGATTTTTTTTTTTTGTAAAACTTTCTTATTCATAAGTTTTGCACAAAATATTTGATCTTGGTTCAGAAAAATTGTTCTAGGGCACAGGGGTGGAACCTGGCGACTATATCCCATTATATGTAAGAATATAGTGTAAGAGACGTTTGGAGTACAAAATATTGCAATAGTTTTTCTTATCGTGCTTTGACGGAGGGGAGTTTTGCTCTATTAAGTAAGATTTCGGTCAATTTAGACCTTTTTTAAAAAGTAGTTTAAAAATTTCTAAAAGACACAACAAAGTCTTTTTTCTTTTAGCACTGATAGGTTATAATTTACATTAGTGTACAAAATTTATCTTTGAAAATAATAAAGTTTATAAAATTAAAACTAAGATATTAAATTAAGCAAAATACTAAGAAAGTCCATTTTGGATCCCTCTGTTCGCTGTGATATAGTTGAAATTGAATTTTTTTTTTGCTCCCGAGGTGCCCTGCTGTTTACTTTCAAATCAGTTATATAATAATTTTGAAATCGGTAAACATGAAAGAAGTTATTGAATTTATTGCCCGCCTTCCAAAATATGAGCCATAGTGCGCCGACGATGTTCGTGTAAACCATATATAAAGTAAGCCAGGCGAATTTGGTGCTTATTTTTTAACAATACAGACCCTAATCACTACAGATTTGGAAATAATTTTGAGTTTTAATTTGTTCTTAGAGATGCTGCTACAATAATGCACCAACATAAAAAAGTACTTTTTGTAACGTTGAAAAAAAAATCGAATAAACAAAATTCCTTGTTGCCTTTGTTTCAAAATTTTAATATTCTTTCAGATGGCATAAACAAATATTCTCTAATTTTTGGGGGAATGTAAGAAATCATTGAAAAGGAAATGCGGCTCCAGTTGAAACTTTCGTTTCTCTCTTATGGAAATAATTACATATTTTTATATCAATAACTAACTTTATCTTAATGTCATTTACACACTCAAATTTTATACTTTCCATTCGTATTCTGTGTCACTATTTCATTTGCTATTCACCACAACATCCCTTTTTAATTTCTTAACAAACCGTAGACTTATGGAGATGAAGTCATTTGAGCGTTTACATGTAGGAGTATAAAAAAAACACAAAGCTGGTGAAAAAAAGAAAAACACGCTATTGACCTGGTTTCGTTTATCAGTCAACACATCTTAATGATTTGGAAAAGGACTAGAAAATATCTCATTTAGACAAAATAAGGACCAAAATACACAAAAGTGTGATAGTAAATGTGTGTCATTAGTCCAAATTCATACTCACGTATACAACAATGCATTCACAGGAAACAAGGATGCTTTAATAGTTGTGGCAATAGCTTTTTATAGTGGTAGCAAGTACCGGTTGGCATATCACATTTATATAAATGCGTATGTGTGCAAAAACACTCACACACACATATAATATTTTAAATAATATGCAGACACTGACGGGTTGGTTGTTTAACGAAAACTCCGTCCACACATTTGCAGGCACAGTCTAATGAACATCTGAACATTAAATTAGGAATTTCTGGCAAACATTATTTCAAATAAAAAATATTAAAAGTAACAACAACAGTAGCACTACACTCACACATTTTCGCTGGTGGAAATCTTCAATACACACAACAACAAAGTACGAACAAATGAATTTTATCACAATGTTTTCTTTCTGTTTATCTCTTACATTTCTGCGATTCCATATTTTCATTGTTTTGTTTGTAACAGGACAGAAACTTTTACAAGTTTTCGATTTTGCTGTGAATTCAGGATTTAAATCTCATGGTGAAATGAGTTTTTTTTTTGGAAAATTAAAAATTGTTGGTGAAACATTAATAGTTTGGTGAAACTTGGAGATTTACGTAAAAGTTAGATTTTATTTTTAAATTTTTTTTTTGTTAAATATTTGTTAAACATCGATTTTTTGGTATATATTTTTTTTTGTTGAAATATCAATTTTTGGTGAAATACCGATTTTTTGAAAAAAAAAAAAAAAATTAAATTTTGTAATGAAGGATTTTTATTTAATGTTTTTATCACTTGCTTTTGAAAATTTTAAGTGTCTCTTTGTTAGTGTTCAAAAGATTAGCACATTTAAGTCGAAATCTAGTGGGGGCACCCTTAGCTTTGTGATAATTTTGTATACTTTTTATTATAGCGACTAGGCCTATGACGTTTGCGTCTACTAGGGAACACCCTTAAACAATTTGAAGACTCTACCATTTATAGTTCTCTAGGTATATGATAATTATCTTTAGAAATAGGAGCTACCACGCCCACATCATTCAAATGTATGTTCTTGTTGTTATACTTCTTTTTTCTAATTTTCAAGTATTTTTCCTTTAGCCCATATTATTATATATTGCCCTGTTTAAGTCCTTGAGGCGGTCATCACTGCTTTTCTGACGCCATTGTTTTTATTGTTGGTTAATACCACAAAAAAACTTTCCTTTCACTTTCGCTTTTACAGTTATGTTAAATATATTGCATTACGTGGTTTATATGTTGTATTATTGTCGTTGTTGTTGTTTAAAAATTTCTCCAGTTTAATTCGACATCCATTTACGTGCTTTAAAGGTAATTTTAACCCTTTTAGATTCTGATTTTTTTTGGGTCGTGCCCAAATGTGGATTTAGCTTAGACAAATACATACATACATATTTGGGTTACAAACACTATTTTCTAAAAGTTGCTGGTTGTTATTGCCCTTTTTGTCCAACTTTTTTGGATTACACACATCGTTTTCAAGTAACATTCTCTTGATTATCCTGAGTTGTGTTTTCTTCAAAGGAAAATGTCATTTGTAGCATTTTAAATAATACGAGGGTAGAGCAGTATATCATTACAAAATCATATAAAAAGAACTTTGAACTTAAAGTAGTAGCAGTAGGTCTGTGAAATATTTCAAGTTCCGATTGCCAAATATTTGGGAAAAGCAGACAAATCCAAGATATTGTCTTAATTGGTTGGAAAGATGGGTGCGCTGACTGGTCCAGGACCCGTCTTGTGACTCATATGGGTGCCGTTAATCAATGACAAACGCAAAAATGTGATTGATCAGATTATATCTACAATGCCTTGAAATGGTAATCTGGTCTGTTATTTTATTTGAACTAATTTTATAAATGTATTAATATTTTTTCAGGCTTAATTTCATTATAATAAAGAAAAATTTATTTTATATACTAGCAGAATGTAAATCTTTTTCTTCCTCAGCATTCTTAACATCTATCTAACATTGTCTTCATTTTTAAGCCAACACAAAACATTATACATTTTCTAAGAGAGAAAAAGATATTGGTGTAGTTTCCACAGCTTCCTGAAAGTGTAATAGGGGTAAAAGGTAAAATATGCACAATTACGCAATTACCATTACTTCCAATAAGTAATTAAGAAGTTACAATTGCAATTCAAATTACATATAATTAAAATTGAAAAAATTAATGTAATGCCCTTAATTACTGTCTGCAAGTAATTGTAATTGACATTTTTTAATTACAATTACATTTGTTTGTAATGTGAGTACTTATAATGTGAAATCGGAATTGGAAATTGGAATAGTCTTCCAGTCTTGAAAGTATTGATAACACTCCAAAACATATTATTATCAATAGTATAAATCATATCCTTTAAGGACTATGAAGGACTATTTAGGCAGTCATTAGCGATTGCATAAAAGTGATAGGATAAAAATAAATACTTAACCAACATCATTCTTGTATAATAATTGCGCTTATGTAGGAATGAATATATCCTAGAAAATCATTTCAAAAACAAAACTTAAGGATTGTGAAGAAAGTGAGATAATGACAAATTAATTTATAAGTGAAGTTTTCTATAGACTTTTGGCCGCCTTCACGTCACCGTGTCCCGGCTCATAAGCTACTCTATATATTACATTTTGTTTTATTATTTACCAGCTCTAGATTAGATTTTAGTTTTCTAAAAATCAAATTTAATACAATAATTATTAAAAAAAAATTTAAATTGTTTCCTTACATTTTCATCCACTATAAAGTCCTGGAACAGAAGTAAATTATAAATCTTAATATTTTTTACTGCACTCAATTATCTCAAAACCATTTCATGAGATTAAAGTATACAAGCAATTTGCAAAATGCCGCAATTGTGCTTGTTCCAATTTAATTGAAACATCTACACTTAAGATCCACTCCTTAGCTGAAATCCCCTCCTTCATACACCCACCGACAGGAAAAGTAAACAAAAAAAAAAAAAAAAACAAAAAAAGAAAAGAAAAGTAAAAAGTGCAAAATGAAATGACTGTAATGTGGGGAAAAATATAAAAATAAATAAAAATGACAAAAGGTATGGACTGCATTTCCAATAAAGCCATATTCTGACCACGTATAAATCAAAATTCGTAAAATTTTTATCAAAATAAAAACTCACCCTTAAACCCACAATCGAAAAAGTTCACTCACATACATACAAACATACTTGAGTATACACCTAGAGTTATTTGCAAGTGTGTGTATTTGTGGAAGTTCATGTAACGAAAAATATATACGAAAAAATCTATTTTATATGATACGATTTTTACTTTTTCCTGCAGCATCAGCTTAACAAAATAGTAACAACAAAACGGGGTAACTACAAAAACAAGCAAGTAATAGAGATGACAAGAAACAATAAGAAAAAACTTATTTGTACAGGAACTTTTAGTTGTAACGAGTGATTTTTTAAGAGCTTGAGAACTTTTTTTTAAAAAAAAACGCATAAAATTTGCAAAATCTCATCGGTTCTTTATTTGAAACGTTAGATTGGTCCATGACATTTACTTTTTGAAGATAATTTCATTTTAATGTTGACCGCGGCTGCGTCTTAGGTGGTCCATTCGGAAAGTCCAATTTTGGGCAACTTTTTCGAGCATTTCGGCCGGAATAGCCCGAATTTCTTCGGAAATGTTGTCTTCCAAAGCTGGAATAGTTGCTGGCTTATTTCTGTAGACTTTAGACTTGACGTAGCCCCACAAAAAATAGTCTAAAGGCGTCAAATCGCATGATCTTGGTGGCCAACTTACCGGTCCATTTCTTGAGATGAATTGTTCTCCGAAGTTTTCCCTCAAAATGGCCATAGAATCGCGAGCTGTGTGGCATGTAGCGCCATCTTGTTGAAACCACATGTCAACCAAGTTCAGTTGTTCCATTTTTGGCAACAAAAAGTTTGTTAGCATCGAACGATAGCGATCGCCATTCACCGTAACGTTGCGTCCAACAGCATCTTTGAAAAAATACGGTCCAATGATTCCACCAGCGTACAAACCACACCAAACAGTGCATTTTTCGGGATGCATGGGCAGTTCTTGAACGGCTTCTGGTTGCTCTTCACTCCAAATGCGGCAATTTTGCTTATTTACGTAGCCATTCAACCAGAAATGAGCCTCATCGCTGAACAAAATTTGTCACATTTGAACATTTCGAACCGAACACTGATTTTGGTAATAAAATTCAATGATTTGCAAGCGTTGCTCGTTAGTAAGTCTATTCATGATGAAATGTCAAAGCATACTGAGCATCTTTCTCTTTGGCACCATGTCTGAAATCTCACGTGATCTGTCAAATACTAATGCATGAAAATCCTAACCTCAAAAAAATCACCCATTATTAATAATACATACATACGCACACACACACTCAGTCTCCCAGTCACTCACACATTAACTGCACACTCTACAATGCTATACGCACTTCAATGCACACGTATACGTGTTGTCATTGTGGAGCAGGCCTTCCACTCTCGCTTCTGCCGGCAAGCGTTCTAAAAGGTCTTCCTAAAATTGTCTACTAGAAGGCCTTTAATTTAATGCCTTTTCGTAGCAAAAACTAAAAAAAAATTTTGTGGGACAAGTTTTTTTATTGTTGTTCTTTCCAATTTTATTATTAATTTATTTTTATTTTCAATTGAAATATTAAAATTTTTTGGGATTCGAACCGTCAACCTCCAGTCTGGTAGACTAGCGCACTATCAATCGGTCTATCGAAGCATCTTAATCGCAATTAGCAATGAAGTAGATAAAGGGCATTTCAATGTACTTTTGTGTTTTATAAATGAGAAGTCTAAAAATAGAAAATTACGTTTTTGCCATACAAAAGGAGTAGAAATGTGTACTCCTTTTGTATGGCCTACTTCCCTACTAAGAGAAGCGAAGTAGGAATGTGTACTGGATCTTTTAGAAGAAAGAGACAAGGCCTTCTAAATGGCCTTCTTTGGAAGGCACACAAAAATGAGGATTGTATCCGGGAGAAGGTCTAAGCATGCCTTATAGAAGGCCTGAAGTGAAAAGGCCTCTTTAATTTTACCACTGGGTAGCTGCGACATACATTTACAACATACATTTACGCATACTACAACACTTCTGTATGACAGATAGCAAAGGTGCGTACAATCATATTATTGATTTATATGCCAAAGCTATTACAACTGACGTTACCACCTTAACACAGAATATAATATAACCAAAATATAAAATACATTCAAACAAATAATAATAAAATGAATGGCAGTAGCATCAGGAGCAACAAAAAACAAATTTTATCCGACCCATCTGAATTGGCACCTTTTTTTATTAAAAAAAAAAAAATATATAATTTTCTATGAAACAAGTTGCTTTGAGTTACACTCGAAAATTTTATTAGTAAAGGAGTAACATGAATGTGTGTGATATACTCTAAACCAAATCCAAATCTGCGCGCAATATCTAACCAAACCTACATTAGATTAGAATGAGAGACTGAATAGTAGATCACTGTGAGATATCAAGGAATTCTGGTTCACAAAGAGTAGTCCCCACTGTATTATCAACGATATCAAACAAATCTTTGAATATTTAACAAATATTTGCATCTATCCGTTTCCTATAGATTTTTGGATATTTTTAGACAGAGGAAGTATTTCAAATTTTCTTTATATGAAATTCATAATCACCAGGCCTGCCACCCCCTAACTGTCAAAATTAAATCATCTAACTGGCAAATAATATCCCAAAGCAAACCTAAATAGCGCATTTTCCACGCTTTGTAATTGAAAAGCCCGATTTAACAGCGTTTTAGGTGGTAAAGTAGGCTGCAGAAAAGCTATTGTTGTTGTTGTTGTTGAAAAGTAATGACATTTTAATTATATGTAATTAGATCGATGGAGCGATTTTATATCTATTTGGTATTTCTATCTATTGGCTTTTATTTATCAAGATAAGTTAACTTTGAATTTGATGACAGAACGTTAACGCTCTTATTTGAGTGACATTGCAGCGTTAGACAACAGCACGGCTTAAGCTCAGATTTATTTTTTGCTCTGAGGTAGTCTCCGGTATAATTGCTGTCAAAAGTATAGAGGCAGTGTTTGTAATATTCAAAAGAGGCCGTCATTATTTCGCAATATTGCAGCCCCGTATAGTATCCTATCTTCTGCTGTTACGTCTTCGGTCATGCACCGAAATCTATATACATTGAGCATATCTAAGTATTTTCAGACGTATGGATAACGTAAGGTTTTCTGGGAAGCTCTTCAGCTTATGTGTTCGCCTGTATATATTGTACATTTCCGTCATCAATCTCGTTTAGCTATAGCGGAAGTCGAGTTCAATTTTCTTCGGAGGATGAGCTTTGTAGGATCATGACTGTTGTTGCAATGATATTCTCCCTTAAAAATCCACCACCACTTTAATTGCCCGAATGCTGTGTTAAAAATGACACGTCGATCTGGAAGTCTTGGTAAGGAGAGAATTTTAATTTTTTAAACAAAAATTATCGAGCATAGTAGCGTAGAACTTTACTTGTAGTAAATCATCCAGAGTCTTTGATGGAAATCCAACCACCCACAACCCCCAGACTTACACGCTACCTACTAGCCTACCAAAACACACAAGGAGAGATTTATCCTAGTATGATTTAGAGCCATCTGTATAAAAGTTTACTCATTTACGAATGCGAGGTAAACTATTTCGTTTGTGGATACTTTTTATCTTCTCTTTTCTATTCCTAGAGCAAAGCAGAGTATAAGCAGCCAATCTCTGCGAAATTCGACCTATTTTAAGAAAAGTCTGCTTCCTTAGAATTGATGGCATGATGCTAGACAGTTTGTAGGTAGTAAACAACACTTATTTTCGTACCCACATATGATGATATTGATGATATTTCATCCTAAAGGTATGTAACTCATTTGACTGTAATAAAGATTTAACAACATGATGTGTGGTGTGTGGATTTGAGTTTTTATACTAAATGTTATTTAAATTTGGACATTATTTTCTTTTGATGCCTGTTCCAGACTCACAAACATCACAGTGATATTTAAAGGGATAGGTTTTACCTTTCGGATACGTTTATCAAATCACTGGACATTCTGTTAATTGTTTTTGTTGCGAAATTTCCGGCGATGGAAAAACCGCTTTTACTTTCCACTGAACTAGGTTTTATTGTTAACAATGCATTATTAAGTTTATCCATGCTCTTTGTTTAAATGTTAATGGCTTCAAATAACTCAAATTCCTTTTCAAACAAATTAGCTACCTTTGGTTTTGTTTTATCTGTTTTTGCCTTTGCCTTATTTATTGATTTGTTAAGTCTCTTTTTAAAAGTTAGTTCCATTTCGTTAACAACACAACTGCTAGTTGACGGTTCTACAGATTTGAGTGGCTTGAATAATTTGTTGAAAAAGTACGCTCACGTTTTTTTATCCCTTCGTTAATTTATTTTTCTTTTCAAGGTTTCACCCATCGTTTTTGAAAGAGTCGAATTAATAGCCAAAAGCTGTTCGTAAAGGTTTTGCATAGTAGCATCTGCTATTAACAAATTTGTTTCCCTGCGGCTAAAGTCCTCTACTGCAAATTTAATGGAATTTAAAACGGCCACTAAACTTTCTAAAATCTAAACATATTCTTCAACCCACAACTCTGCGCAATTGAAATCTATCTTATTAAAAATAAGAATCACTGAATTTTCTTTAAAGTGCGGATGATTTTTAATTTCCCGTTTACCGGGAAATCAGCAAAAATTATCCCGGGAAATTAGTTATTACTTTTCCCGGGAAGTCCCGTTTCCTAAACCCTACTAAGGAGCTGAAATTTGGAACACAAACGAGTCTCGGTGGTAGGATAGTGCGCCAGGCTATAATAGTAGCTGGCATTTCGATAACCCTAACCAACCAAAAACATAAATGTGAATATAAGGCAAAGTTTCTAATCAAAATGGTCCAATATGTATCACTTTAATTGTATTGTACCAAGCAAGAACTTGGTTTTATTTTCATCTCAGTACAATTATTACTTTTAATGGATGAGATAATGTTATAACCCTTCTGCACCGCCACGACATATGACGTTACTTGTGTCGCAGTACTTAGTAAACAGTTCTTAACGGCTCTCTTATTAATATGCATTGATTTGAATAATAGGCGTGGTAACTCCCATACAGAGTAACTATTTATCTTTATGTAATTTATTACAACCCGCATATTGTTGAGCATATCTTACCTGGAATTAACACATTGAACTGAAGATATGGAAAGCGAAAAAAGATCTTGCATCACAGTAAGCGAGCTTGTTGCCGTAGATGGGAAATCTTGCCAAAGGCTATATACTTTATTTACACAATGGTGGTGGCCAAAGATTTCTCAAAGAACAATTAAATGAATGGAGTTCAGGGCATAAGGACAATAACGAAAATGTTGGAAATGATACCGTTGGACTTATTCATTAAGTGAATGGCCGAAACGATACCTCTGCGTTTGAAAAGTTATGCAGGTCAAAGCTACACTCAAAGCTATGCCATTATGCTCAAAGCTTTGGGCTGAACATAAGAGTATTATGTATTAACCTAGTGAAGGGAGGTTAGGGAAACATAGGTGTCGATGGAACACATAACTAAAAGCAAAGTAGTCGAAAGTTTGCATTGGGCGCTCATTGCGGAAGGCGTTCTGCATAATGAATGTTTGGAGAGAGACATCAGCATTTTTATTGATGGTTCGCTTTAGTGGAGGAAAGAGCAGGGACAGATATCTACTCAGCAACAGAGCTTGGGTTGCTGCATGCGTTGGATCCCCTTGGATCTTATTGTACTCTATATTTAGTGGGTTATAAAGAGTGAGACAAGTGCACGTAAACGCCTTGGTAATATTGATGTGGATGAAATGTGGATGGATGGGGATACCAATTACAGAGAGACCGTTATGATGAAAGTCGACAGTCTGGAATCACTGAAATAGAGAGTAAAGGCTAGTGATAGCAAGAGACTGAATGAAAGTAAGGTAATCGTATAATAGCAATCGGTACCAAAAATTATGTTTACAAGTACTCTTCGACACTTAACGGTGATAGCAGTGACCGATGTGTCTGAATGTTTACATTGTCTGGCATTAGACTGTAGGTTTAAGGCAGTGTCCCGCAAACACATACATACTAACGAAATTTCCTCCGGTGATGAATTTTTCTTTTAATTTTGAGAGAGTGAGCGCACGTGAGCGTTATTTTGCGGGGCACTGGTTTAAAGGTTAAGTTTCACTCAAACTTAGTAATAAAGAAGTTCGTCAAACAGAAATAAGATAACGTAATGATTAAGCGGATCTAAGTAGTTAGTATGATCAGAATTCGCATAAGAATGAAATGGTTTGAAAAAAAGAGACCCTCTAGTGGGCTCTTTATAAAATTTAAAAAATTCTGTGAGTGTAGTTATTATTATTATGTGTGTGGCCTTGTTTACGCTTTTCTTTAAGTGTGCGTGCGTTTATGTCCCAGTATGTGTGTTTCTTATCTCTATTGCTGTTGTATTTTTATGTAGCAACGAAAATGTTGCTGTTGAATCAAAAATAAAATGGAATGGTTGTGTAGTTTTGACTTTGGCGCGTGTTATGTTCATGGTGCTTCATGCTATATCCTTAAACAACAATGATTATGACAATGTTGCCACTACTACTGCTGCTGACTATAGTGAAGATGATGATGATGTTGACGATGACGGTACACTTGCACTTGCTATTTATGTTGTACAGTTGTTTAATGCTTTTCCTATTGAAGGCTCCTCTGTTTTGTTCTACTCTGTTCTGTTCTGTTCTTTTCACATCTATTTCATTTAATTTTATGTTGTACTGTGCTGGGTATTGCTGTTGTTCGTCTCCTGGTAGTTAAGTAAGTAATGGCAGATGAATGTTTATGTTTGGAGATGTGTGGGTGTAAATGCGTGTGTTATGTATTATGCTGCAGATGGCTGGTCTCTGCCTACAATCAACATTTTCTCTAAAGTAGAAAAT
Source organism: Phasia obesa (assembly GCA_949628195.1). Lineage (NCBI taxonomy): Eukaryota > Metazoa > Arthropoda > Insecta > Diptera > Tachinidae > Phasia > Phasia obesa. Next base: position 73,749,432 of record OX451216.1, on the reverse strand, counting down.
GGCAATTTTCTGTAGTGGTTGGAGAGGCTCTGTTACAAAAACAAAACAATAATTTTATTTGGAGTGTGAGATAACAACTGCCTGGTTAAGTTGCTCGTGTTGTAAATAGTGGAGCGTGCGGAAATGGGGTAGCAAGTAAATCAGGCAAAGACCTGGAGAAGTGCGTGCAAGCAATATTTTCCTTCCACATCATGCTGGATAATTATCATTTGCCTTGGTATGATGTTGTATAGTTTTTGCTGATTTGTTATTACTTGGAATTATGTGTATGTACTTGAGATAAAAGAGCCTACAAGTTTTTCTTTTCATAGAACATGGATACTAAAAAAATATATTTTTATCTTACAAGTATGTAACAGCAAGAGAACTTGAACATTTGATATTAGTAACTGCTTAAGTGAGATCATATTTTTTAAATTTAGCCATAGTATTCACGGCTTTGAATTTGGCTTTACTGGAACATACGCACATACTCAGCAAAACTTTCTATGACTATTTTGATGATGATTTTTTTATTTACATATACGCATATACTCGTACATATGCACATACAAAAATTCTGAAATTGTGAATGTTGTCAAATTATGTGCAATTTTGGTTTCAGCGATTCCGCCAGGCCCGTGGTAGAAAAGTCGATAAATACACAGAAATAATCGAAGTTCAAAATAGCAGAGGATATTTGTTGCAGCTCCTGTGTTCTCCTTAGCTTATGAAGCCTATTAATCAGTGTAACAAGAGTCGGAACAAGGAATCCTGTGTTAATGAAATGAATAAGAATTAATGGCGGAAATTGCTTTTCGTTGCAAACTGCCTAGAAAACCTTGGATATTTTGTAGACCTAGGATATATTTCATACAAAATTTTAGGTTTGCATACACAAAAAATATCACCAAAATAATTTTAAGTAAACAGTTTTTTGAAATTGGTTTGATCCAATTAATTTTTTAGCAATAATTTTTCATTTTTCACACATCATTGTTGAAAATTGAAAATTGTTGGTTCGTAACGTTATTTAGCACGACGTGACACCAAATGTAGACTGATTGCCATGAAACATTGGAATATAATTTATTATTACCCGAATCTGTTCTAAAAAAAAAATTCATGGGAGCAAGCTATAATTTTTAAAGTCAGCGATTCCTAAAAGTGCGTTTTTTTAGGTGTACAAATCAGGTTAAGTCATTTTAAAAGTATTTTGATATTTTGCTACGTAGTGTTATTATAAAGATGACCGCTTCGCTAAAACTTTTGCAACGAAGGAAAGAAATTTAAGCATTTAAGCTATTAGTACCGTAATTAATGATTCAAGTATTGCAAGTCCGCTGGAGAAAAATGTGATAAAATCAGCTTATCGCAGAGGCTATTTAATGTTTCTTTGTAGTAAAGTAACTTCTGAACTGCGTCATACAATGAATTCCAACGGGTGACAGTAGGTAAAACCAACGACGAACCCAAGTGCTTTTCAATTTTTTCGGAAGACTTTGGCCACTTGCACTTCTTCCACAACTAAACACTAAAAAATGTTCGCATTAAACAATAAATGTAAATACCATCTTATGCTGGATATATAGAGGCTGCTCAGTTTTTAAAATTTTGTCAAAATCTGTTGAAGCGAACAAATTCAGAGTATGGCTGCAACAACTCTGATATGTAGGCAACCATGTTTCATTATGAAAGACTGGCAGTTCGTCATTGATTTCATCTTCAAAAAAGTTATTTCCCACATCGTATTCCCTGAACGCCTTTACAAAATTTGCGGCGTTATCTGTAACGGTCAAAACAATGTTTGAGCTGTTTAAACTAAAATCAGTATTGATTTCAGTTATCATCTGAGATATATTTTGAGCGTTGTGTTCTCCGAAAATTCTTCTGCATGCTAGAGCTGCCGATTTTCGTTCCAAATTATCCGTAAGCCAATGACAGGTATATCCAATGAAGCTTCTGTGGTTTCCCGACCAAATATCTGCTGTAGTGCAAAAATATTTTGAAGAAGAAATATTTTCTTTTATATTTTGCACCATGATGGTATATTTTTCCTCTAGTTTTTTAGCCGCTGTTTGTCTGCTTCATACCGTACCTTCAAAAAGTTCTATGAAGGATTTCTTTTCCAAAATGCAAAGGGGCAATGTAGAGTCAATAATTGCTTTCAATAATTTACCATTAAACACGGATTGCGCTTTACTACCATAAGGATTACCTGACTTATAACTTTTATATTTCTCAAAAAGTTCACTATCCTTGAGTTTCAAATGTTTAATTAAATTGGAAGTCACTCCATCGGTTCCTCTAATCTTTCGATTGCATACAACACATTTAGCGCAAGTTGTTTTATCTGAAATCGTAAAATAAATATTATTAACATATTAACATAGTCACCTTCAATAATTGCTTAATTATTAAGTAAATTTAAAGCTCACCTTTTCAACTTCTGTATAAAATTTGGCATTAAAAATTATTTTTTATTTTTCTGAAAAACGACTTCTTGGCGCTTACGTGGTTTAAGAATAAACGCGACGATATACTCGTACACATGCCCATACAAAAATTCTTTTACTGTTTTTTGTTTGGTCCACACAGGTGTGAGTTACAGGGTGTTAAAAATGTAAAAAGTCAACAAAGAGAAAATTCGCTACATTTTATAGTTTTTTTTTTTTTTGATAAAGGCCAGGCGGCTAAAATTGTGAATGTTGTCGAATTATGTGCAATTTCGGTTTCATTGATTCCAAAGTGGAAAAGTCGATAAATACACAGAAATAATCGAAGTTGAGCGGCATATTAGAAGTTGTAGCATCGCTCAGGAGCTAAAGATCGACGATAACACAGTTTTAAACCATTTGTGGAAAGTGGAATTTAAAAAGAAGCTCAATGTTTGGGTGCCACACAAATTATCACAAAAAACATAATGGATTGAATTTCCATCTGCGAAGCCTTGGCCAAATGGCATGAAATCGGCCCATTTTTTAAACGGATGGTAACTGGGGATGAGAAATGAGTCAAATACGAAAATATTGTGGCTTGCATTTTCGTCTTTACAAAAAAAAAATGTACCGAATTTTTTCTTTCTTGACTTCCATTTTTAACACCCTGTAATTCACAACTGAATGAACCAAACAAAAAACTGTAAAAGAATTTATTTAGTGTGAAATGTTACCTTGACAATGAACATAAATTTGAAATTGTTTGATCGATACTTTATGAGATATCGATCACTACAGCCATCTAACGGAAAAATAATGGATTTATGTTTCCCCAACCTATTATTATATAAATTCACAATTCGAAATTGATAATGACACAATGTCTGCGCAATCCAAGGTTAAGCAATGGTGAATGAAAGGTGAAGACACTTTTAAATAAAAGGAAAGTCAGTGCTTAAATATGACGATGAAAATAAAAAATTTACCTGTTACAAAGGTAGTTAGTGTTATTATTTAGGACATTTTAAGTAAAGATAACCAATTTTTGATTTTATACCATCAACGTTTCATGTGTATCCTATTAATAATTAAATATTTATTTTAGAATAAAATTTATTTTATATTTTGTACTCGTCATTAAAAACACCATTTGTGAATTAAATAAGTTTTTACAATATTTTTTATTGTTATCGTAAACGGTCTCTGTGTTTAACTCATCCATGTGAAGAGATCCAGATTTGGAAAAGTACCGATAATGATGATAATAACTAAGTTGAATCTAGTTCTGAGCGCTATGTATTAGTAAATGTAATTAAAAAGACCATTGAAGAAGGAAAATAATGTTCTGCACTTTTTATCGACATTTCTCAAGCATTCGATAAAGTTTGGCACGAAAGCCTAAGGGGGCGTACAGAGTGGCCGCTTGTTGCCGAGCCGACTTACGCTTATTGCGAGAACTTGTTCATGCGAGAAATAAGTTTGAGTATATATAGTGGATACAGAATCAGCGCTGATATTTTATCTCTTATTTGTGTTTTATGTATGTTTGTATGCATTTGGTTTTGTTGTTCATTCGTGTTTGTGAAATTGAATTATTCTTCAAATTTTTATTACATTTTTTTTTTTAAATTTTGTTTATAAGTTTTTTTTAAATTTTTTTATAATTGTTATAATTTTATTTAATTTTTATTATTTATTTGAAGTTTTTTTTATTTTTTTAATTTTTTGATTGCATGTTTATTTACTTTTTCTTAAATTTTTGTTTCAAATTTTTTTTAATGTTTTCCAAACTAGTTTAAATCATAACACATAACATATTCAATGTTTTCGGCGCTGAAATACGCTTTGGAACTGTTTTCTCGCATTCAATCAGCTTTGCGCTCTGACTAGCGCGGCGCCCACTATGACCTGTTCGCGCTTATTTGTACTAATTTGTATAGTACCAGTTTTCTCGCATTGGTTCTCGCAATAAGCGTCAGTCGGCTTGGCAACAAGCGGCCTCTCTGTACGCACCCTAATATATGTATAAGTTAAAGCTGAACTTGCCCGAAAACTTGTATAAGCTTTTAAAAAATTATAAAATTGTTTTTATCGTATCAGCGAAATTCCCCAGGGTAGTATTTTGGGACGCATTCTATACGTGTTGTATACTTTAGAAGGCTAACTACCAACTGAGTCCATACATCGACATTTAGTGAAGACAAAGCTTTTGTAAGCATTCACGAAAATTCTAAAGTAGCTCTCGATATTTACTAAATCACGTATTCAATTTCGAAAAATAGTTGAAGAAATGAAGAATAAAGGTGAATTAACAAAAATGTACTTAACTTTTACACTGAGTAGAGACTAGAATATGAGTAATTATTGTTAGTTCAAATATATTGAAATCAATAATTTTTCGATTTTGCTTTTAAAGTAGTCCACACCAAATTTTAAGACTCTTACCTATTTACTTTATATAAACGTACCCATACCTGGATAAAATTCTAAAATTTATATAAAGTTTTAAAAATTATTGTAAAGCTCTGTAAAAAGCAGACAGGAAATGAGTTACTCTCTATTTTAAAGCAGCTCCATAAAATATACCGCTTTCCAAAATAAAAGATACCATAAAGTATGCAATACCTTTAAATCGGTAAAAAAATTAGCGTACTTTCACTGCTTTTACTCCACTTTCTCTTGGAAAAGGGTATTTTTGCGGAAAAAAGTACCCTCACAAAATTTTGTAAAATCCATCCAGTAGTTTTACGTGATGCGAACACAAAGAAAAAGATAGACAGACAGGAAATAAGTTACCGTTTTATTATATGTATAGATACAATATTTAATATATGAAAAAATAAAATAAAATATGTACCTTACTTGAAAATCATCATCGTCATCTTTGACAGCAACACCCTTTACTTTAATTACTACGCAAGTCCTGAAATGATTTTTATTAATTTTCAAATTTAAAAACAATAAAGTCTCTTTATACACTCAATAAAAATTAATTTATTTCTCATTACAGACAACTAGAGGTACTCGCTCAAGCTGACAGTTTTAAATCATTAATGAAATGGATTGAATTTGTACCAGAGAATGTTTAAAAAATTCATGTCACATCGTAACCACCCTAATTTTCTATCCCGTTTCTGCCTTAATTAACAAAAAGAAAGAAAAAGAGAAGGATTAAGCTAAAATGATTGCAATTAAACTTTGAAGTTGATTAAAACCGGGTAACTCTAAGTTGACGATACAACAACAAAATAAAATATCCCATTTTTGGATTATCCGGTCTATAGATATAAAATTTTTGCAAGACATTAGGAAAAGTTGATATTTAATGCAGCATAATGTCATGTCATGCACATAACATTTACACTGTCTACAGTTACCTTTAAGTGGTATAAACGAAAACAATTTGAAAATTCGTTTTGATTTACAAATATGGGTATATATTTTTGGCATTTCACTCAATATATGAGAATCAATAATGAAATATATTCTAGCTCTAAAAGGATTTGCAGGGCGAGGTACCCAACTTTGAGTCCACTTAGCGCCACCGTTAGCAAGTGGATGGGTGCCTTCGCCAAAACTCAAGCTGAAATACTCCTTTGCTATGCTCATGCCAAATTTTGGACCAATCGGCCTAGCCCTTTACAAATGGTTGAGTTATTTCCAAAATATTTTGTTTCTGCCCCACTGTGCAGTGTTGATCATTACGACAAACAACGCAAGTCAAACGAAAAAACAGTAACGGTTCCACAAACAAAAATCGTTACGTAATTGTGCCGACCGGTTTCGGTTCCGGCTTTAAATCATTTGATAAATCCTATTTACGTGATCAAAAAAAAAAGAAAAGAACTCAGAGCCAAACATCAAGCTACAATGTATGTCTTTCTCTAAGGAAACAGCGAACTTTAACAATATCGGTACGAAACCATCATAATTGAAATTTAAACAAATCAGTCAAGTGTGTGAATACTCACTCACGTAGAGTTCAATATATAACTTTAAAAGTATAAGTTTTATATTTATTTCACCTTAAGCAGCACATGGTTATTTTTAAATACTTTTTGTACTATACCATAGTACATAATACCTTACTATACATAATACTAAATACCCTATGTAAATGTCATGTGCCTGCCAATATGGTTTAGAAGAGAAGGCCAAATTCCTCAAATTCGCAGCATCTAGGCAACTCCCTTTCATTTTTATTAAGTTGATTTTCGTTTCCTGTTGTTACAGTGGATATTGCAAAATATACCATGTGTAAATTTTAAGTGTCAGCCTATTAATGTTCAAATATAAGGCCATATATGCGAAATCGTGACACTATTTTTGTACTTTGTTATATGGGACAAATTTAGATATGTATACTCTGAATATATTTGCAGTGTCTAAAGTGTCCGGTTCAAAAATAAGGCAACATTAGTAAATTTGTGTCACTATCGCAACAACCTTTAAGTTTTATTTTTTATATTTTTTGCTATAGCGAAATAACTTTACACACCCTGTAAAAAGTTAGGGATAAAAAAATAAAGTCATATTATATATTTGTGAAACCGCGTCACAATCGTAACCCCCTTTAAATGTTAATAATTGTTGTTATAGCGGTCATGGTAATACACTTTCTATGAAAATATCAAGAGTTTATCTATTATGTAAAAAATATGTAAAATATAATTTTTAGTAACTGTTATAGTGGTCATAGTACTACACCTCCTGTTTCAATATTCTACCTATTTTGGTTCAAAAATTAGGCCATATACATGCAAATCACGTCACTGTCAGAACACCATTTAATTTTTAGGTTCTTTTTTTTATAAATTTCAAGACATATACGCGATAAACGCATCTCTTTAGGACCACCCTATATGTTTTAGTATTTGTTGTTATAGCGGCCATAGTAATACATGTGTGAAAATTCCAAGAGCCTATCTTTTACGGCTCCAGAGATAGAAGGCACTGACAGATGGACAGACATTGTAGCGAAAACAATAGTGTAGCGTTTTTACATTTTAGGTACGGGAACTTAAAAAATTACGTAAAGAAATCAAAAACAGACTAAGGGAAATTACGAAAGGGTTAAGAGGGCTACTTGAATCTTTTAAAAATATTTGGAAATATCTTTTAAAGATATTTGGATTGGCCTTGATGCTAGCCAATAAACGTACGCCTCCGTTACGTACTTCATTCTTACGTAGATCAAGGAGAGATATCGAAAAAGGAAACTTATTATTATAGAATATTTCGATTTATTTTTAATGTCATTCTAAGCGTTGAGCATTTTCCCTCAGAATGGAAGGTGTTTTTTAGGGTTCCGTACCCAAAGGGTAAAAACGAAACCCTGTTGCTTTCGCTAGAATGTCTGCCCGTCTGTCAGCGCCTTTTATCTCTGGAACCGTAATAGCTAGACTTCAAATTTTCACAGATGATGTATAGCTGTTGCCGCTATAGCAACAAATACTAAAACTTATAGGGTGTTCCGTTAGAGAGGTTTTATTCACGAATATGTGTTTATTTCTTGAACTGTAGGAGGCATAGACTAAAGATTTACAAACAGTAATTTAAACTTAGTTCGCTTTATAAACAAGCCTAAAAAAACCTAAAAATTAAAGGGTGTTCCGAGTGGTGTGCTTTGTATGTTTGAAAGTTTTGAACCATAATAGGTAGACTCTTGAAGATTTTACCAAAAGTGTATTACTGCGGAGGTGTATAACTATGACCACTATAATAAATAGTAACAATTAAAGTGACGTGATTTGCATGAATAAAGCCTTATTTCTTGAACCGTAACAGGTAGACTCTTGAAATTTTGTACAGAAGATGTGTTGCCACGGCCGATATGACAATTACTAAAAATTAAAGGGTGTTCCGACAGTGACATGTTTTTCACTTATAGTGACTTATTTTTTAATCGCAATAAGTAGACTCTTAATATATTTATAGAAAGGAAGTTGCCATGGCCACTATAATGAATAATAAAATTAAAGGGTGTTCCGACAGTGACATGATTTTATAAACCGTAATAGATACCCTCTTGAAATGTTTACAGTAGATGTGTTACTTCGGCCGCTGTAACAAATACCTAAAATTGAAGTGTGTTCATTAGTGACGTGTTTTTCACGAATAGTACCTTATTTTTTAACTTTTAATAGAAAGTGTATTACCATGACCGCTATAAAATCAATTACATACTAAAATTTAAAGGGTGTTCCAATTATGATGAAATTTTCGCGAATATAACTTTAATTTTAAAATTTAAGGGTGTCCCAAAAGACATAAAGAAATAAACAACTGGAATTTTTAAATTATACTGAACATAATACGGAACCCTACGTGTGTGAGTCTCGCACTTGACTAATTTATTTTGTTGTATTTTAGCGTCTGGTTCTTCTTAAATTTCTGCCTGAAAATTTTATATAATATTTTTATGACTTGCATCGACATAAATGTCACATTCTTAGTTGTATAAAATATGAAAAGTAATCCTAATTTACAAAACTTACATCCTGAAAATAATATTTTTTCTACTGTTCTTAAATGCCTTTTCATACTCGCCTCGTCATACACGTATAAATATAATTTTTAGCATTTCTTTATGCATGTGTATTGCTCTGCAAATTATGTTTATTAATTAAAAGAACTTACAACACAGTTACAAGATGAAACCGTAATGAGTTTATGAAATCTAGGGCAAAATTACAGAATTACAAGTAGACATTTGGCATAATGTGATGAGAAGACAAGCATAGCAAATGGTCTTCAAATCATTTTGCTGAAAAAGAAAGAAAAACAAACGCAATTGTACTCAATGACTCATACTGCCAAATTATCATCAGTACGCTTTGACGCATTTTGAGCTTTTTTGTGTTGAAAAGGCAACAATAATCAAGAAGAATTGTACTCGGTATCCTGCGACGACGTTCATGTAGATGCCGCTGTTAATTAATGATTATCTATCGCACAAAAGCAAAATAGAGTGTCTGCCGTTATAAAAATTATGCAACACAAAGACTTCATTCTAAAGTTGCTTTAGCATAATTCAAATAGTAAAAAGGTGCGTGAACAATAAGAAGAAGGAATTTGACGAAAGCCCTCACTGATCAAAGAATAGTAAGTGTAATATACATACACTGAGGGAAAAATTATGTTCCAAATTAACAACAAATGTAGTCAGTCTGAGACAATTACGTTGTCGCTTTTATTGACAACTTTCGTTTACAATTTAAAAACGATTGTGGTTGAACTGATAACGCTAGGTTGTGAAGTTATAGCACTTTGAGGAAATTTAAAAGTTTTGACAACGCTCATTTACAATTTGTATACGAACGTGTTTAAATTGACAACGGCTTTAGTTGTAGTTTTTTATTTGTAATTTTCGACGTCTTCTTTTTTTTTTTGATATGAAAATATTTCGCAAAACTTAAATTTTACAAATAAAATCTAAGCTCAAAAGGTTTTAAATCGTGCTAAATGGAATAAAACGTTTAAAAAAATAAGTTTTTATTTTCAAACCGTGTTAAATCAAAACCGTGTAAAAAAGACCATGTAAAAACAGAATTGGGTGTATCTCAAAATATAAACCAGGAACGTGTTACGTGTGTGTTTTTTTTTTTAAATTAGCGGCGCACATAACATTCAGAAGTTGTGCCACAACTTGGACTGTGTATAGAGATCCGAGAAAAGTTGTTTGCTTAAAAAAAACAGAGTTAATAAATTTTATATGTGTGTCTTTTGATCTTTTTTTAAGTTTTAAAAAATTTCATAGCTTGAAATCGATGATGACACAATATCAGTGCCATCCAAAGTCGAGGAGTGGTGGAGGCGCAGCATGAATCCTAGGGGTATTCAGTTAAGTTGGTCTGAAAATGGAGGTGTTTTAACAAAAGTGAGATTAAATGAAATAAATATCATAAATTTATTAACATCTCATATTCTAACTATAAAATTAGGATTAGGATAGTCAATGCTTAAATATTCCAATCAAAATATTGAAATATTCTTAATTAAAGTCATTATTGAAGTCGCTTATTAAACCAAATTTTTACTTTCTTATTTATTGTAAATTTTTTTATAATAAATTACGTTTATGCGCTTATAAGATATTGTATTTGCTTTTATTATTTTGGTCAATTGGGAAAGAGGTTAGCAACGAGTAGCATACAGCCGACGCCAGTATGTTGTCAGTTCGACAACGATGCGGTCCTTATTTGATACCGATATGGCATCACATTGTACACGTACGTTGTCGCCAATTTGACATTCGTGTACAAAGTGACCACAAACGTGGTTGATACACTTTTGACACCGTTTGTGATCATTTCGAACACCGATGGTATCATCATTTTCTGTGGGTGTACTTACATACATACATACACATGTATTTATATTGCAATAAAATATATGTTTCAAATCTTAATTTTTTATACTTTTATTTTTCATTACTTTTGCAAAATTATCATTAAAAATTAGTCAAGTGCGAGTCAGACTCATACATGTAGGGCACTGCCTTCAAAATATAATTTTAAAATTACAAGTTTTAAATTTTTTTTCATGTCTTTTGGGGCAACCTTTAATTTTTAATTATTTTTTATTCTGGAGCATGGTATAAAATACCGCGTGTAATACCAAGTGTCGTTCATAAAGTTAACAAGAGAAGGCCAAATTTCTCAAATTTTGAGATCTAGACACCCTTTAATTTTTTTTATTTTCGTTACTTGAAACAGCTGATATTACAAAATATAATCTGTGTAAATTTTAAGTGTAAATCGTGTATCGAAACACGATTTTTGGTTTTATTTTTTCTTGTTATTTTCTTGATATTGCGCTACATTCGTAAATTTGTGTCACCTTCGCAACACACTTTAAGTTAAATTTTTTTATAGTTTTGGTATAGCGAACATAAATTTACATATTCTGTATAAATTTACGGTTAGATAATCGCATCACCATCGGAACACCTTTTAAATTTTAGTAATTGTTGTTATAACGACCATATTAATACAATTTTATGAAAATATGAATATTTTACCTATTACGGTTCAAAAAAAGATAATACAACCTTTGGGGAAACACCCTGTAATTTTCTGTAATTTTTAGTTATTGTTACAACGGCCATGGCAACACAGCTGTTAAAATTTCAAGAGCCTACCTATTACGGCTCCAAAAATAAGGCTATTTACGAACAAATCATGTTGCTATTAGAACACCCTTTAATTTATTGTGTGTTGTAGAGGCCATAGTAATACACCTTCTGTGAAAATTTCAAGAGTCTAGCTATTACAATTTAAAAATTAGCACACATACATGTAAATCACGTCACTAGCGGAACACCTTTTAATTTTTAGATTTATTTTTTATACTTTTTTATTAAGCTAACATAGTTTTAATTACTGTTTTTAAATTTAAATTGCCTGCCTTTTACGGTTTAAGAAATAAGCACATAGAGGCGTCACTTTTGGAACACCCTATAAGTTTTAGTTATAAGGTATTCTTTTTATAGCGGCCACAGCAATACAATTTGTGTGAAATTCCAAGAGTCTACCTTTTACGGTTTCAGAGATAGAAGACGATGACAGATGGTCAGACATTGTAGCAAAAAAATAGGTTTACGTTTTTAACCTTTGGGTGGGGAAACCTAAAAATAATCTTCTTCCGAAGTTGTCATCACGTAACTCCAAACAAAACAAACATTTTTGGGAAAAAGATTTCTACATTGTCTATACAAAAATTGGATGAAAAAAATTGCCGAATATTTTTGTTATGTCCTGCTTGGATTTCTATATCAAATTAGTGTGAAGCATCTAAGGTCGTGGAAGTAATATTCCAAGTTATTGCCTGCCACCGTCGACCGCACTGTGGCATACATTTTGAGAACGCGGCGAATAAATCATTTTTTTAGTGTGCTCGGCAGCGAACAAATTACAACTCTACTTCAACTGTATTACAGCGAACAGGGGGATTCAATATGAACTTTTTCATTACTTTGCTAAAATTAAAAATTTTTAAGGTACAGAATAATTTTTACTTTGTATAGGAGGTACCACACCCTCCTTGCCAATCCAGTCTGTGTATTAATTTTTAAAACTATGCACATTAGTATGAGGGTTATTTGTGTAAATTTTCAAGAATCTACCTATTGTAGTTCTCTTGGGACACGATAATAATTTTTTTTTTTGGCAATTAATGCCTAGATTAACTGTGTTACTTCCTTTTGAAAGGGATAGTAGTAAATAAGAAAGATGGTTAGAGTGATAGTAAAGCTTCACTTATTACAGCACTGCAATCGCACTTGTGATTATTTTTAGAACAGTGTTGCAAGCGCCTTCGGCTAGCTTGCATAGCCAATTTTTATTTATTTATTTATTTTACTTCGCCGGCGATTTAGTGCTATGTGGTAATACCGGCGAAGGAGGGCGCTGTGATACGCATTATTATAAAGAGAAATTACATATCAAAAAAATTGATGTTGCCATTGCTTAGTAGTAAACTGACCATTGCTTAGTAGTTCAACGTGCTAACCAATTAAGCTACAGCACCCTCAAATCCAATCCAGCCTGTGTTTAGCTAAACTATGTACATTAATAAGGGGCTTCAAAGATCTACCTATTATAGTTCCCTAGCTACTTAAAAAGTGGGTGTAAAGACGAAGATTTAACAAAAAAAAATTGGCCAAATCGGAGCACTCGTTCTTAAGTGATACGATTACAAACAAACAATATTTAATTTTGTTTGCATAGAAAAAGGTTTGAAACTCTAATTTAATGCTACAAAAATATTTGACAAAAATAAAAATCGAAGCCCTAAAGTATGCTTTAAAAAAGAGAACTGGAAAAAAGTTACTTCCTTGCTACATTCATCCAAACGCCATACAAAAGTGTTGTGCTGGGTGGGTGTGCGTTTCTTATGCATATTTATGAACTTCTACAATCTATTACGACCAATTTTAATTTTCGTTTTGGAATTTATTATTTTTGTAGTTGCTGTTTATAATGTTTGCATGTTTTAGATTGTTCCATCATTCCTAAATTTACAACAAATACAAGAAGAACACAATATAAAACAAAAAAAAAAAATTCTAACGAAAGGAAAAAAAATCTGTTTAAAAAAGTGGCAACTACATAAACATTACGTTAAAACTAAGAAGAAAATGGAAAGTAAAAAAAGTCAAATCCATATGATGTTCATGTTTTCCTTCCTACATATTTTTATTTTCAGTAAGGCATTCATTTTCCATCATGCACATTCTTGTTCATTTCAAAGTGGGGCAAAAAGGCTTTTTTGCTTCTAAACAAAAGCAGTAAATTCGTATCTTAAGGATACTTTATACATAATTCCCCAAAATAGAATAACATGCGAGTACAAATTTAACACACAGGAGCATATGTGTGTTACCAAATAACACTTAAAGTGCTAATATCGTTTTTTATGAAGACATCTGACAACACACACAGTATTCACAAACACAATAGCAATTTCGTTTTATACCTTCTTTACTCACACATTTGCATGGATCGCTCAAGAATTTTTGTATGTTGCAGCTCCTACTGCTCTCCCATTTTTTAGTGAAACTGGAAAATAGTTCGGAAAATGATAAAACCGTATTCAAAAGTTGCTAAATGCATTTTTCAAATTCTTAAGGCGGAAAAAAGAAATGCAGTGACGGCAATAAAAAAACGCACCCTGAAAAGTAAGTGTGAAATATTGAAATACAAAAGTTTTAAGAATGTAAGAAGCGCTAAGTTTTTTGAACTGGAGTATTTCAACAAAAATTATTTATTCTGCAAAATCAAACAAGATCCAGATTCAAAATTTGAAACAAATTAGTTTCCAAAAATTCTTTAATACTTTTTTTAACAAACAAATAGCTGAGGCCTCTGGTAATAAAGGCCTTATTGAATATTTGAAAGACAAAACACCTACCGAAATCTAAGATAAGTTCACCGAAGTAAACAATTATTGAAATATAGTGTCCTTGGTATTTAAGTAGGAGTGTCGCTAACATAGTGCTATGCAAAGAATTTATAGACCATCTCATTTTCAAATAACACTTTTTTGTTCCGCGGCAAGTTATTATATATTAACAAACAATATTAATTGCTTAGGTGCGCTTCATGAAGTAATGAAGCGCAACTTTAAAAATACAAGTTGTTATTTTTCAAGTCTTATGGGACACCCTTTAATTTTGAATTATTTTTTATACTAGAGCATAGTACTAAATATCCTGTGCAAATATCAATTGTCTGCCTAAACCGTTTAGAAGTAAAGGTCAAATTTCTCCAATCGCGACATCTAGAGAACACCCTTTGATTTTTCTTAGATTTATTTTCGTTTCTTGTTGTTACAGTAGATATTGCATAATCTGTGTAAATTTAAAGTGTCAGCCTATTACAACACAACTACTGTAAAAATATCAAGCGCCTACCTATTACGGTTCAAAAAATAAGGCCACATACGTACAAATCATATCACTGTCGGAACACCCTTTAATATATCAAGAGTCTATCTGTTACGAATCAAAAAATAAGGCAATATATGTGGAAAACATATCACTGTCGGAAAACTCTGTTATTTTTAGTAATTATTATAGCGGCCGTGGCAACATATCTCCTTTACAAAATTCAAGACTCTACCCGTTAGGCTTTAAAATTTAAGGCTATATACGTGCAAATCACGACACTGTGGGAGTACCTTTAATTTTTAGTATTTATTATAGAGGCCCTACTAATATACCATCTGTGAAAAATTCAAGAGTCTATCAATTATGTTTTAAAAATTAGGCCACATGCAATTAACGTCACTATCGGAACACCCTTTAATTTTGAAGTTTATTTTTTATACTTTTTTATATGTCGAACTAGGTTAAATACTGTTTGTAAATTTTAAGTGTATGCCTCCTTCAGTTCAAGAAATAAACACATATACGCGAATAACAGGTCTCTATCAGAAAACCCTATTAGTTTTAGCACTTTTTTTCTATAGTGACAACAGTTATACATCTTCTGTGAAAATTTACTGTATATTATTCATCATGAATTCGATAACATAAATTACATATGTTATCCTAATGATCCTTATGATCTCTGTAAAAAAATGAACTTCTTCTCCTCCAAAGAGGAAAATTTCACTTAAATTTTAATTAAAGATATTTTTGTTAAAAAGTATTCAATAAGAAGTTTATGTTTGTTCTGCCAGATATCTCCGATATAATAAAAAACACGAAACCAATAAAGACATGGCCAAAACAAGTTCGACCAGTTTGTCTACGCTTTTAACTAGCCCCCAACGCCCCAGAATCTAGAATATGTTGGCTTGAAATTCAGTGGGCCACTTAACTATTGTTACAATTATTTTCGTGTTGGGGCGAAAATACCTGTCCTAATCCAATTGGCATTCTGAGCTCATCAGTGTACCAGTTCAGAATTCAGATATCCATGTTTGGACTCGCATCTTATAAAGCTGGAATAATAATTTCATATATTCTAAGTTGCATAAGATGTTTAGTCTTACAGTTATAGCCTTTGTGAAAGGGTTGGGCATATTATCTTCGCAAATGTGGCCAAAAGACCTGCAACTCGCTGTATCTTTTCCACTTTGTTTTGGATGGAATTTGAAGTAATAAATAAATGTCATCCAACAAAATCAGGTAGTTCAGAAATCATCACAAAAATTCTTGATTTAATTTTGACTGATCGATGCTTTGACCCATGAGCCAAAAAAATGGTTGCAAAAATACTTTTTCTGATTGTGTTTACCAGGAGAGGGCGCTAAACTCAGAGAATTTTATGATAAATCTATTAACAGAAAAATGGGTTTGAGTTGCTTCACAAAAATAATTTTTCAACAATTTATTTTTTTTAAACTTCTTTGAAATTTAGTTTTAAAATACTTGAATGTATTTGTAGTTCAATTAAAATATATTATTTTGTATATACATATTTACAAAATAAATATCTGTGGCAAAAAGGAAAAAGTGCATATACTTCTTTCCAAGACTTATTTACTGCCGACACTTCTTTACGGTTGCGAACTATTTGTTATTGGCAACGTCATAACTTTCATTTATTTGTTTACTTTCAACACCACCACAAATTAGTTATCTGTGCAACAAACAGACGAATATATTTTATATCCAACAAACGAGATCTGTTTTCCATTTTTTATTATTTTTCAAATGCAAAATTAAATTAATATGATTTTTTTTTCTTCGTATATTAGAAAATGGGTAATTCCATGTCAAATCAACAAAAAAAAATATTGTTTTCAAATTTACCACTTCCGATCTTATCGAAAGTTTTGTTGTTTATATTCTTTGACTTTCTGAAGCCAAATGTAATTTAAAAAAAATTCTATCTCCAACAGTTTTTTAGCTATACAGTTATCAAAATAGGAAAATATTGCTTTTTGCATATGAGTGCGAGGATTAAATATATTCTTATTCCAGTTCTATAAGCCGCAGGCAGTTGAGTAATAGCTCATTTTAAAGGGGATTTCATACGCTTTAATTTGATATCAATCATGAAAAAATCAGATTTTTAATAAATTTTTTTCTTATATTTAAAAAAAAGTTTTATAAAAATCTTTGAGATCTTTGAGTCTTCTGATTTTTTTTTAATTCATATATGTTGTTTAATATGGCTTAGTGAGTACACCATGGTGGGATCAGAAGTTATATTAAAAAACTTCATTTTGACTCATTACAAACTGAAAAAAAAATTTAATAAACTGGGTAATAAAGGTAAGAAATATTTTTTAAAACTGAAAAATATGTAGTTTTTTTAACATTAATTCTGATCCCATCATCGTCCCACTCTGAAATTTTTATGGTGTAGTCACTAAGCACATTAAAAAAACATATATTAATTTTAAAAAAATCTGACGACACTATCTTAAAGATTTTTATAAAACTTTATAAAAATTATATTATAGCGTATGAAATGCCCTTTAAAATGAGCTATTACACTGAGGGAAAAAAACAAATCTAATCGGCCTTAAATCAAGTCGCAAACGACGTGTCGTAAAAGTCTGTTAAGCTCGAGAATGCTAAAATAAAGCCGAAAATCTTATTTCAAGAACGATTATTCTTAAGTTGATTTTTAAGTTGCATCGTTCTTAGTTTAAGAATAAAAATCTTGTTTTAAGATTCACGCATTCTTAAAACAAGCCTTATGTAAGCTTATTTTAAGTCTGACTTAGGCTTACTTTAAGAATGTTCATTCTTATTTCAAGAATGTTTCCTCTTAATTTCATCCTTTTCGAAATTCGAATATATTTTATCGCATTAACCCAGCAAACAAAATAAAAGATATTTAATTTTATTTTTGATATATTGTGGTTTTATTCAAATATTCATTGAAAATTAAAAAAAAACTTTTACATTAGTGTAAGTACATAAATTTATTTATATATGCTTAAGTCTAATAAATGTTTTACTAATATACATGTAAAGGAGGGCTAGTAAAGCTACATATATATATATATATATATATATATATAATATTTACATTGTCAGTTTTTAAACCTTGTCTTGGTTCAATTTCATATGATTGAAAATAATTATTAAATCTCTTAACATTAATTCTGTAACACATAACATAAATATTTTCATTTCGGTATAAAAAAGCTTTTATTTCAAAGAGATCAAGTGTGGTTTTTTTAATTGCTAGGAAATAATTAGGTTTATAAAGTGTACTCTTATAAGTTATTTCATCAATCATGTGTATATTAGTTAAATTTATGTCTGGTATAGAAACTATTTTTGAAAAAAAGTCGTATTGTCTTAAATTAACAGTTTTTGAGGATTCATAACTAAAAACAGGTTCTAATGAGTTCTCATTGTCTAACAAAAAACTTGAAAATTTAATAGCAGATTTAACTGCTAATGACCGAGAAGGATTTATTCTAGATGTAATGTTATTTAAATACATTTTTGATTCTTTATGTTTCGCTTCAAAACGCATGCTCCATATAATGGGTGATTTTTTTGAGGTTAGGATTTTCATGCATTAGTATTTGACAGATCACGTGAGATTTCAGACATGGTGCCAAAGAGAAAGATGCTCAGTATGCTTTGACATTTCATCATGAATAGACTTACTAACGAGCAACGCTTGCAAATCATTGAATTTTATTACCAAAATCAGTGTTCGGTTCGAAATGTTCAAATGTGACAAATTTTGTTCAGCGATGAGGCTCATTTCTGGTTGAATGGCTACGTAAATAAGCAAAATTGCCGCATTTGGAGTGAAGAGCAACCAGAAGCCGTTCAAGAACTGCCCATGCATCCCGAAA
Organism: Phasia obesa; assembly: GCA_949628195.1. NCBI lineage: Eukaryota > Metazoa > Arthropoda > Insecta > Diptera > Tachinidae > Phasia > Phasia obesa. The sequence goes on along the minus strand of OX451216.1, from coordinate 73,730,734 downwards.
AATGCACTGTTTGGTGTGGTTTGTACGCTGGTGGAATCATTGGACCGTATTTTTTCAAAGATGCTGTTGGACGCAACGTTACGGTGAATGGCGATCGCTATCGTTCGATGCTAACAAACTTTTTGTTGCCAAAAATGGAACAACTGAACTTGGTTGACATGTGGTTTCAACAAGATGGCGCTACATGCCACACAGCTCGCGATTCTATGGCCATTTTGAGGGAAAACTTCGGAGAACAATTCATCTCAAGAAATGGACCGGTAAGTTGGCCACCAAGATCATGCGATTTGACGCCTTTAGACTATTTTTTGTGGGGCTACGTCAAGTCTAAAGTCTACAGAAATAAGCCAGCAACTATTCCAGCTTTGGAAGACAACATTTCCGAAGAAATTCGGGCTATTCCGGCCGAAATGCTCGAAAAAGTTGCCCAAAATTGGACTTTCCGAATGGACCACCTAAGACGCAGCCGCGGTCAACATTTAAATGAAATTATCTTCAAAAAGTAAATGTCATGGACCAATCTAACGTTTCAAATAAAGAACCGATGAGATTTTGCAAATTTTATGCGTTTTTTTTAAAAAAAAGTTCTCAAGCTCTTAAAAAATCACTCGTTATATTTTAATGGGCCACATTTCTTTATTGCAGTAGCATAATGAACTAGAAAATGGTGCTTTGGTTTAAGTGATCCGTAGAGCTTAGTATAAATTGTGTGATGTTTTTTGATTAGTCGTTGAAAATCATTTAATTCCTAATAGATATATGTGGGTTTTAATAAGAAGTCGAGAATTTCTATTAAGGTTATAAAAAGTTCCCAATTTTTGTTACCAATAGGAATTAGGTCACCTATTATTAGTGGCAAAAAATGAATGAAACATCCAATTTCGCTAGCAGACATCCTTAAGTTAAATGTTTTTAGTCTCGTTATACATAATGGTACAGAAATATTCCCAATTTCTGCTTCACCGAACTGAAAAAGTTGTTTTCTGTTATTAATGGTATTTAATGTCAAGACTTGCTGATTTAGTAAAGCAACTAATACATTGCATACATCGTATATGCAAACTCCTTCATATATATCGTGCATTAAATCGAAACAAAAATTTTCGGTCACATGGAAACAATTAAGTTCATTAAAAATGCAACTCTCCTTTAAGCCCGTTGCTTGAAAGTTATTTTTTATTAAATCCTCCTCATAATTTTTAATATTCCTTAAGCAATCTACATTTTCATAAACATCATACTGCATTTCTGCCTTCGATCTTGTACAGGCGCGACAATATTTCAAAGAATTGAAAGATTGTACAAAACCCAAAATACTATTTACAGCTAAATTGTCGCCTACAATCAAACCGAGAATAAAGCTTACTTTAAATTTTGTATTTTCAACTGCTATTTTTAAACCTTCTTCAAGCACTTTTAGTTCTTCACCTAAGTGGTAAAAACTGTTTGTATTTCCGCACTTCTTTAAATTTTCAGACGATATGAAAGCTGCATGAAATGTATACTCTAGTTTAGAAAGCAAGTACTGAGGCATGGTGGGAAAACTTAAATATCACCCACAAATGAAATATGTGTGACTACCAAGGGGATTATTTAGTTGGAAATCATCGCAATAAAGTATATATATGGAATAACTAAAGAAGGCTGCATTTTTTGTTTTTTAAGTTTAAAAATTTCTCCACTAGCAAAATTACACAAACAATTGCTTTGCAAACTTCTATTTGTATTTTCTAATGTAAGATGTAATAGTTTTGGTATTTCAAAAATCGATTTAATCATAAATTTTAAAGGCATTATATGAATATCTGACTTAGGACCTAGGGTGGAATTGCCGTTCGAAATTATTTCAGAAATTGTAATACTTATTGTAAAAGACTGGATGTTTATATAAGTTCAAATCAGGTAAAACTTTAAGTAAACGATACTCTAACTTAATTTCTTGAAAAGGGTCTTTACAAAAATTTAAAACACACGATAAATCTTGCATTTGATTGTTTTGAACTTCATTATTTTTTAAAACACTTTCTATTGCCAAGGATATAGTAGACAATAACGATGAAATCATGCCTTGAATTTCTAATACTTGTTTTCTTGGAATAAAGTTTTGATGATGTAAGTTTAAGGACAATTGTAATGCTTGCTTTTTTAAAACATCGATAGTTTGCAAAGTTGTATTGTTCTCATTAGAAACTGAATGGGAATTATTATGAGTAGAGGATATTTTATTGAGTTGCTTTGCTTCATTATCATAAAAGGAATGGGAAGGTGCATTGAGAGGTAAAGTGTTGTAATTTTTAACACTATCTTTAATTGTATGTTGTTTCTCTAAATGTATGCGAAAGTACGTAAAATTATAAAAAGTCTGGTTACATTGCTTTTGTACACATTTGAGTTTTAAAAGCTTTGTGGATTTAAAATGATCATCTTTAAAATGCCGAATTAGAAGACGTGCGCCCAAAAATTTTTCTGAGCATTTAAAGCAAATATACATTATGATTTAAATTAGTTGTTAGCAAAAAAATTAAGTAAAGAAGTAATATTTGCAGATTTAATATCAAAAAAAAAAAAAAAAAAAAATTTGTATAAAAAGCCATGGTAATTGACAAGCATCAGGATATTTTAAATTAAATACTTGAGAAATTTTAAAGCAAACGTCTAAACTTTCTATATAAGAAAGTCTTATCAAAATAAACATAAAAACCTTTAATATCCACATCTGATAATCCTTCCACTAATAGAAACGGTTGTACAGTCAATTTAGCTGAGTAGTATTTGGTGAAGATTTCATCAATTTGCTCTTGGTAATTATTAATTGACGTCAACCTTAGTGCAAAGCTTTCCTCTGCATCTACAATAGTTGCCGTCTTGTTTAGTTTTCCTAAAGAGTTTTTAAATCGAGTTGGGGAAGGCAGTATAGGGTTAAGTAATATGGTCAAAATGTAGTCCTGGGCAACTTAAAAATGAAAAGAGAAATAGACAAAACAGAGATCTTAAGTCTTATCTTAATTATTATTATTATTGGTTCCTATCTTTATTTTCAGTTAACTTTGCGTTAGTAAATTGTTGCCTACAAAAGACATTACGAATATGATTTTAATAATACTTAATTAATTTTATTTTAAAATCTTCCCATTTCGAATAAAATAATTGTGCTTTTGATGGATGCAATAAATTAAAATCCATTTTGATCTGGAATTATTTTACTATTAGAAAATTACACAAAGGGAACTATTACACAATTGTTTACCAATGCAGGTACTCTAGAATCCGAAATTTTAGGCCAAGAATTAAAAAAATCGGCACTTTCCATTTCATTTAGGTCCTGCTGACGCAACTGAAAAGTTAATTTCCATTTTTCGCAGACCTCATTCCAGTCAGAGCTATTCCTGCTTAAGAATATCTTATATGTCACGAGTGTTGATTTGCTAGTCTCAGTTAAAGTTTCACTGTTGAAACGTAAGTTTTCAAATGAAGAATCTTTATCAGAGTAATTTTTTCCAATTCGTCAATAGGTCTTCGTTTTTTGGATCTTCTATTTTTATATTTAGCGTACAGTTTACCACTTGGATTTTTGCGCCCTTGTCTTGGTATGAAATAGTAATTCTTAAAAAAGGACAATTTATTTATATATATATATGTACATATAAAACAATAAAATAACATAAATCTTACCTCAGCAGCCTTTTCATTAGGAAAAATAGCCACAATTTCATTTGTTAATACCAAAAAGTCTTTTGCATGGAGAGTTATATTGTTGTTGATTACTTCTTCTACTATAATGTTTATCAATTCATTCCTGTGTTCGTTTGTTAAGTTTTGGTTTTGGTTGTAAAATTCGAGAATAATTTTTCCTTTTGATGTTTCATTTAGAACAACGCTCAAGTCTTTGTTCAACAATTTTCCACAAATTGACAAATTTGCGGATGAGGAGTTTAAGGAAGTGTTTCTTGGAGTTTTTACAGGTTCTAGCCAATCTTCCACTTTCGACGGCATTGACATGGTACCTTCGTCTATTCCAAACTACAATTCATGTTATGAAATATTTTCTTGTGATCAGTTTCTCTTAAACAAAAACATTTCTACCTGTTTTTTCTTCCAAATAAATAATTTTTCACGAAATTCCATGCGCAGTCCTAATGGAGGAATAGCTTCCTTTAAGTCCTCTTTTCGCATGAACTTCCTCGTCTTGGTTTCCGGCACAATGCTGAAATTGTTCTTTTTCAACACTGAAAAGCACAAACTCACCAGAATTACTTATTGGCATTGCACAAATTTCATTTTGGACTGTTTGAAGAGTGAACTGCGATTCACTTTCAATGGTTTCTTCGCCCAGAGTATTTTGACTGTTTTCTTCCTCTGGAATAACTGATTTAATAGCCACAGTCATCCAATTATTTGCGGAGTTTTCATCAATGTTCACAATTTGAGAATTTTCCATTACAAAAGCTTATTTTATTTTAATTTTTATTATTTTTCACTTTAACAGGCTGATAGAAAATGACAACGAAATAAACCAACCACCGCATACAGAATATTTTAAATTTTTGTTATTTAAGATCGTTTCGGATTGAATTAAGAATTTTAATTTTAATCAGTCTTGAAGTAATCTAATCAAGAATTTTATTCTTAAATTAGGATTTGTATTCTTATTTTAAGATTTATTTCTTGTTTTAAGCCCGTCGTTCTTAATTTTATCTTAATTTTAGTGTTTTGAAGGCTTGATTTGTTCAAAACTTAAAATAAGCCCGACACAGCTTAATTTTAGCCCGCAGTTTTTTTCTTAGTGTACTCAACTTCCTAGGGATTATAGAACCGGAATTGGAATATATTTAATCCTCGAGAGCATATGCAAAAAAGCGACATTTTCCCACTTTTATAACTGTATAGCTAAACAAATATAAGAGATTAAATTTTTTTTAAATTATATTTGGATTCAGTGAGTCAAGGAATATAAATAACGAAAGTTTCAATAAAATCTGAAGCAGTCATTTTGAGTGCCTTGTTGATTTGAGGTGGAATTACCCGAATATGGCAACTTTGGAGATGACAAAACATTGCAACTTCAAACTATTATATTTAACGTTAAAAGTTAAAGGCAAGATGCTCTTCCCTTTAGTTTATCAGTCACCTCTAGCTTAAAGTGTACTTAGAATAACGAAAAACTACTTATCTACCTATATATGGATTCTTCAACAGGGACGCTACAAAAGTAGAGCGACAGCGACAGCAGACGACGCCATATTTATAGCCGCTCTTTTGACATTTCTCTTCAGTAAGGTTTGCCATTTCATGATGGAAAGATATACGAGCCAACAACGAGTCGAAATTCAACCAAGTTTGGAGAACGTGTTATCTCACGAAATGGTCCAGTCGATTGTCCGCCTCGGTCGTACGATTTGACGCCGTTAGACTATTTTTTGTGGAGCTACGTCAAGTCTATGATCTATGCCACAAGCCAGCGACGATTGATGAACTTCGTACGAATATCGAACGTGAAATTGCAGCAGTATCTGCCGATTTATGCTTGAAAACCGTCGAAAATTGGGTTCATCGTCTGGACTTTTGCAAGTGTGCCCGTGGTTGTCATGCAAAAGAAATCGAGTTCCATACATAATGGCATCGAACGTGCTTGTACAGGAATAAAGAATTTCATTTATAGCCAAAAAAGTTTTTGTTTTGTTAAAAAAAAACTCTTGTAGCGCTCTTATTGAAAAACCCATACATATAATAAAATAGTAACCCATTTCCTGTCTGTCTGTCTTTCTTTTTTTGTGTTCGCATCACGTAAAAACTAATTTTTTTTTTTTTTTCATAAATTGTTTATTGTATCTTCAATATTTTTGAACTAACAATAATTACTCATATCTTAAGTCTAAAATAAAAATATACTTTTTAAGTCCAGCCAGTGCTAGACAAAAATAAAGTTTGTTTCACGGATTTTGCAATCATTTGCGGGTCATGCCTCTAATGTACGACCAAGAAAAGCAGTATCTCTTCTTTTTAGTCGAATGTAACCAGGTTCATTCAGCATGTTACGCGCTAAAGGGTTTTGATGAGATTCAAGCCTCTTTAGATATGTGACTGCATGTTTCGCTATTTCTGCTTTAACTGATGGCATGTTAAGGTCTTTTTGGATGTTCGAATTTTTTATATACCAAGGAGCAGATTTAATAATACGTAAAATCTTATTTTGGCGCCTTTGAATTTTTTCTACATTGCCAGCTGAGGCAGTGCCCCATAACTGAATCCCATAACACCAAATTGGTTTGAGGATCGACTTGTACAGTAGAAGTTTACAATCTAAGCTCAGGGTGGAGTTTCTGCCAATAAGCCAATTTAGTTGTACTGCTTTTAGTTCCATTTGTGTTAACTTGAAGTCAATGTGGCTTTTCCAAGTAAGGCGACGGTCAAGATGTATACCCAGGTATTTAACGTCTGAAAGCTGTGGTATCATTTGGTTATTTATGCGAATAGGGGGGCATGAGTCCCTACGCAGTGTAAAAGTTATGTGAGTACATTTTTGTTCATTCACTTTTATTATCAATTTTTCTAGCCATTTTTCCAAATTGAGTATGTGGTCTTGTAAAAGTTGTGATGCTTCTTGGGCACTTTCATGAATACTTAAAAAAGCTGTGTCATCTGCAAAAGTTGATGTGTGGACTAGGGTGCTAATTGGCATATCCGATGTGTACAGTAAATATAAAATTGGTCCCAAAATACTACCTTGGGGAACTCCGGCTTCAATGAGCTGTGGCGAGCTTAAAAAGTCACCTTCTTTTAATAAAAACTTGCGATTCGTTAAATAATCTTTTAAGAGCTTATACAAGTTTTCGGGCAAGTTCAGCTTTAGCTTAAATATTAGGCCTTCGTGCCAAACCTTATCGAATGCTTGAGAAGCATCGATAAAGAGCGCAGAACAGTATTTTTTTTCTTCAAAGGTCGTTTTAATTACATTTACTAATCTGTGTGTTTGTTGGATCGTACTATGTTGTTTTCTGAAGCCGAATTGATGGTTCGGAATGCATCCTTTCGCGCTAAGAATTGGATTCAGCTTAGTTATTAATATTCTCTCAAATAACTTGGACACGTTTCATAAAAGGCTTATAGGTCTGTATGATTCTACTTTTGTGTGGTTTTTTCCTGGTTTAGGAATCATAGTTATCAAAGAGACCTTCCACTCTGTGGGAAAGTACTCAAGACGTAAGATGGCATTAAGAACAAACAGAATAATTCTGCGACCTATACGGGGCAACTCAAATAACATCTTGTTACTGGTTTTATCAACGCCAGGCGCTTTTTTGGTGTTTAAATCTGCTATTGCACTTTCAATATCGCTAAATTCAAATCTTAGGGGTACTACGGCACTAGTCTCTACTGATGGCAACTCAGCTATATCAGTACATACGTTTGGGGTGAAAACCTTCTTCAAATGTCCAACAAACCGGTCTTTTAAGGTTCCTACATGCACTCCATAATGAATAATCTGATTGTGCAGTTGCGTCGAGGTCTTCCAAGTAATTTTTCAGAGATGCTACTCTTCGAGATTCTAGCAGCTGTCTTAGCCGTTTCGTGCAATCTTTAAGTCTAGATTTGAGTTGAGGAGATCTGTGTGCTTGCCACTCTCTTCTAATTTTCCTTTTTTCAGCCAAGAGCCGCTCGACATCTACAAAGTAAATTTGATTGTATCTAGCTGATTGTCGGGTTACTGTTGCATGTTGGGCAGCTGATTTGAGGATTTGATCAAAATTAATAAGACTTTGTTCCACGTCTTCTGGTTTTCTCAGCGGTATATTTTCCGAACAGTGAGTACTGAGATACTTTCTATATTTCAACCAATTAATGCTTGTGCTAGTTGTTGGTGCCACAATATTTTACTGGTTCCATATATAGACTATTGTGGGTGAATGATCTGAGGATAATTCGAGTGACGCTTCAACCTTAATCATTTCTCTCGAAATACCTTTAGTCACGCCAAAATCAATAACATCAGGTATTTTTTGTCGATCAGTAGGCCAATAGGTGGGTTGTCCCTTGATATCTTATGCAGACGCATTTTTGAAATAGTGTCAAATAAAACACGACGTCTTGGAGTAATGAGTCTTGATCCCCAAAACGTATGTTTAGCGTTGTAGTAGCCTGATGCTATGAAACAGGGACCTAGTGATTTGTAGAAGTCGATATATTGACTCTCTGATATTTGAAATCTAGGAGGTGAATAAATCGAAGAAATAACAAAGTTTTGATGATATTCTTCAATACAGATGTTTGTTGCTTGAAGATAGTCCTCGTAAAAACTAATGAATGGATTTTAATAATATTATGTGAGGAGGTACTTTAGTGTCCTGATTCCAATATAGAATACTTTTTTTCCAAAAATATCTTATTTTCAAAAGAAAGTGGAGAAAAAGCGGTGAAAGTACGCCGATGTTTTTTTTACTGATTTAAAGGTACTGCATACTTTAAGGTACCTTTTATTTTAGGAAGCCGGATATTTTAAAGACGGTTACGCAACAGATTTCGTTGTTTTCAAATATTCAAAAATGAATTAAAAGCGAGATATTTTAAAAACGGTTGCGCAACAGATGGCGCCGTTTTAAAATAATAACAAAATGAATTACTTACTACCAAATACCCAATTGAAAGAAATTTGTATTTGATATATGTATTTTGACTTTGTGGAATTACATTAAAATAATTACATTAAAATATTTTAAACACTTTTTGCAGCTTTTCTATAATTTTATAATTTATAATTTTAACAAATTTAGAATTTTAGAATTTTATCCAGGGATGTGTACCTTTATATAAAGTAAATACGTAAGAGTCTTAAAATTTAGTGTGGATTTTCACTTTCACTGTGTGTGGACACAGCTAGTTTCTCTGATAAAATCCTAACTTTAGCTATTGGTAAGTTATAATAATGGTCCTAAGTCTCGTTACTTGTTACTCTTGTACTAACAAAAGAAGTAAGAAGATTTTGACGAATAATTTTCAGGTAAAAGTGTTAACGAATATGATGATTTAAATGGATACAGCAAATGAATGTCAAATTAAATAAAATGTTTCTTTAAATTTAAATAGTTGTATTGGTCGCATAAATCTTTATTGAAACAATCGAATCTAACTCTTTTAAAGTGTATAAAATCATCAATGTATTTCTTTTGCAAAAATGTGTCTATTTGCCAAAGTCCATCTCTAGCTAATGCTGTGGCAGTAAAGATAACGCACATTACGATACATTCAGACTTTGGAAGCAAGTAAAAAAATATATGTACCATCTCTTTTTACAATTAAATGGCAAATACAGTTATTAGCATCCTTACACATACAAAAACACTTTAAAAGCAAATATGTATTAGAAAATAATTTCCAAAGGCCGTTTATACAAGTTTTTACGGAAATAAGTTTCAAATTATTTTCTATGCATCGATGTACACTCACAAAAAATAATAATGTTTTATTTTGTTCAAGAAGTAAACGTTTAACAAAACACAAAACGTGAAAATTATGAAATTGTTCATCAAAAAGGTTCTAAACTGACCCTTATTTTCATCGAAAACACATCTTTGGACAGGTCATCAGGCCACATTGTAATACTTTTTCATGTCGAGTTTTCTTAACAAGCCAAAAACCTCATCATCGATCACATTCAGACTGATTTGTGCTCCAAAGTCAAAGAAAATTGGACCTTACGGATGTTCGTCATCCAGCGAAGCCGCGTCTGACATTTGCAGGCTGTTATATTCCATGTCTTATGGCGTCAATTATTATCGATTATTATTGCTTATTGAAAGGAAATTCGTTCATATCTTACAAACACTTTGTTTTATTTAAAATTTTGTGAAGATAGAAACGCTTCATGAAATGCCTTTTACAATAAATTGATCGTTATATATATATTTATGTATAGGAAACAATGTCCGTAAAGTAAGTTGTAGAAAAAACCAAAAGGAAAGCATAAGATATTAGTTCAAGCAATGTCACAACCATACTCTATTTATGAGCAAATGCCAGCATACAAAATGTTTTGAAGTTAACCATAATAAATAATTTTTATAACTAAAACGTTTTTGTTTACCTCTGGAAAACTTTATACATATTGCAGTCAGCAGAAAAGATTTGCGGCGAAATATAACAAACAATTATTTATTTTTCTTATAATAAAGTAGGTAAGGCTAGATTTATTAATTAAAAAACATTTACAATTAAAAATAATTAAATGTAATTTATATTTAAATGTTTAAATAACAACAACATATTTAATAATTTATACTCCCAGATCTGTTTTAAATTAAACTATTGTAAGAACCGACCAAAAAATTAAAAAAAAGTAATCGTATGTGGAATTAAGCATGTTTGGTGGAAGGACTTCCTAAGTGTATTCCCAGCTTAATGATTCAGAAGTGATTACGTAATGTATATTACACAAAAAATGTAATAATTGTAAGTAATTTATTTTGTAAATATTTATAAGGCATTCTTTTTTAAACTATCATAACTAGTTCAATTACTAATTACTATTTTGGGAATCACAAAAGTAAGTCATTATGTGACAAGTACTTATTTTTGCTATGCATTATTTATTGCTGGGAAATAGTAAATTTATTTAAAAAAATCTTTTTATTGTTTGTTTCTTCTTTATCTTTAAATATACAAGATATTTATCATAACCGAGATTCCGCACAGTGGGGCACAATCAGAATATTTTGGAAATAATTCAGCCATTTGCAAAGAGCTAGTCCGATTGATCCAACATTTAAAATGAGCAGCGAAATATCTCAGCTTAAGTTTTGACGCTGGGTACTATCTACTTTTCTATAAAATTAAAAAAAAAAAATTTTCTATAAAATTTTTACAAGAAATTTCCTATAAAATTTTACAAAAATTATTTCCATGGTTAGATATTTCAGGTGTAAATTTTGCTATAGTAATATTTGAAATCGTTTATTTATTTGCTTATTCTCTGCTTCTTACAAAACATAATTCTCAAACTCGATCACAGTGGAACTATATTAGAAGTTTAATAAAATTTTAATCCAGCTACTAAAGTTAATATATTTAATTTTACTATTGCCAAAAGGCCTAATATACGATTACATAGATACAGATGTATGTATGTATACATTTTCAATAAAACAAATAAATATTGCTTGTTTGTGTAAAGTAAATGTATAACGATTTAAAATCTACCTTATACCAGTTTGTTGCTTATACAAACAATCATTCATATGGGTATGTACGAGTTGTATTAAAAAATATTGGGAACTGAAATTTGTTTTAATTTAAAACTTTGTTCGTTTACCATAGCAACCCTTCCAGAGCAATCTTCCAGAAATAAATTACAATTGCAGCAGGGCTTTTTAACCACGGAACAACTTCAGAAATTACATTGAAGAACCCCGTCCTTTAGTGAAACCACTGTGCGATGTTAGTAATGAAAATATCTCAAAGGAAAATATCGGTCTTATTTTTAGTTTACACAGAAACACAGAAATCGGGATCCATAACATCATTTTTTAATCTGATGTAAGCAGACAATGTTAAGTTTACCTGTGGTTTTTGAACGCACCTCCTACATACTTGCATGTGTGTATCTCTTTCTACACACACTTAAAGTACAACCATTAGTTGGTGTGAGCCGAGAAAATGACAGCAAAAGACCAAAAGTTGTATGACAAACTTTGTAAAAGATCTAT